>OY978499.1:2757333-3357333 GCA_963854855.1 Nasturtium officinale | reverse complement strand
TCCGCTTCAGATCTTATGAACCCTCTCTCCATAAGACAAACGCTTAGCCTTTGGTACCATGCTCTTGGAGATTGTTTTAGCCCATAGATTGCTTTCTTCAATCTACAAACTTTGTTGTCTTCCTTATGATATCCTTGGGGTGGATCCATATACACTTCCTCTTCCAAATCCCCTTGCAAGAAGGCGTTCTTGACATCCATCTGCCATAGATCCCACTTCAAGTTTACTGCCACCGAGATTAGGATTCTGATGGAGTGGAGCTTAGCAACCGGAGCAAATGTCTCGGTATAATCTTCCCCATAGATTTGAGTATACTCTTTTCCTACCAACCTTGCCTTGTATCTTTCTATCCTCTCATCACTTGTGTATTTGATTGTATACACCCATCTACACCCAACTGGCTTCTTATCCCTTTGTAAATCGGTTAAGTACCAAGTATGATTCCTTTCCATGGACTTCATTTCCTCTTCCATGACTTTTACCCATACTCCACTCTCACACGCTTCTTCATATGAGTTAGGTATGGATTCTTTGCTGATTTTTCCAAGAAAAGCTTTATGCTCCATAGGTAATGATGCCAACGAGCAAAAATGCTCAATGGGATATGTGATAGTGCTAGTTTGAGTGTTTTCTCCTCCTTGTGATAAGAGAGTGTTGTCGCCAATAGGATCGAGATCTAAGCTTGCCGTACGCTCAGGACATTCTCTTATCACACAAGGAAGATTACTCGCACTAGACTCTCCTTGGAGCATGGCAGAGTTGTTGTAACCATAGTAAACACGTTGTCGCCTCTGTCTTGTACTTCTTCTTAGAGTTATGATTGGCTCAGGTTCTTCTCCCTCAACATCCGCTTCTTCTTCAGCAGGATCATGATCTGGTTCAATATGTGTATCAACTGCATCTTCACCTTCCATGATGTTCTCAGATGATGCGCTTTCTCCTTGTATATCAACCCTTGTTATTGGCACTTCATTGAACAGCATCCAATCCAAAGACGATGAGACCATACCTCCAAGGGTATCCTGATTCTTAGTTCCATAGAAGCTTTCTTTTTCATTGAACTTCACCTCTCTAGACACATGGACCCTTCTTGTCTCCGGATTGTAGACCTTGTATTCTTTTTGAGTTGGTGAGTATCCAATGAAAACACACTTCATGCTTCTAGGTTCAAGCTTGTTTCTTTGACCCTCTGGTAGAAACATAAAGCACTTACATCCAAACGCCTTGAGATGATGTAAGCTCGGCTTCTTCTTGTACAACACTTCAAACGGTGACCTATCTTCCAAGTTCTTGGTTGGAAGTCGGTTTATCAAGTAGTTTGAAGTCATCACCGCATCTCTCCAATGAAATTTGGGTACTTCTTTGGCAATCATGATAGTCTTTGCTACTTCCATTAGATGCCTATTTTTTCTCTCAGCTACACCGTTTTGTTGTGGAGTGTATGCGCATGATGTTTGATGGACAATGCCATGTTGGTTGAGTAATGACTTGAATCGATTACTCACATACTCTCCTCCATTGTCACTTCTCAAGACTTTGATTGTTGCTTTGAATTGGGTAGTGACGTAGTGCATGAAGTTTATGAATGCCTCATAGACTTGATCTTTGGAAGGTAGAAGAGTTATCCATGTATATCTTGACTTATCATCAATGAATGATACAAAATACTTGTATTGGTCACGAGAGTTGCATGGAGCAGTCCATACATCTGAGTGCACCATGCCAAAGACTTCATCACAAGTTGTAGATGAACTCGGAAAAACTTGTCTACAATGCTTCCCTAGCACACAAGCTTCACATACTACTTCTTCTTGAATAAGATTGGGTAAGGCCTTTTTTAGAATGGCTAAGCTTGGGTGTCCTAACCTCTCATGCCATAATGGGCTATCTCCAATCTTCTTTTTATCAAGAACTTCCATATTTGCTTTCATTCCGCAAGCCGACTCCTCTTGTTTATTGACATTCAAGAGGTAAATCCCATCTTCCACTTTCCCTTTCCCTGAGTACATGTTTTGACTTAGGATCTTGAAATTCAACAAAGTCACTCCCAAACAATGCAACACAACCCATATCTTTTGTAGCTTTATGAACTGATAGGAGGTTAGATGAGATGCTAGGCATGTACAATGCTTTAGTCTCTTTGTTGAAAAGTTCTAGCTCTCCTACACCTTCAATCGGGACTGAGCATCCATTGGCTACTTGTACATTTCCATGATAAGGCTCAAGGTTTTTTAGCATGTCTTGATCCTTGATCATGTGATGAGAGGCTCCTGAATCCACAATAACTTCACCCTTCCTTATGGCGCCTTTAGAGCTAAGAAAACTTTTACCAGATTCTCTCAATTTAGCTAAGCTCTTGATGAGAATTTCAAACTCGGATCTTTTAACAGTATCCTCAACCTTTTGTACCACTCCCATGAAAGCTTTATGCCCATCTTCACTCTCCTTTAGTTGCTTAGGCCTCAAATGCGGATGGAGAATCCAACATTTCTCCTTTGCATGTCCCTTTATCTTGCAATACTCACATTCCAACATCCTCTTGTCTCTAAATGTGAGGTTCCTCTTTGCAAGCTGTGCAGCTTCGCTTGGCGCATGAAATAGGTCTCTTGACCCCTCCTCTCTTTGTATCATCCCACATACTACCGCTAGACTTGTCAGCTTCTCAAATCTTAGTATGTGTTTAATGAGGTCTGTGTAAGATGTATTGAGTGCCAAGAGAAGTCCAAACACTTGATCTTGGTCACGCCATTCATCTAATTCCTTGGAGTTTAGAGTTTGTGGCCTCAAATCTCCAACTCGGCCCACAAGCTTCTATATTTTCCAAACATTTCCTTGAATGGCTTCTCCTCTTGTTGAAGCTCATTCAACGACCTCTTCACCTCAAATATTCTTGATATATTTGAGATGTTTCCATATACTCCCTTGAGTATATCCCATAACTCCTTGGCAGTATCCGCATATGAGTATGCCGCCAAGATGTTTGGTTCTAATGAGCTTTGAAGTAAAGAAAGAGTGTATTGTTCTTCTTGCTCTTCCTTAGGTTCCTCCTTCTCATTTCTCACAATAACTTCCGTTCCCTCCTTTGGCTCAATATACCGCCAAAGTCCTTGGCCTCTAAGGATGGTTTTAGTGGTTTTTTCCCAAAGAATATAGTTGTTTCCTTTGAGCATAACTGAGATTGTTACTCTATTAGTCTCCATTTTCTAGTAATAATACACAACCTTAGTCCTTTCACAACTTGAAGATCCTATGATCTCAAGGATATTAATCTCAGAGTGAATAGAACTAAGGAAGTGTATTGTTATAGATTAGAAGATTTGTAGAGTGTTAGAAGATTTAAAAGAGGTTAAGCGCTTGAACACTCAACCCGCTCTGATACCATGTAGAAATTTAAGTTAGGAGATGATAGAGAATGAAGGAGAATGGAGGAGAATGGCGAGATAAGAGAGAAAGAGAGTTTCTGAAATTTCTTGTGTTCTTATTCTCTTATTTTTTTTTCTCTACATTTACAAGAAGTTTACATGAGTTTATATAGACTTTTTACATAAGAGAAGAAGAAAGGAGAATCATATAACAAGAGAGGCGTGCAATGAAGGAGAAGCATGGGAGATGAGAAGCCAAACTACTCCAACAGTGTCTCAACAGTCACCAGCGCCCATACTTCACCCATGCTGCGCCCATACCTTCACCCATATCTTCTTGCTTCCTAGTTAGCTTGTTTAGTTGATATCCAATAGCTTCCTTTTCCTTCTAGTTCTTCTTTAACTAGTTTTCTTTTCCCTCCTTTCTTTGAGTTTGAATTCTTTTTGATTATTCTATCACTTGAAAGAACATCTATCTCAACACTCTGGAGCTATAGAATAACGTAAAGTCTCCAACCAAATCAATCTTTCAGATACTTGGGATTAGTTCTAGATCATCATATATGTTTTCTGACACCATTTGCTCTCCGTATTGTTCTCTTCAGCTCCAAGACCTATATAAGACTGAATCACATGCAAACATGCATAAAGTCTCTAAACATATAATTAAAATGCAATATAATGATGAAAATAACATTGCTAAAAACACTAAAAACACAATATATCAATACATCAACAAGTTTGTGGTCGTTTACTTTGACGATATCCTAGTCTACAGCTAGGACCTGACCGACGACACTGACCACTTGGAGGCCATCCTCCAAACCCTCAGACAGGAAGAACTCTACGCCAACATGAAGAAGTGTGTATTTGGTGCCAAGGAGTTGGTCCTCCTAGGATTTGTCATCAGCGGTCAAGGCTTGAAGGTGGATCAAGAGAAGATCCGAGCCATCCAAGACTGGCCCACTCCAAATAATATCAGCCAAGTCTGAAGCTTTCACGGCTTGGCCAGCTTCTACAACCGTTTCGTCCGAGACTTCAACTTGCTAGCCGCTCCCCTGATGGACCTAGTCAAGAAGTCTACCGGTTTTGTTTGGGAAGACCTTTGAGATTTGAGTGTGATGCCTCTGGGATAGGCATAGGAGCCATTCTTACTGAGGGCGGCCAGCCCATTGCCTAATTCAGTGAGAAACACACTGGGCTACCCTCAACTATCCCACGTACGACAAAGAGCTTTACGCCCTGGTCGAGGCTCTTGAAACCTGGCAGCACTACCTCATCTCTAAGGAATGTGTGATCCATTCGGATCACAAGACCTTGAAGCATCTCCGGAGCCAGACCAACTTGAAGATATGCGATGTGAAGTGGCTCAAGTTCATAGAGATGTTTCCCTATGTGATCAAGTACAAGAAATGGAAAAATGTAGTGGCTGACGCCTTCCCCGACACCATGCCCTGATCACTACCGTAGAAGCCAAGGTTAATATGGACCCACGTCCCGAGGAACCAGCTGGTACGATACCAGATCAAGCCGGTACCATCCCACGTACTGCAAATGCTGTCCCTCATACTGCAGACATTGGCCATACCTCTACCTGTACTGAGGTTCCATCCAGTGCTGGCTATCGTGCCACAGCAACGGCAACATGGAATCAGCCTGCCCCAATCCCATCGTTGGATGCATGCAAGATCAAGGCTTGGTCATACCCATTGTCCAAACAGGAAGCATCAAACGAACCAGGGCAAAGCATTATAGGACGCTCTTCAATGCTAACATTCAAGATGCCTTCGACCGAGCAACGTATGGACAATGACCATCAAACCAAGACCCAGATCAAAACGACCATCAGGACACAAGTGAAGCTGTCTTCAATGTTGGTAATGACCGTGTCAAGTCACCAAGAGAATTGCACTCTTTTCCCCAATTCAGGTTAATCCCAAAGAGGTTTATCGAATGGGTTTTTAATGAGGCAAGGATAATTGGTGCATCATGACCGGATCATTTGGACTCAAGAAGACGCATCAGAAGACTTAGACATCACGGGCATGATTTTATCCAAGGAAGGCCCAACCCAAACTGGCTTCCTTCCTTTCTCTTTAAACTGCTTTTAACTTGCCTTTGCTTTAACCCAATTGCGCTTGTATACTAGCATTGGACTTTGTCATTTTGTGAACAATTAATCCCTACTTGGCAGTCTATTTAAAGAGGCTGAACAATAGGCTGATTTTTGCGTATTTGAATGAAGTTTTGCTTAAGTCATTTCTCTAAGTTCTTCAAGTTGTTCCTGTTGAATGAACCATCGTGTGAGCTCTTCCAAGTTGTTTCCAGGAACATGCTCTTTGGTATTGAATCATGAGGCATTTCACTTCACATTTCAAACCTTTCTATCATGTTTGCTTCTTTGGTTAGCTCTAGGTCGAGTCAATCTTTAGAGTTATCCTAAGCTTGTGAACGAACCTCTTTTGAGCTCTTCTTGAGTCTTAACTCAGAACTAGCTCTAAGGAGTTGTATCGTGAGGCTTCATCTCCTTACTTACAACCTCTATCCTTCTATCCATCATCTAGTTAATACCAGGGTCGACTCAATCCCCTTTGTTAACTCCACCATTCCGCTTTGAACTGCTCTTGAACCTTACCGACCGTACCGCCCTCTTTGTGATTTACACCGCCTATTTGAAGCGTATCAGCTGGTATCAGAGCCCTAAAAGGTTTCTGAAAGTCCAGAGGTTGTGTTGTTCTAATCTCGTTTAATCTATTTAGTTTTACCTTATCTCTTTTCCGCATCTTAGTTAGCTTCCTTTTCGTTGCATTCATGAACTAAAACCGTGGAAAAACCTATAAAACCTTTGTTTCTATCTTGTTTTAAGTTTATTCTTATCAAGTTAAACATATCTCTTAAACCATCATCTAGGGCTGCATACTCAACGAGTTACTAAGTGATATAGACTCGACCAAGTGTTGAGACTCCATAGCTTAGAGATCAACATTGTTGTTCAGTCAAGCTCGAGGAAGACGAGTCCTTTTCCGGTCCAAGGAATAAAGCCTTGTGATTAGTTTGATCCGCCCTTGAGTTGTCCCACTGTTCTTGTTGCTTTGTGAAGGTTTTAACTTAACTTTTCAAGATTTCGTATTTTAGCATGTTATTCTGATTGCCTAAGCATAAACTGTTTTCTGTGCGAGATTGTACCGGTTATACCATCCGTGCGTTCGCATACCACCAAAACCTCCAGCCGACAAAACCCCCGGTCGTACTGCTGAACAACCACCTGCAGTACGAACCTGCGCATCTGTGAGGTCCCCCACCTATCGGCAAATCCATACCACTTTATTAACTATCTTACCGCGCATCAGCAAAGTTACCGAGCTATCCAGGAATCCTTACCGAGCTATCAAGAGAACCTTACAGCTATCAAGGAATCCTTATCGAGCTGATATAATCATGGAGAAGCAAACACTTGGAGAAGAAGAAGAAGAAGACGCCTTGATCATTCACAGATATCCTATGACCTGTGCAAAATCAAGAAGATTCCAAGAAGCTGTGGGAACAACCCTAAAGATGTCTTGGAAGCAAGAGGAAGTTCGTCCAAGACAAATCAACCAAGAGATGGTCACTTCCATTTAAGTCATTCTGAGTTAATTATAAACAAGTGACTTGAGTGTGCTCTTTTCCTTTATCTTGGTTTTATCCTAATGAGTATTCCAACTAAGGTTTTTAATGAGGTCTCAAGTTTACTTTCACCACTTTGATGATTAACTTGGACGATTTCATGAATCCATGGACCAACTCAGGCATCTACCTTATGTTATAATTTAGATTATAGTCTTTATGTCATTGTTTTAGTTTGCAAACTCCTTTAAATTCTAGTCCAACTCGTCTAGTATTTGGTCCAAGTCTTGGATTGATTGTTAGAGTCCCAAGGAGTCATTTACGAGGAGCATGAATCTGTTCCAGCTTCCTCTTCTATCTAAACTCGTGTAAGCCTTCATTCTAAGGCACCCAACTTTTATCAACTATTTTAGAGACTAATCTCTTTTGTTTTTTGAGGACATTTTCTGATTGTTTGGTGAGTCATATCCAACAATCTCTTCGATTTTCTGGTGTGTCATATCCACGAATTATACCTTGTCACCACCAAATGTGTCATATCTTGGCATGACATTGAGGAATATCAGTGGAGTTCCGCATCCATTGTGTGACCATTGAATCCATTCAACAAGGAGCCTATTCATCGATCCACCAGCTTGATAAACTCCAGTCTTTGATTTGTTTATGCAAGGATCTATCCAAAACATTCATAGTCTTCTTTAACTTCCACCTTCTTGTGTTCTACCCTCGAAAGTGCTGAGTCTTGGGTTTGATCTTCATCATTTGGTATCAGAGCAAGCATTTTTCGAGTTTGGTAGTGAGTCTTTCATGCCGTTTCGTTTCTGATCTTTCAACTTCTGACCTTTCATTTCTAATCTTTCATCTTCTTCATCGTGAGTCTTCATCTCACTTTCAACCTCTTATTCTATCATTCATTTGTGTCTTTTCTTCCTATCTTTCTCTTCAAAGATCCGTGGATCTTCTGTTATAAAAAACAAAACAGAAAGTGTTCCAACTCTTTTCCCTTTTTACCTTATTCAAAAAAAGAAACAAAACCAAACGTGTTCCAACACTCTTTTTCCTTTCTATCTACTAACAAGTTTTGCAGGAAAAGATAAGATGTCTTATAGTGAAGCTGGAAGTGATAACACCAACCGTTCAAGGAGAGCCAGACCAAACAACATGGACGTGCAAACTCTCATGGAAGAAATGAGGCGCCTCTTGAGGCAGGAACTAGATCCCATTCATGAGAGAATGGACACCATACATGAGTCAGTGAACCAAGGACTTCCCCAACATCCTGCTGAAGGAAGAAGAAGGGCACAACGACCATTAGGCAATGAGGAAGGATCAGACTATTACAGCCGTGGAAGTCAAGCTTCTAATGGGGAAGAAAGACGTCCAAGACGTGTAAGAGAAGTCAGGAAAGACAATGAAGATGATCTTAGTGGTCTTAAGTTGAAGATACCACCATTCTATGGGAAGAATGATCCGGACGCCTATCAAGAGTGGGAGAAGAAGATAGAACTCGTCTTTGATTGTCAGCCTTACTTAAATCGGAAGAAGGTTCAAGTTTCTACAACAGAGTTCTATGACTATGCCATCAACTAGTGGGATCAGATTGTTACAAGTATGAGACGCAACCAGGAGCCACGTGTGGAAACTTGGGAAGTGATGAAAACCCAAAAGAAGAAGAGGTTTGTTCCAAGTCATTACCACCGGGAGTTGCATCAAGAGATTAAGCCAAGGTAGTAAAAGTGTAGAGGATTACTTTCAAGAGATGGAGTCTCTTATGAGCAAAGCCGACATAGATGAGGATCATGAGGCAACTATGGCAAGGTTCTTATGTGGCTTGGCTCGAGATATTCAAGATAGGATGGAGCTTCAAACTTATGGAGATTTGGAAGAGATGCTTCACAAGGCTGTTCTAGTAGAACAACAAGTCAAGAGGAGGAGTAGTTCTAAAACAATCTATAGGGCTGGAGCATCTCATTCTAGGTCAAGCTACAAACAAGAGGACAAGACTGTTGTCAAACTAAAACTGGATTCTAAAACCTACACCCCTACTCAAGATGACAAAGGGAAAGCTGTGGCAACTTCTATTAGGAACAGGGATGTTAGATGTTTCAAGTGTCAAGGGATAGGACACTACGCCAATGAATGCATTAACAAAAGAACTATGATCCTTATGGATAATGGGGAGATTGAAACAGAAGAAGAAGAATCTGAGGAAGAAGACAACTCTGATGCTGAGGAGATTGAGTTACCATAGGAGAATTGGTAGTAACAGGGCGATCATTAAGAATTCACACCAAAGATGCTAACCAAGAACAAAGGGAGAACTTGTTTCACACAAGATGCCTAGTACAAGGTAAGGTTTGCAGCCTTATTATTGATGTAGGAAGCTGTACTAATGTGGCAAGTGAAACTATGGTCAAGAAGTTAGGTCTAGAAGTGAAGAAGCATCCAAAGCCTTATAAGCTTCAATGGTTGAATGATGATGGAGAACTGATCGTGAGTAGCCAAGTATTGGTTTCTTTAACCATAGGCAAATACAAGGAAGAAATCTTGTGTGACATCTTACAAATGGAGGCCAGTCACATCTTGCTAGGGAGACCATGGCAGTTTGATAGAAGGGTCATCCATGATTGGTTTATCAATCGGTATTTCTTTGAATACAATGGCCGGAAGACCATTCTTGCTCCATTGACGCCACAAAAAGTTCATCATGATCAAACATGGCTGAAACAACAAGACAAAACCAATGTGAGTGACCCTCTAAAAACACCACCAACAAACAAAAATGAGAGTGTGAGAAAACCCAAGAAAACTTTCTTGTGAGGTTTAATGTGGTTAAGAGAGCTCTGTTCTCTAAACAACCTATTCTTTTGTTTCTTTTCAAAGAGTTTTGGTAAACATTACTGATCCAATGCCAGAAGTACAAGCAGTATTTCTTTTTTTTTGCAGGAGTTTGAAGATGTTTTCCCGGAGGAGAATCCTAAAGGACTACCACCTATCCGTGGGATTGAGCACCAGATTGATTTCGTGCCTGGAGCTTCACTTCCTAACTGTCCAGCATATAGAACCAACCCTGTGGAGACTAAGGAACTTCAAAGGCTAGTGGAAGAGCTAATGGCTAAAGGCCATATCCGAGAGAACATAAGCCCTTGTGCTGTGCCGGTATTGCTTGTTCCAAAGAAGGATGGAACATGGAGGATGTGTGTGGATTGTAGAGCCATCAACAATATCACTGTAAACATCCTATTCTTCGTTTAGATGACATGTTAGATGAATTGCATGGTTCTTGCATTTTTTCTAAGATAGATTTAAAGAGTGGATATCATCAAATTAGGATGAAAGAAGGAGATGAATGGAAAACTGCTTTTAAAACTAAGCATGGATTGTATGAGTGGTTAGTCATGCCTTTTGGATTAACCAATGCACCTAGTACATTCATGAGGTTGATGAACCATATCCTCATATCTTTCATTGGCATCTTTGTGGTTGTGTACTTTGATGACATCCTAGTGTACAACAAGAGCTTTGAGGAGCATATAGAACATCTTAGGGCTGTTCTTGATGTGTTAAGGACACTTTATGCCAATCTTAAGAAATGTACTTTTGGAACAGATAACTTGGTCTTTTTAGGCTTTGTTGTGAGTGCAGATGGTGTAAAGGTGGATCCGGAGAAGATTAAAGCAAATATGTTGTGGCCGAGTCCAACAACCATTAGTGAAGTGAGAAGTTTCCATGGACTTACTGGGTTCCACAGGCATTTTTTCAAGAAATTTAGCACCATTGCTGCCCCATTGACTGAAGTGATCAAGAAAGATGTTGGATTCAAGTGGGAAGAGGCACAAGAAGCTGCATTTCAATGCCTTGAAGAGAAGCTTACTCATTCTCGTCTCCTTACCCTTCCTGATTTTAATAAAATATTTGAGATTGAATGTGATGTCTCAGGGATTGGTATTGGTGCTGTGTTAATGCAGGAGAAAAGACCAATAACATACTTCAGTGAGAACCTTGGAGGAGCAACTCTCAACTATGTAAATTACGACAAGGAGTTGTATGCTTTGGTGAGGGCCTTACAAACATGGCAACATTATCGCTGGCCTAAGGAGTTTGTAATACACACAGACCATGAATCTCTCAAGTGCCTAAAAGGGCAGAACAAGCTGAGCAAAAGACATGCAAGATGGATTGAATTCATAGAAACATTTTCTTATGTGATCAAGTACAAACAAGGTAAGGAAAACATAGTGGCTAATGCACTATCTCAGAGGTATGTTCTTTTAAACACTCTTGATGCTAAACTATTTGGTTTTGAGCAAATCAAAGGTATGTATGAAACCGATTCCGATTTTGGTGATGCATACAAGTTGTGTGAAAAAATTGCTTTTGGCCATTACTTTAGGCATGATGGTTTTCTTTTCTATGATAACCGTTTGTGTGTGCCTAACTGTTCTTTAAGAGACTTATTTGTTAGGGAGGCACATGGAGGAAGGCTTATGGGATATTTTGGCATTGCCAAGATACTAAAAGTTTTGCAGGACCATTTCTTTTGGCCACACATGAAAAGAAATGTAGAGCGGATCTGTGAAAGATGTGTAACATGTAAACAAGCTAAGTCCAAGGTTCAAAGCCACGGTTTGTATACTCCTTTACGCATTCCTTATCATCCTTGGAATGACATCTCTATGGACTTTATTGTTGGTCTGCCTAGAACTAGAACCGGAAAGGATTTTATCTTGGTTGTGGTAGATAGGTTTTCTAAGATGGCACATTTCATAGCTTATCACAAAACTGATGATGCATTGCATGTTTCTAACTTGTTCTTTAAAGAGGTTGTGCACTTACATGGCATGCCTAGAACTATAGTTTCTGATAGAGATACTAAGTTTCTAAGTTACTTCTGGAAGACTCTTTGGTCTAAGCTAGGTACTAAATTGTTGTTTTCTACTACTTGTCATCCGTAAACTGATGGAAAGACTGAAGTAGTTAATAGGACACTAGGAACTCTCTTGCGTGTATTCATAAAGAAAAACTTGAAAACATGGAAATGTTGATTTTAGAGGTTTAGAAAGAGATAAGGATGGAGATGAGAGAATTGGCGTAATAAGGAAGAGAAAGATTGCTGAATATTTCTTCTTATTCACACACACTTCTTTACAAGAGATTACATGTATTTATAGACTTTTTTACATTGAAATGAAGAAGAATCAAGGAAGAGGAGAGGAGGGGCGTGAAGAAGGGAAGAGAGATGGGTGAGCTGCTCCAATAGTCTTGTTGCACCATGCCCTGCTCTGACGCGCACCATGCCCTGCTCTGATGCGCCCATGCTTGTGCCCATACCTCTCTTTGCTTCCTCATTTAGTTTAGTTAGATTGTCTAGTTGAGATCCAACAGCTTCCTTTTCTTCTAGTTCCTTCTCAACTAGTTCTCCTTCTAGTTTCTTCACAACTAGTTCTCTTTTTCCTTCCCTCCTTCTCTTAAGTTTGAATTATTCTTCTTCTTGAGATCACATATTTCAACACTCCCCCTCAAGATTGGTCGGTGAAGATCCTTTAGACCGATCTTGCCATGTATATGATCCCCAATGATAGAGGATGTTGCCTTGGTGAAGATATCCGCTAGCTGTTCCCCACTTGCTACAAATGCGGGTTTGATGATTCCTTCTTGAATCTTTCCCCTCACAAAGTGACAATCCACTTCTATATGTTTGGTCCTTTCATGGAATACCGGATTGGATGCTATATGTATTGCAGCTTGATTATCACAATACAACAGCATCTCCTCAGCCTCATGTATTCCAAGATCTTCTAGGAATGCCTTCACCCATATCAATTCTTTTGTCACCTCCTTCATAGCCCTATACTCGGCTTCAGCACTTGATAAGGCTATAACTTTCTGCTTCTTACTTCTCCAAGTGACTAGATTACCTCCCACAAAGGTACAAAAACCGGATGTGGACTTTCTATCTTGCTTATCTCCAGCCCAATCCGCATCACAATATCCTTGAACCTTTGTGTTTCCATTAGCCTTCATCCATATGCCTTTTCCAGGGCTGTTTTTTAAGTACCTTAGCAGCCTCTCAATCATGTTCCAATGCTGCATAGTTGGTTTTTGCATATGTTGACTCACACGGTTCACTGCAAAGCAAATGTCCGGCCTTGTGATAGTGAGGTAGATGAGCTTGCCCACCATCCTTTGATACCTCTTAATATCTTCCAATGGCTCCCCCTCAGGATTATCTTGGTAGCCTTCTTCTATTGGAGTTTTAGCCGGCTTGGATCCTAACTTGCCAGTTTCTTCCAAGAGATCCAGCACATATTTCCTTTGAGAGATGAACATCCCATCTTCAAACCGTGTCATCTCAATCCCTAGGAAGTATTTAAGCTCTCCCAGATCCTTTATATCAAAAGCGATCTTCAAGAGTTTCTTGATTTGATCTACTCCATCTTTATCACTTCCTGTGATGATTAGATCATCAACATAGATCAAGACCACCACTACTCCTCCTTCACTTTGCCTTGTGAAGAGGGTATGATCAGCTTCAGATCTTATGAACTCCTTATCCAATAGACAAGCGCTTAGCCTTTGGTACCATGCTCTTGGAGATTGCTTTAGCCCATAGATTGCTTTCTTCAATCTGCAAACCTTGTTGCCTTCCTTATGATATCCTTGGGGTGGATCCATATATACCTCTTCTTCCAAATCTCCTTGCAAGAAGGCGTTCTTGACATCCATCTGCCATAGATCCCACTTCAAGTTCACTGCCACTGAGATTAGGATTCTTATGGAGTGGAGCTTAGCAACCGGAGCAAATGTCTCGGTATAATCCTCCCCATAGATTTGAGTGTATCCTTTTGCCACCAGCCTTGCTTTGTACCTCTCTATTTTCCCATCACTTGTATACTTGATTGTGTAAACCCATCTACACCCAACTGATTTCTTATCCTTTGGTAATTCGGTCAAGTACCAAGTGTGGTTCTTTTCCATGGACTTCATTTCCTCTTCCATGGCTTTTACCCATACTCCATTCTCACACGCTTCTTCATATGAGTTAGGTATGGATTCCTTGCTGATTCTTCCAAGAAAAGCTTCATGCTCCATAAGTAAGGATGCCAACGAGCAAAAATGCTCAATGGGATATGTGATAGTGCTAGTTTGAGTGTTATCTCCCCCTTGTGATAAGAGAATGCTGTCGCCAATAGGATCGAGATCTAAGCTCGCCGTACGCACAGGACATTCTCTTATCACACAAGGAAGATTACTCGCACTAGACTCCCCTTGGAGCATGGCAGAGTTGTTGTAGCCATAGTAAACACGTTGTCGCCTTTGTCTTGTACTTCTTCTTAGGGGTACGGTTGGCTCAAGTTCTCCCTCACCATCATTCGCTTCTTCTTCAACAGAATTCTGATCTTGCTCCGCATGTGCCTCATCTTCTACTCTGGTTTCAGATGATTCGCTCTCTTCTTGTACTTCATTTATTAGAGCGTCATTAACCCGCATCCAATCCATAGGTAATGAAGTCACATCCTCCGGAGCTTCATGGTTCTTGTTTCCATAAAATCCTTCTTCTTCATTGAATCTCACCTCTCTAGATACATAGACCCTCCTTGTCTCCGGATTGTAGACCTTGTATCCTTTTTGTGTTGGTGAGTAGCCAATGAACACACACTTCATACTTCGAGGTTCAAGCTTGCTTCTTTGTCCCTCCGGTAGAAACATATAACAAGAACATCCAAAGGTCTTCATATGGTTCACGCTTGGCTTGCTTTTGTGTAGCACTTCAAATGGTGATTTATTATCCATATTTTTCGTTGGAAGCCGGTTGATCAAGTAACTTGAAGTCATTACTGCATCTCCCCAATGAAACTTAGGTACTCCTTTGGCAATCATGAGGGTTCTTGCAACTTCCATGAGATGCCTATTCTTTCTTTCTGCTACCCCATTTTGTTGTGGAGTGTATGCACACGATGTTTGGTGTATGATACCAAGATTATTGAGTAACTCCTTGAATCGTTTGCTCACATACTCCCCTCCATTATCACTTCTTAAGATCTTGATTTTGGTCTTGAATTGGGTAGAGATATATTTGGTGAAGTTAGTAAACGCTTCATATACTTGATCCTTTGAATGTAAGAGTGTGATCCATGTGTATCTTGAGTAGTCATCAATGAATGAAACAAAATATTTATATTGATCTCTTGAGTTACATTGGGCGGTCCATACATCCGAGTGTACAATGCCAAAAGCTTCATCACAAGTTGTAGATGAAGAGGGGAAAAACTGTCTACAATGTTTCCCTAGTACACATGCTTCACAAACTTCTTCTTCTTGAACGAGATTGAGTAAGACCATCTTGAGGATAGCTGAACTTGGATGTCCTAGCCTTCCATGCCATAATGAGCTATCTCCAATCTCCTTCTTGTTAAAAACTTCCTTATCCGCCTTCACTCCAAGAGCTTTTAGCTTTTCTTGTTTATTTGTTTCCAACAGATACACTCCATCCTCCACCTTCCCTTCTCCGAGTACATGATTTGTTTTAGGGTCCTGAAACTTCACAAAGTCAGTCCCAAACATTGCCACACAATCCAAATCTTTTGTTGCTTTATGAACTGATAAAAGGTTGGATGAGAAGCTAGGCATGTATAATGCTTTAGTTTCTTTTGTGAAAAGCTCTAACTCTCCTATCCCTTCAATCGGAACTGAGCTTCCATTGGCTATTTGTACATTTCCATGATAAGGCTCAAGATTTTTCAGCATGTCTTGATCCTTAATCATGTGATGAGAAGCCCCCGAATCCACAATGATCATATTCTTCTTAATGGAGCTTTTAGAGCTAAATAGGCTCTTACCGGATTCTGTGAGCTTGGATAGACTCTTGATGAGAGCCTCAAACTCGGATCTTCTGACCATCTCTTCAACAGGTTGCGTGACTCCCATGAAGGCTCTAGGTCCACCTCCATTCTCCTTTAGCCGCTTAGGCCTTAAGTGTGGGTAAAGAGTCCAACACTTCTCCTTAGTGTGCCCCTTCATCTTACAATGCTCACATTCCAAAACCCTCTTGTCGAATGTGAGATTCCTCTTTGCAAGATGTGCGGCCTCACTTGGTGCACGGAATAGGTCTCTTGACCCTTCCTCCCTTTGTATCATGCCACATACTTCAGCTAGACTTGGCAGCTTCTCAAATCTGAGTATGTGCTTGATAAGATCTTTGTAGGATGCATTGAGTGCCAAGAGAAGTCCAAACACTTGGTCTTGGTCACGTCTTTCTCCTAACTCCTTGGGGTCGATTGTGTGTGGCCTCAAAATCTCTAACTCGGCCCACAAGCTTCTATACTCCCCAAACATTTCCTTGAATGGCTTCTCCTCTTGTTGAAGCTCATTCAGCGCCCTCTTCACCTCAAATATTCTTGATATATTTGAGACATTTCCATATACTCCCTTGAGTATATCCCATAGTTCTTTGGCGGAATCGGCATATGAGTAGGCCGCCAAGATGGATGACTCTAGTGAGCTTTGAAGAAGAGAGAGCGTGTATTGTTCCTCTTGTTCTTCCTTAGCTTCTTCTTTTTCATTTCTCACTACAGCTTCCGCTACCTCTTTTGGCTCAACATATCGCCAAAGTCCTCTTCCTCTAAGGATGGTCTTAGTGGTTTTTGCCCAAAGGAGATAGTTGTTTCCTTTGAGCATGACTGAGATTGCTACTCTATTTGTCTCCATTTTCTAGTGACAATACACAATTCTAGTTCTTTCACAACTTGAAGATCCTATGATCCCAAGGATATTAATCTCAGAGTGAATAGAACTAGGAGGATGTATTGTTATAGATTAGAAGATTTGTAGAGTGCTAGAAGAGTTATAAGGTGAGATTTAAGCGGTTGAAGGATAAACCCGCTCTGATACCATGTTGATTTTAGAGGTTTAGAAAGAGATAAGGATGGAGATGAGAGAATTGGCGTAATAAGGAAGAGAAAGATTGCTGAATATTTCTTCTTATTCACACACACTTCTTTACAAGAGATTACATGTATTTATAGACTTTTTTACATTGAAATGAAGAAGAATCAAGGAAGAGGAGAGGAGGGGCGTGAAGAAGGGAAGAGAGATGGGTGAGCTGCTCCAATAGTCTTGTTGCACCATGCCCTGCTCTGACGCGCACCATGCCCTGCTCTGATGCGCCCATGCTTGTGCCCATACCTCTCTTTGCTTCCTCATTTAGTTTAGTTAGATTGTCTAGTTGAGATCCAACAGCTTCCTTTTCTTCTAGTTCCTTCTCAACTAGTTCTCCTTCTAGTTTCTTCACAACTAGTTCTCTTTTTCCTTCCCTCCTTCTCTTAAGTTTGAATTATTCTTCTTCTTGAGATCACATATTTCAACAGGAAAGACTACTTGCCTCATTGTGAATTTGCATATAATCATGCTGTGCATTCTACTTCTAAGTTTTCTCCTTTTGAAATTGTTTATGGGTTCAATCCTACTTCTCATTTGGATTTAATACCTTTGCCTGAGTGTGAAAGAGTTAACTTTGATGGAAAGAAGAAGCCTGAGCTGATACAACAATTACATAAGCAAACAAGGAAAAATATTGAAGAGAGAACAAAGCAATATGTCAAGCATGCCAACAAGGGAGGCATGAGAAGGTCTTTTAAGAATGTGACAAATTTGGGTTCACCTAAGGAAAGAAAGGTTCCCAGATGAAAGGAAGTCCAAACTTATGCCAAGGATCGATGAACCTTTTGAGATCATAAAGAAGATCAGCAACAATGCCTACAAGCTAGATTTGCAAGGTAAGTATGAAATAAGTAATAGCTTTAATGTTACTGACTTGGTTCCTTTTGTTGCAGATGATCCGGATTTGAGGACAAGTAATTTTCAAGAGGGAGGGGATGATATGATAATGGACAAGCAAACACTTGGAGAAGAAGAAGAACACACCTTGATCATTCATAGAGGTCCTATGACCCGTGCAAAATCAAGAAGACTCAAAGAAGCTGTGGGAACAACCCTAAAGATGTCCTGGAAGCAAGAGGAAGTTCATCCAAGACAAATCAACCAAGATATGTTCACTTCCATTCAAGTCGTTCCGAGTTAATTATAAACAAGTGACTTGAGTGTGCTCTTTTTACCTTAGCTTAGTTTTATCCCAATGGGTTTTCCAACTAAGGTTTTTAATGAGGCCTCAATTTCACTTTCACCACTTTGATGATTAACTTGGACGATTTCATCAAGCCATGGACCAACTCAAGCATCTACCTTATGTTATAATTTAGATTATAGTCTTTATGTCATTGTTTAAGTTCGCAAACTCCTTTAAATTCTAGTCCAACTCGCCTAGTCTTTGGTCCAAGTCTTGGATTAATTGTTCGAGTCCTAAGGAGTCATTTACGAGGGGCATGAATCTGTTCAAGCTTCCTCTTCTATTTAAACTCGTGTAAGCCTTCATTCTAAGGCACCCAACTTTTATCAACTATTTTAGAGACTAATCTCTTTTGTTCTTTGAGAACATTTTCTAATTGTTTGGTGAGTCATATCCAACAATCTCTTCATTCTCCGGTGTGTCATATCCGGGAATCAAACTCTGTCACCACCAAATGTTTCATATCTTGGTGTGACATTGAAAAATATCATTGGACTTCCGCATCCATTGTGTGACCATTCAATCCATTCAACAAGGAGCCTTTTTTGCAACTTCTTGTGTTATCATCGATCCACCATCTTGATAAACTTGAGTCTTTGATTCGTTTATGCAAGGATCTATCCAAAACATTCATCCATCTTCTTTAACTTCCACCTTCTTGTGTTCTACCCTCGAATGTGCTGAGTCTTGGGTTTGATCTTCATCATGAGCTATCGAGAGAACCTTACCGCTATCAAGGGATCTTTACCGAACTATCGAGAGAACTTTACCGATATCGAGGGATCCTTACCGAGCAATTGAGGAAACCTTACCGCTCGCCGAAAAATTCGACTGCTGACTAGACCGATGGACAAAGTACCCGGAGCTCCTGATATCGGTAACCTCCTTACCGACCTCCAGGCCCAGATATGACATATGGCCGAATGCCTCAACCAAATGGAGGCTTGTCCTGTTCCTGAAGATCCTAACAATCCAGTTTGCGGTTTCATTCCTGCTCCCTGACCCGGACATCTACCCATCCCTCCTTCACACCAAGGTCCAGATGCAGGCTACATGACCGATGAAGAGTTTGAAGATCCTGACCATCAATGAATCTGACCCCAGAGGAGACTGTGACCCCCGGAAGATGGTCTGGACAAACGATACCTACGTGCGCAAGTACCCAGCCTCAAGCTGACCGCTCCGACCTTTGCCGGCCGAGTAGACCTGGAAGCGTACCTCGATTGGGAGAAACGTATGGACCATATCTTTGATTGCTATGCTTCCGAAGAGCAAAGGAAGATTGCCTACGCAGCCGCACAGTTGATTGACCATGCCTTAACCTGGTGGGACAGAGATTAATGAGAAAGGCATATGAACCGAGAATGATATGCTCCCGAAATGCTACAGGCGGTCAGAACAGTCGTACGTGGAACCGGTACAGTCTCTTGGCAGTGGGACATGAGACGCGGTAAGGGTTCTCTGGTGGTATAGCCTTTATGCCGGTACGGTACCTCGGTAAGGAAAGTAGGGCTGGTACAGAGTTTCGCGGTCGTGGGATGATGGAATGAATGGATGGGGATGATGATGATGGTGATTAAAGATGATCGATAGTGGAAAGATGAGACGAAGTGAAAGATGGAAGATGGAGAATAACAATGGATCGAGAGCCGGCCACACGGTGTTTGGACAACTCCATGATAAGACTGATCGGAGTCCGAGCCGAGCTTCAAGGACAACGATGTTTAAACTACTTAAGATTTGAGAGCAAGCTTTTAAGACAAATGCGTTTATTCAAATCTGCCTTTCAACGTTGAGGTTACATGCCTTTGTATAGGCATGATTATTAGGTCATCCAACCCTTACAAAAGGACCAGCGTGTCCTTGGGCATTTCTACATGCCCGTTAAAAGAGTAACTCAAGTTCTTAAGTTAAAACGGTAAAAACATGAAAAGAGGAAGGGATAGGGATCAGGGCCGAGTGATAACCACACAAACCATGGATTAGCAAGGTGATGATCGGCTCGGTCCTAATGCATCCGGGTCGTGAATCTCGTTTAAAACCTTGTTGGGAAAATAACTTAGGGATAAAACCCAATCAAGGGAAAAAGAGTGTTCCTTTCCCAAACTTCTTTAGTGGTACATTTTCACCGTATCAAGGTGAAAACGCTAAGGACTTGGTCCTTGACGCTTGTTGGCGCTGCCGGCTTGGATTGATGCCAGTCGCCCTTCTTCATGCCTTGGGCGATCACTAGGTTTAATCTTGTTTGGTATCGCCGCGAGTGCTCACGGTCAATTACCAAAACCGGCATGTTGGGCAATGACCCTTGGCTCCCATCCGTATCTGTCTTGTCATCATCTGGCTGGCTGTCCTAGGGCTCGGAGGAGGCTTGGCCTCATCATGCCGTCCTTCTTGAGGATGTTTTGTCTTCAAAACTTGATCTCCTGCATCAAAACGGGAAAAATCAATAACATTGAAAGTGGTGGACATGTTGTCTTTACCTGGAATTTCGAACCAGTATGCATTATTGTTAATGCGTTCTAGCACTTGGAAGGGGCCATCTCCTCGGGGTTGTAGCTCTGTTTGGAGGGTCTTGTTTAATCGTTCTGCTCGGGTGTGTAGCCAAACCCATTCCCCGGGTTGTAGTATCATAGATTGCCTCCCTCGGTCCGCCTTTTTCTTGTACTGCTCCGTCTTCTTAAGGATTCAGTTGCGGACCTTATCATGGAGCTTGCGGACATACTCGGCCTTGTCAACCCCATTCTGATCTTCCATTCGCTCAGGGGGCAATGGGACCATGTCCAGCAGTGTAAGCGGGTTGAATCCATAACAAATTTCAAACGGGGAGAGGCCGGTGGTTGAGTGAGTCGCCTGGTTGTAGGAAAACTCCACATACGGTAGACTTTGGAGCCAGTTGGCTTAGTTGGAATCGACGGCTGACCTGAGCAAACCTCCCAAGGTCCGATTAACGACTTCGGTCTGTCCATCTGTCTGAGGGTGCGCTGCCATGGAGAAAATGATATGAGCATGGAAACGCCAACATTTGGAGGAAAAGAAGAAGGAACCATGGCCATTCCCAAATGTCCTATGACCCGGGCAAGATCAAGAAAACTTCAAGAAGCTGTAGGAAATATCTTAAGGATCACATGGAAGCATGAAGAAGCTAAGGAAAAACAACGCAAAGACATGCTCACTTCCATTCAAGTCGCTCTAAGTTAAATCATCTTCAAAGTGACTTGAGTGTGCTCTTTTTCCCTTAAGCTTGATTTTATCCCAATGGGTTTTCCGGCTAAGATTTTTAATGAGGCCTCAAGTTCACTTATATCTCTTAGATGATTAGCTTAGGAGCTTCTTTGATGCCTTGGATGATTTCATAAAGCTATGGACCGACTCAAGCATCAACTTTATGATATAACTTAGATTATGGTTTTATTTCCTCTTTTCTATTCCGCAAAATCTTTTATTTTCTTGTCTAGTCGACTTCTAGTCTTTGTTCAAAGTCTTAGGTGATTGTTTAGAGTCCCAAGAAGTAGTAATCACGAGGCACTTGAGTCTGTTCAAGTCACCTCTCTTTATAAGTCGATTGTATGCCTCACTCGGCAATCATCGATGTTTTAATCAACTTCTTTTTCAGAGAAAATTCTCTAAGTTCTTTTAGAATATTTTCGATTGTTTGGTGTGTCATATCCAACAATCAACCTCGGTTCTCTGGTGTGTCATATCCAGAAAATCAACCTTTGTCTTCCCCGAGTGTGTCATATCTTGGAGAGACATTGTTGAGTGTTTATTAGGTGTGTAATATCCGAAATAAACCTCAAAGAGTATCAAGGAGCCTTCCACAACTTCTTATGTCTCGCATCAATCCATCACCTTGTCCAGTTCGAGTCTTGGATTCACTAAGGCAAGGATCTATCCCATATCTATTCAAAGAACCATTCGGCCGCTTCAAAGAAGACCTTCAAACGGTCCTTTTCATCATCAATTCGGCCATATGGTTTCTTCTATCCTTCTGTCTATCATTCCAACCTACCAACGAGAAAGTTGAATCTTGGGCGTGACCGAGATCGTGTCAGAAAAGGAGTTTGGTTCCCATGCGCTTCCACAGGGTTCTCTAGAAATGGCTGAGAAACTTTGGATCACGGTCGGAGACAATGGTTTGAGGTAGGCCATGTAGTTTTACGACGTCTCGGAAGAAAAGGTCGGCAATGGCCATAGCGTCCCATGCCTTGGAGCATGGCATGAAGTGAGCCATCTTGGAAAATTGATCGACCACTACCATTACCGAGTCCTTACGTTTGATTAGAGGCAATCCTAAGAGAAAATCCATGGAAAGATCGACCCATGGGGAGGTTGGGATAGGCAGGGGCATGTATAGGCCATACGGGTGGCCCAGGTCTTGGCGCGCTTGCAGTTTAAACATCTTGCATAGAAACTATCGACCATACTCCTCATGTTAGGTAATAGAAATGACTCCTCAGCATATCCATGGTCTTGTGCGGTCCAAAGTGACCCATCAGGCCGCCACTATAGGCTTCTTGAATGAGAAGTTCCCAGATGGATCCCTCCGGGATGCACAACCGCTTGCCTTTAAAAACGAATCCTTCGTGGATGTGGAAATTCTTAAAGGATTCTTTGCCATGTTCGGCATAGGAAACCTTCAGGCCGGGATCATCTTGATACTGGCCTTTCAGATGGGAGAATCCAAGGACCTTAGCCTCAACAGTAGTGATGAGGGCGTGTCGCCGGGACAGGGCATTGGCCACCACATTTTCTTTTCCCTTCTTGTATTTGATGACATAGGGAAACATCTCGATGAACTCGAGCCATTTGGCGTGCCGCCTCTTCAGGATGGTTTGGCCCCGGAGATGTTTCAGCGTTTGATGATCCGAGTGGATCACGCATTCCTTGGAGAGGAGGTATTGTTGCCAAGTCTCAAGGGTCCGGACCAATGCATAGAGCTCTTTGTCATAAGTGGGATAGTTGAGCATGGCTCCGCTGAGCTTCTCACTGAAGTAGTCAATGGGACGTCCCCCTTATGTTAGCACAGCTCCAATACCAATGCCGGATGCATCACATTATATCTCGAAGGTGTTGCTGAAGTCGAGCAATACTAGCAATGGTGCTTGAGTGAGTCGGCCCTTGAGCTCTTGGAAGGCCTTCTCTTGGGGTCCTTCCCATGTAAACCGGTAGACTTCTTGACCAAGGCCGTTAGGGGGGCGACAATGGAGTTGAAGTCTCGAACGAATCACCGGTAGAAGCTTGCAAAACTCCAGACTTGGCTGATATTGGTAGGGGTTGGCCATTCCTGGATGGACCAGATCTTTTCTTGGTTAACCTTCAGGCCGTGGCCACTGAGGACAAAGCCCAAGAAGATAAGTTCCTGAGCACCGAAGGTGCACTTGGCCATGTTGGTGTACAGCTCTTCTTGCTGAAGGGTTTGTAGGACCGTATCTAGGTGGATCGCATGCTCGGCTAGACTCTTGCTGTAGATGAGGATGTCGTCAAAGTAAATGACCACAAACTTGTTCAGGAACGCTCGGAGAGTGTGATTCATTAATCGCATGAAGGTGGAAGGGGCGTTGGACAGGCAGAACGGCATGACGAGCCACTCGTACAGTCCTTGCTTGGTTTTGAAAGCGGTCTTCCATTCGTCACCTTCTCTCATTCGGACTTGATGGTAGCCGCTCTTTAGGTCGATCTTGGAGAAAATGGACGTGCCAATAAGCTCGTCCAACATGTCATCCAAGCGAGGAATTGGGTGCCGGTACTTGACTGTAATATTGTTGATGGGTCGGCAGTCCACACACATTCTCCAGCTACCATCCTTCTTAGGAACCAAAAGGACTGGCCACATGGACTGAGGCTTTCCCAGATGTAGCCCTTGGCCATGAGGTCGGAAACCTGCCGTTCAAGCTCTTTGGCCTCCTCCGGGTAGACGCGGTAAGCGGGACGGTTGGGCAAGGAGGCTCCGAGAAAGAAATTAATCCGGTGTTCAATGCCTCGGAGGGGTGGCAGTCCATGGGGGATCTCTTCAGGGAAGATGGATGAATACTTCTGTAGAATCCTTTAGAGCTTATCCGGGATTGTTCTTCCCTGGTGCCTGCACTTAACACATCTTTGTAAAACATTAGTACAACTCGACAATCATTGCCGATGGTTTTACAAGTGTCCCTAATAGATATAAGGAAGTTAGGTCGGGAAGTGTGTTCTTAGATAAGCGAGATTGGAGTTCATGCACTTGAACGGGTGATAGAAGGGCTAGGTTAATACGCTTAGATTAGTGTACAAATGAATAGAAGTTGGACAGGCCGTTATGGGTGGCGTCCTTATCAAACTGCCATGGACGTCCTAGGAGGACGTGGCTAGCTTGCATTGGAACAACATCACATTGGACCATGTCCAGGTACTTCCCTATACTAAAGACTAGGTCCACTTGTTCGGTAACAGGTATGACGGTTTTATTATTCAACCATCGCAGTTTATAGGGATGGTGATACTTAGAGGTAAGGAGAGAAAGTTTGGTCACGAGGTAGGAGCAGGCCACATTGGTACAGGACCCACCGTCAATGATCAAACCGCAAACCTTGCCGTTGATGGTGCAGCAAGTAAGGAAAATGTTGTCTCGCTGTCCGGCCAGTTCGGAAAGGGTCATGGTGCTCAGGCTCCTTTGGATGACCAGAAGGTCTCCAAACTCTGGATATTTGATCGCACCTTCTGGTTGAGCGGGTTTGGGATTGTTCTCCTCGTCCGGCTCCTCATCCTGGGATTCATAGTCGCCTTCGGGGGTAAGGATCATTGCCCGGTTATTGGGGCAATCCCTGGAGTAGTGTCCTCTGCCTTGGCATTTGTAGCATATCACGTCCCGGTTTCTTCCAGTGCTAGCTTCTGGTCTTTGAGCGGGTCGGACAGGCATAGGGGCTTCGATTACCGTGCCTTGAAACAGGAGTCGATGGCAATGGCCTTGGGTCCATTCGGTGGCTTGGGGCCAGTGGCATGCCGGTGGGGTTCGGTGCAACAGTCGAATGTTTAAACAAAAGAAAGGACGGTTAATAACAACAAAAGAAAAGGACAGCTTGCACACGGTTTTCTAACGTCCTGTCAACGAGACGGATCCCAATGATAAGGCAAGGATGGAATATTCCACGTGTGGCCGGGCCAGAGGACAGGCGAGTAAGGCGTGTTAACCAGGTAAGGTCCCCACGTACTCGTCTTCAACCTCGCATCTCACTAGGGCAACAATGGCGGTCCGTGGGTTAAGACTTAGTCTTCCACACATTTTCGACCAAAGGCTAGCTACAAGCACAAGGCTTTGAGACGGAAAAGCTGAAGCAAAGTTTAAAATGTTTTAAATTCTTATAAAGGATAGAGTGTGCATTAAGAACAGTTTTTAAGAGGCAAGAACAGCAGAGAATCAAAGGAACGAGTTATCTGGAAAGATACAACCTGACGGACGAAGCTTTGGCTCTGATATCAGCTGATACGCTCTCGGAACACTAGATTCACGGTCAGGCCAGTCGGACTGATACAGGCAGTCAGAATGGCCGTACGTGGAACCGGTACAGTCTCTAGGCAGTGGGACATGAGACGCGGTAAGGGTTCTCCGGTGGGATAGCCTTGATGCCAGTACGGTACCTCGGTAAGGAAAGTAGGACTGGTATGGAGTTTCGCGATCGTGGGATGATGAGATGAATGGATGGGGATGATGATGATGGTGATTAAAGATAATCGATAATGGAAAGATGAGACTAAGTGAAAGATGGAAGATGGAGAATAACAATGGATCGAGAGCCGGCCACACGGTGTTTGGACAACTCTGTGATACGACTAATTGGAGTCCGAGCCCAGCTTCAAGAACATAGATGTTTAAACTACTTGAGATTCGAAAGCAAGCTTTTAAGCCAAATGCGTTTATTCAAATCTGCCTTTGAACAGTTAGGTTAAATGTCTTTATATAGGCGGGATTATTAGGTCATCCAACCCTTACAAAAGGACCAGCGTGTCCTTGGGCGTTTCTACATGCCCGTTAAAAGAGTAACTCAAGTTCTTAAGTTAAAACGGTAAAAACATGAAAAGAAGAAGGGACAGGGAGTAGGGCCGAGTGATAATCACATGAACCATGGATTTGCAAGGTGATGATCGGCTCGATCCTAATGCGTCCGGGTCTTGAACCTCGTTAAAAACCTTGTTGGGAAAACCACTTAGGGATAAAACCCAATCAAGGGAAAAGAGTGTTCCTTTCCCAAACGTCTTTAGTGGGGCATTTTCACCGTATCAAGGTGAAAACGCTAAGGACTTGGTCCCTGACGCTTGTTGGCGCTGCCGGCTTCGGTTGATGCCATTCGCCCTTCTTCATGCCTTGGGGGATCACTAGGTTCAACCTTGTTTGGTATCGCCGCGAGTGCTCACGGTCAATGACCGAAACCAACATATTGGGCAATGACCCTTGGCTCCCATCCGTATCCGTCTCGTCATCGTCTGGCTGGCTGTCCTTGGGCTCGAAGGAGGCTTGGGCCTCATCAGAGAAGGCCCATCCCAACTTGGTGGTTATGAAATTTGTTATGAGACACCGGTACGTCCCGCCCCTCTTCCACCGAAACCTTCAACTACAGTTCCGCCATTTTACCAAAGGAGGCAAGACCGCCAAAGAATACTACAAAGAGTTCGAGCACCTCCGGAGACGGCTCCAACTGATTGAGGAGACTTTAATGGCCCAGTTCCTAGACGGTTTACAAGACCGTATCGTCCGCAAGATAGAACGTCAATCCTGTGGAAGATTTGAAGAAGGAAAGTCAATCCTGTGGAGGCTTCCCACCAAGAAGGAAAGTGCCACTCTCAACCGACCATGTCCCCAAGGAGCGCCAAGTTGGGTTTCTAACGTCAAGAACTTCAAACCAATGGCCACGGTGATTGATTCACGTGTTAAGTCACAGCTCCCAGAAACTAAGCCGGCAACTCAACAAAGGCCTGACCCCAACCTCTTACGCACAAGGCACATCATATGCTACAAGTGCCAAGGTCATGGCCACTTCTCCAAGCATTGCCCGAACCAAAGGTTTATGATCATCATGCCAGAAGGCGACTACGAATCACAAGAGGAGACTGAGAAACCAGAAGAGGAACCAGCAGAAGCCCAAGAAGCCATCACCGAGTACCCTGATAAAGGAGAGCTGCTCATGATCAGAAGGATCCTCAATACCTAACCCTCAAGCGCGGATGAACCCCAACGAGAGACTATCTTCCACACCCATTGTACAGTAAATGGGAAAATATATGGGTTGATCATTGATGGAGGGTCGTGCACCAACATGGCGAGCTCCCACATGGTTGCCAAACTCACTCTTCCCACCACTAAAAACTCTTATCCTTATAAGGTCAAATGGTTGAACAATAAGTCCCTTATCCAAGTTAATGATCAAGTGATGATACCATTTAGTATCGGTCAATACAAGGATCCAGTCCTTTGTGATGTGGTCTCAATGCAAGCTAGCCACGTTCTACTTAGACGACCATGGTAGTTTGATAAAGATGCTATGCATAACGGTCAAACTAACCTTTATTCCTTCACTCATGACCACAAACGGATTAGTCTTGCTCCTCTTAAGCCTAATAAGGTTAATGAGTTCCAGCTTAAGCTATCCAAGGATCCTAATGCCAAATCCAATTTCCTTATCAACACTAGTGTTATAAGGAAATCCTTGAGCTAGGGCAATCCTGTGGTGCTTATGACTTTCAAAGATGTGCAGGAGATAGGTCCCACGGAGCTATACATACCAGAAGAAGTCAAAGGACTAATCGGGCAATACCAAGACGTATTCCCAGAGGAAATTCCCGATGGCTTACCTCCCCTATGAGGCATAGAGGATCCAATTTACTTTATACCAGATGTCCCACTCCTAAACCATCCAGCCTACCAAGTGAACCCCGAGTAGGCACGTGAACTAGAGAGCCAAGTACGAGAGCTGATGAACAATGTATTGAAAAGAAGAAGTGGAGCTTATGAAACAAGCAACTAAGCACATCTTGTGCAAGTAACTAAATCCCTGGACTCCTAAATATATATGTGGTTGGTTTGTAACTAAGAGAAAGAAGCATTAGAAGTCTTGACAAGGACTTGTAGCCATTGGAAGAAGAAACCAAGGAGAAGATAACAAGGAAGAGTCACTGGCGCTTTAAGGAACAAGGTGCTGTCACTTTCAGTCTTGGAGCGTCCCAAGACTCCAATTCCAACCATTCATGTCCCTTTCATTCTCTTTGTAATTGACCTAATGTTTGTCTATAAATGTTTGTGTAAATACATTGTAAAGGATCAAGTTAAGGAAATCAAAAACATCCTTCTCTTCTCTTAGCATTCATATTTTCTCTTCTTCATCTCTTTATCTTCCGCAAAGAAACACTCTAAAGATCACTTAAGATCTCTTTAAACCTTCATGGTATCAGAGCATAGATCTTTTCTTGTCTGGGATTAAAACTATGATTGATTCAAAATCTCAAGTTCCCAATTTCATCTTCTAAACAAACTTTGTTTTTCATATCATCCAGCGGTCAATAGCTGAGTTCATCCTTTTAACCTATTGTCTATAGCTGTTCATCTTTTCTCCACAAGCCACTCCATGGATAACAATAAGATTATCTCTCTCCCGATCACTCTTAAGAGAGCTGACAACTACCTCTTGTGGGTTAGAACCACGAGGGCCATTCTAAATGGGAAGAAAGTGTTCCATCATGTTGAACCGGAGGAAGGCAAAGAAGAGTCCAAAACTGATGAAGCATGGTTCTATGAAGATCAATATGTCATGGCGGCCCTTTAAGGCTCACTGGATATTACTGTCCTTGAAGCCTACTCCTACTGTGAGAGTGCCAAAGAGCTATGAAGCACTCTGAAGAATGTCTTTGGAAATGTATTACACCTTACTTGGGTCTTTGATATCAAAAGAAGTATTAACCAGCTGAGCCAAGGAGATGTTAACTTTAACACGTTCTTTGGAAAATTCAGATCTTCTTAGGCAGAGCTGGAAATGTTGAGATCACACACCCTAGATGCAGATGTTTTAAATGAAATGAGAGAGCAAGACAAAGTATTCTCACTTCTTATGGAGTTAAACCCGGCTTATAATGATTTGGTCAAGCACATCTTGAGAGGAACCAAGATGCCAAGTCTTGATAGGGTATGCTCTCAAGTCCAGAAGGAATAAGTGTTGAAATATGTGATCTCTATGATAGAAGAATTCAAACACAAGAGGAAGAGGGAAAGGAAACCTAGTTTACAAGGAACTAGAAGAAGTCTTGGTTAGGATGTAACTAGAAGAATGGAAGCTGTTACATACTAACTAGAAGACTAACTAAGTGGAAAAAAGGAAGCAAAGGAGAGCATGGGGCGCCAGAGAGGGGCATGGACACAAGCATGGAGGTGTCAGCAGCAGGGTATGGGCGCAGCATGAACATGAGGCAAACAGTGAGCTGCTCCCTTCTCTCCTCTTGGCGCCAATTTCTTTCTTCTCTCCATTATCCTTCACGCTTCTTCTTCCTTCTTCTCTTGTTGTTTGTAACCTCTTCTCTATAAATATCTATGTAAACTTAATGTAAAGATTGAGTTGTGAATAAGAGAATAAGAAGATTTAAAGAGTAAAGGAAGCTTTGTTTATCTTCCTAAAGGCGCCGGTGGAGCTTTAGCTCTCCGGCGCCATGCTTCTCCTATTTCTCATCATCATTTTTATCATCATTCTCAAACAATAATCCCTCGTTACATCAATACTCACGCCACCATCTTCATCCTAAACATTCTCCAAGTATCCAAACCTCAAACTCCTTATCATTATCACGCCACAACTATCACTCTCTCAACAATCCCTAAGCCTCCATACTCTTTAATTTCAACATGGTATCAGAGCAAGTTAAGTGATCTAGCGCCTAATCTCTTGTTATTCTTCTAGCTCTCTACAAAGTCTTCTAATCTATAACCATACACTTTCTTAGTTCTATTCACTCTGAGATTAATATCCTTGAGATCATAAGATCTTCAAGTTGTGAAAGGACTAAGGGTGTGTATTGTTACTAGAAAATGATGACAAATTGAGGGAGATTTCATTGGGCTCTCCTTGGCTCCTTGCCTTGAGGAGCTCGGTCTTTTGTTAAACACATGAGAGAGAATTTTCTGGGGTAATTTGTTCCTCCCATGCATTTTCTAATTAATGGGGTGTGTGTGAGAGAGTAAATATTTTTCTATGTGGTTCTTGTGTGTGGAGTCTAGATCCACATACAAAACTTTGAAAAGGGGTTGTATCAATATCAATTCCTTGGTGATCCTCTTTGGAAACAAGATCTAGAGGATTTTTAGAATCATTCATCCGTGAAGAAGCTGGTCATGGCATGATGGTTTTTGGCATGTATGGCGTGGGAAATAAGGCATCTAGGAGATAAAGAATGTTTTTGGCGTGATGGTTTAGAAGAGGAGAAGGCTGGGTGGTGACCTTAAGTGGTGATCCAAGCAAGCTCCAAGTGAAAACAAAGCATTAAACCGGCTGTACAAAAAACAGTCAAAGAAAGTGTGAATCTAGTTCACATAAGACTTCAAGAAAAATATGAGAGAGCTCATAGTAAAACTTGGAGAAAAGGAGAAGCTTACCTTAGAAAGAGGAAGCTGAAGAAGGTTGAATCTCGGAAGAGACTTGTGGAAGAGAAGTGACAAGAGGAGTTCACATCTTTAACCCGGAAGAGACTTGCGGAAGAGACATGACAAGAGGAGTTCACGTAGAAGACTTGCATGAAACAGAGATGAAGCACAAGGCTGAGATGTTTCCTGAAAAGAAAAGGAAGTGGTCAATAATTTTTGATCAAAGAAACACACTTGATAAGAGAAAAATCAATTGTGGAAAAGAAGCGGTGAAGAGATAGTAAGCAATGTTTTTGGATGGGCTTGTGTTGTGATTCTTGAGAGTTTGATTCCAGTTATGATGATTGGAAACTCACATTCGCTTGTAACTTCAAGCGTTAAGGAGGAGAAGAGAAAGGATGATGAGAGAGGTGAAACCTCAGAGGAAGAGGTTAAGAGCGATTGTTGCTCTGAGAAGAAGAAGAGCAACAGCGACTCAGTGAAGCTCTTGGCGAATTCTCAGCCTCAGTAACAGGCGAATCAAACTCTGCAAGACTCATTTCCAAGAAGTTCATGACTTCCAAAACCAATCTCATAGGCTAATGCTATCTTTCATTGATGAATCTTTCAACAAGCGGAAGATTCAGATGGTCCAAGAAGTAGTTGCTCCAAGGTATTGATTAAATGGTGCTTATGGAGGGTCATATTCTTCCACATGGTCTTCATCCTCTCTTGAGGCCAAATCACTTGATCCAGGAGGTCTTGAGAGAGTAGTGATCATACTCAACCATGTGGTGATCCAAGCGTAGCAATCTACAAGAAGAAGTGTGTATAGGCTTAAGCAAGCTATTCATGGTGGTGTTATGTGGAGGTAGATGATGTTCCTTGCGGCCTAATCCAAAATGGCTAGCAGACGAAAGCTTGTCCTAATTGGCAAGTGGGATAGATAGTCCAAGAGGAGGCGGCATCATTGGCATAATCAAGCTTAGTGCTCTTTCCTTTGCAAGAGTGGCCCCTTGGCAACAGGCTAGTCTTGAAGGGAAGTGTTGAAGAAGCGGTGAGCTCCAAATTATGCAATGGTCTTCCTTGTCAAGTTTGGTTCTTCCATACTCGAACCAAGCTTGAGGGGGAGTGTTGAAGAAGACCGTTGAAGCACCAAGTTAGGTGATGGTCCAAGAAGAAGAGGACTATCACATTGTACAATGGATAGGTGCGGCATTCGGAGAGGAAGCCGGGAGAGTCTTATGATAAGTGGGATTAGAGCGGATGGCTCTTTGAAGAATCAAGATCAAATCTATGAAGGGTTGAAGCCAAGATTGATCTTGATAGATGGAGTGTGAAGCTCAGACCAAGAGGCGTTCACCTAGGAGGCTGTGGAACGGTAAACAAGGCAACAAGGAACTCCAAGCACTGTATGAGGAGACGATGGCGAGAGAAAGCCGGGAGACACATACGAGTAGCTATGGATGATGTTGTAAGAAAACCAAAGGAGAAACCACCTTTCAGACCTTATTAGGTGTGGTGATCCGAGAAGCAGCGGGAAGTGGCGTCTAACGGATAGAGTATACTCCCAAGAGTCATCAAGAGGAAGCCAATGACAATGTGAGTATTCCGTGAGCTAGAAGATATCATCCGAGGAGCTTGAAGTCAAGATTAAGTTTGAGACAAGAAGCCCGAGGAGACATGATCCGAGTGAAGCTTAGAGAAAACAAAGCCTAATCCGCAAGGAAGAGTAAAGGCCATGGGATTCAGAATCCTAAGTCTCATTGAGGTTAGGAGTCATCAAAACTGTCTTTGGAGCAAGCAAGGATCAGCTAGCAGATATCCTCATCATGGCATCATCTTCTATCAATGAGGATCACATACATGGCAAGATTGGTCTTAAGGACATCCACCGACCAATCTTGAGGGGGAGTGTTGAAATATGTGATCTCTATGATAGAAGAATTCAAATACAAGAGGAAGAGGGAAAGGAAACCTAGTTCACAAGGAACTAGAAGAAGTCTCGGTTAGGATGTAACTAGAAGAATGGAAGCTGTTACATACTAACTAGAAGACTAACTAAGTGGAAAAGAGGAAGCAAAGGAGAGCATGGGGCGCCAGAGAGGGGCATGGACACAAGCATGGAGGTGTCAGCAGCAGGGTATGGGCGCAGCATGAACAGGAGGCAAACAGTGAGCTGCTCCCTTCTCTCCTCTTGGCGCCAATTTCTTTCTTCTCTCCATTATCCTTCACGCTTCTTCTTCCTTCTTCTCTTGTTGTTTGTAACCTCTTCTCTATATATATCTATGTAAACTTAATGTAAAGATTGAGTTGTGAATAAGAGAATAAGAAGATTTAAAGAGTAAAGGAAGCTTTGTTTATCTTCCTAAAGGCGCCGGTGGAGCTTTAGCTCTCCGGCGCCTTGCTTCTCCTATTTCTCATCATCATTTTTATCATCATTCTCAAACAATAATCCCACATTACATCAATACTCACGCCACCATCTTCATCCTAAACATTCTCCAAGTATCCAAACCTCAAACTCCTTATCATTCTCACGCCACAACTATCACTCTCTCAACAATCCCTAAGCCTCCATACTCTTTAATTTCAACAATAAGGACCTCTTGGACTGTTTGGGGGCAAAGGAGGAGAACTGGTGCTAGCAAACACAGCTGAAGGAGTAACTGCAAACAAAAGCTTCTACCGCTGGGGAGATAATGCTCCTTTGATGTGCAGCTACTGTAAGAAGCTTGGCCATGCAAAGGAGAAATGCTTTAGTCTTCATTCACATCTCAAGAGGTTTCCTGGTGTCTCATACACAAGCAAGTGGGACTCATGCCTTCACCATCAAGGTCATTGGAGGGACAACTCAAACCGTGAGCAAAGAGACTCCAAAGCCCATCTTGCCACAGGTGGTTCATCCTCTGTCCATGGGAACGAGTCTATAACCCCAGCTCCAAACTCTTAGTTTGTGAAGAAGTCAGACCTTGATGCTCTCCTCAAAGCAATCAAAGACTCTGGTAAGGCTATAAAACCTGTGAGCTATCAAGCTCTTTGTGAGACTGATAAAATTCTATGTAGGAATAAAAAACCATTGATTGTTGATTCAGGGGTTAGTCATCATATGATCAGTGATCCTAGTCTCATTGGTAACATTAAACCGGCGTTAGGACATGTTAGTATTGTTAATGGAGAACAAATTAAGATTGAAGGTGTTGGCAACTTAAACCTGTTTGACAAAAGCTCCACAGCCTTTTACATCCCAACATTCACTTCTAACTTGTTATCTGTTAAGAAAGTCACATCTGACTTAAATTGTCTTTCTATATTTGGTCCTAATGATGTTTGCTTTTGGGATATTGACACAAGTAAAGTCCTTGGACATGGAACGACCATGGATGGATTGTATGTGCTTGGAGACCTTAAGAACTCCTCTTCATTTTCATGTGGTTTTGGCTTCAATGTTGGTGTAACAAATAATGCTATTTGGCATGCTAGATTAGGCCATCCTCATTATAAGGTCCTGAACTTAATATTTCCTAATATTCAGGTCCAAAATAATGATTGTGAGGCTTGTATTTTAGGAAAACATTGCAAATCTGTCTTTCCTAAATCTTCCACTATTTATGAAAATTGCTTTGATCTTATTCATTCAGATGTTTGGACTGCTCCTTGTTTGTCTAGAGAAAACCACAAATACTTTGTCACCTTTATTGATGAAAAATCCAAGTATACATGGTTAACCTTGCTTCCATCAAAAGATAGAGTTTTAGAAGCATTTATCAACTTTCACGCCTATGTTACTAACCATTATAATGCTAAAGTGAAAATATTGAGATCAGATCATGGTGGAGAATATATAAGCCACGACTTCAAACAATTTTTAAGCACAAATGACATCTTTCAACAAACAAGTTGCCAATACACCCCACAACATAATGGTGTAGCTGAAAGGAAGAATAGACACCTAATGGAAGTGGCAAGAACCATGATGTTTCACACTGTTACCTAATCAACAGGCTTCCCACCAAAATCGTTCAGGATCAATCCCCATTCGAGGTACTCACAAAATCTAAACCTGTCCTTGATCACTTACATGTGTTTGGGTGCATTTGTTATGTCTTAGTGCCTGGAGAGAACATGAACAAGTTAGATGCCAAGAGTACCAAAGCCATGTTCCTTGGTTATTCAAGTACACAAAAGGACTATGAATGCTTGGTCCCAGAAACCAATAAGATACTGGTTTCCCGGGATGTAAGGTTCTTGGAAACTCATGGATACCATTCAGAAAAGAACTGGGAGAGCCTCCAAAATCTCCCTCATCATCAATCCGAATGTGAGGCTCATCTCCGGACCTTACTTGACAACCTTGGCCTTGGTCCACTTGGGGGACAGTCCATTCCTCAGCCCGCAACTTCTCTTGCTCCTGAGGGGGAGATGATGCATGATCATGATCAAGCAGAGCCTGCAGACAGAGAAGATGACACTAGGGATTCAAGCAATGCACATGAAGAAGTAGGTGGACAAGACACAATTAGAGTAGAGAGTGAGAGAACATAAGAAGCTTCTACACCAGCTGAAGGTATGGAACTTTGGAGAAGTCAGAGATTGAGGAACACTAGAATAGAGAATGAGAGTACATAAGAAGCTCCTCCATCAGCTGAACCAACCTTGGAACCTAGGAGAAGTCAGAGATTGAGAAACACTAGAGTCTACTACAATTGTCATGCGGTTGCTCATCCTTCACAGGCCGTGTGCTCTTTAGCTCATATATCACAAGAGTATCAAGCTTACATCATAAGGCTAGACCAAGAAGAGATACCAAAAATGTATGAAGAGGCTAAAGAGAAGAAGGTTTGGAGGGATGCAGCTGGAGAAGAAATTGCAGCAATGGAGAAAATTCACACATGGGATGAAGCCGTCTTACCTAAAGGAAAGAAGACTGTGAGTTGTAAATGGGTATTCACAATCAAGTACAAGAGCAATGGGGAGATTGAGAGGTATAAGGCTAGACTAGTTGCAAGAGGATTCACACAAACTTATGGAGAAGATTATAGAGACACTTTTGCTACTGTTGCCAAACTACACACTGTGCAAGAAGTCCTCTCTATTGCTACTAACTTGGAATGAGAATTATGGCAAATGGATGTAAAGAATGATTTCCTTCAGGGGGAGCTTGAAGAAGAGGTGTACATGACACCACCACCAGGTCTCAAAGACATTGTTCAACCTGGGAAAGTCCTTAGACTAAGGAAAGCAATATATGGTCTCAAGCAATCCTCTAGAACATAAATCTGAGTGTCACTCTCCTTGATCGCGGCTTCATTAGATAAAAAAACTAATCACACTCTGTTCACTATGCAAAGCCATAAAGGTATTATAGTCATTCTCATATATGTAGATGATATTATCATCTCGGGGAATGACAAGGTTAGTATTCAAGAAACTAAAGCCTATTTAAGCTCAATATTTGATATTAAAGATCTAGGAGAACTAAAGTACTTCCTTGGGATAGAAGTGTGTAGATCAAAGGAAGGTCTCTTCTTATCACAAAGGAAATACACTTTTGACCTGTTAAATGAAACAGGTACCTTAGAGGGAAAAATAGTAAAAACACCATTGGAAGATGCATACAAAGTTCACCAACAAGAGGATCTCAAGGAGGATCAATTCTTTGAAGATCCTAAGCTATACCGCCGGCTTGTTGGTAAACTCATCTATCTTATTCTAACTAGATCTGACTTATGTTTTTTCTGTGAATCAGATCATTCAGCATATGCAACCACCACGAATGTCCCATTGGAGAATGATTGACCGCATTTTGAGATATTTCAAGGGCACCTAAGGCCAAGGCATTTGGATGGGATGTAATGCAAACACAAAAGTGGTGGGTTATTGTGATGCATATTGGGCTGGGGATAGAGAAGATAGAAGGTCAACAACTGGCTATTGTACGTTCATGAGGAGATTAACCACAGAACTAATGTGGTTAAAGATGCTGTTGAAGGATTTGGGAAGAGAGATCACTACACCAATCACTATGCACTGTGATAATCAAGCTGCAATTCATATATCCTCAAATTCAGTCTTTCATGAAAGAACCAAACTTATCGAGGTGGATTGCCATAAAGTAAGGGAGCAAATGCAGCAAGGAGTCATCTTACCGTGCTACACAAAAAAGCTCAGACCAACTGGTTGATATCTTCACTAAAGCAGCCAGCCTAAAGACATGTGAGTCTGTTCATGAAAGACTTGGCCCTGTGGACTTATTCAAGACATGTGCTGAAGATCCCCAACTGTGATGATCATACTCTTTTTCCCTTATGTATAGTTTTTCTCCCAAGTGGTTTTACTTACTAAGGTTTTTAATGAGGTGTTATTCACAGTTCCATGCTTCATCAAAAATTATTATGATTAAAGCTTGAGGGGGAGTGTTGAAAAGAAGAAGTAGAGCTTGTGAAACAAGCAACTAAGTACATCTTGTGCAAGTAACTAAATCCTTGGACTCCTAAATATATATATGGTTGGTTTGTAACTAAGAGAAAGAAGCATTAGAAGTTTTGACAAGGACTTGTACGCGTTGGAAGAAGAAACCAAAGAGAAGATAACAAGGAAGAGTCACGGGCACTTTAACGAATAAGGTGCTGTCACTTTCAGTCTTGGAGCATCCCAAGACTCCAATCCCAACTATTCATGTCCCTTTCATTCTCTTTGTAGTTGACCTAATGTTTATCTCTAAATGTTTGTGTAAATACATTGTAAAGGAGCAAGTTAAGGAAAACAAAAACATTATTCTCTTCTCTTAACATTCCTATTCTCTCTTCTTCCTCTCTTTATCTTCCGCAAAGAAATACTCGAAAGATCACTTAAGATCTCTTTAAGCTTTCACAAGGGATACGTTCGAGGGAGTTTAAGCCCCTGTGCAGTTCCAGTCTTTCTAGTGCCTAAGAAGGACAGACCATGGAGAATGTGTGTTGATTGCCGAGCCATCAACAACATTACCATCAAGTATAGGCATCCTATTCTTCGCCTTGATGAGATGCTCGATAAGCTTAGTGGATCAAAGATCTTCTCCAAGATCGATCTCAAGAGAGGCTATCACCAAGTAAGGATGAAGGAGGGCGATGAATGGAAGACTACTTTCAAGACCAAGCAAGGCTTCTATGAGTGGCTTGTGATGCCATTTGGATTGTCCAATGCCCCATCAACCATCATGCGACTTATGAACCATACCCTTTGATCCTACATCAACAAGTTTTTTGTAGTTTACTTTGATGACATTTTAGTTTATTCTGGAAACATTGATGACCACTTGAGTCATTTGGGATTGGTTTTAAATACACTTCGGCAAGAAGGCTTATATGCCAACTTAAAGAAAAGTGTATTTTGTGCTAACGAGTTAGTATTTCTAGACTTTGTTGTGCGTTCGCAGGGACTCAGGGTGGACAAGGAGAAAATCAAGACCATAGAGGAATGGCCAGTCCCAGTTAACACCAACCAAGTCTGAAGTTTTCATAGATTATCTAACTTCTACCGTCGGTTCATCAAGGAATTCAGTTCCATTGCTGCGCCCTTGACCGCCATCCTCAAGAAGGCAGAAGCTTTCAAAAGAGGCTGACTCAAGCCCCACTCATGACCTTGCCAGACTTCCAAAAGACCTTTGAGGTCGAATGCGATGCATCCGGAATTGGCATAAGCACAGTCCTCACTTAAGGAGGATGACCGGTGGCTTACTTCAGTGAGAAGCTAGGAGGATCCACGCTCAACTACCTAACCTATGACAAGGAGTTGTATGCCTTAGTGCGAGCCTTAGAAGAATGGCAACGCTATCTCCTTGCCAAGGAATTTGTCATCCATACCGACCATGAAACGCTCAAGCATCTTTGATGTCAAACCAACCTCAAGAGAATGCACGCCAAGTGGCTGGAGTTTATAAAGACCTTTCCCTACAGCATCAAGTACAAGAAGGGCAAGGAGACTGTGATAGCTGATGCACTCTCAAGGATTAATACACCACAGACTTAAGCTTGAGTGACATGTACCTCAACCGGTGTAAAGGCAAGTACAAGGAGTATTATGTGCATGAAAGCTTTCTCTTCAGGGGCAGACGGCTCTGCATTCCCAACAGCTCAATCCGCGACCTCCTAGTCCAAGGAGCGCATGGAGGAGGACTCATGGGACACTTTGGTATCCAGAAAACTTTAGCAGTACTTAGGGGGCACATATATTGGCCTTAATTGAAGCAGATGGTGGAGTGCTTCTGTGCTCGATGCATGGCATGTCGAGTTGCCAAGTCCCAGGCCCAACCCCACGGCCTCTACAAGCCCTTGCCAATCCCAACCGTGCCTTGGGTCAACTCTCCATGGACTACATCATCGGCATGCCCATGCTTGAAGGCAACGATTCCATCATGGTAGTAGTTAACTGCTTCTCCAAGATGGTCCATTTCATTCCATGCTCCAAAACCTTGGATGCTCCCAAAACGGCCGATAACTTCTTCAAGGAGATTATCAGGCTGCATGGAATTCCCCAGATCATTGTTTCGGATTGAGAGCCTTGGTTCTTTGCCCGCTTTTGGAAGATCATATGGAGGAAATTCGGGACCAATCTGCTCTACTCAATCACTTGCCCTCCTCAGACTGATGGCCAGACTGAAGTTGTCAATAGAACACTGGGTTCTATACTAAGGGCCGTTCTAAACTGCAACAAGCACTCATGGCCGCAATGCTTACCATACGTGGAGTTTTCCTACAATCACTCAGTCCACTCTGCGACCAAGACATCCCTATTCCAGATTGTCTATGGATTCAACCCTCACACCCCACTTGATCTACTATCTTTGCCAGCGAAAGATAAGGATAGCATTCTTGGCACCAACAAAGCCAAATTCATCAAGGACTTGCACCAGAAGGTCCATGATAACATCAAGAAGAGGACGGAGCAATACGTCCGACAGGCGAACAAGCATCGGAGGAAGGCCTCCTATAAAGTTGGTGAATGGGTTTAGTTGCACTTAAGGCCTGAGAGATTTCCCCAATACCGCAAGAACAAGCTTGCCCCAAGAGGAGATGACCCATTCCAGATCCTTGAGAAGATCAATGACAATGCCTACCGCTTAGAACTCCCAGATAAGTATAAGGTTTTACTCTCATTAAATGTTACTGACCTAGCTCCCTTTATTGCAGAGGATGAACCTGTTTTGAGGATAAAACTTTTAGAAGATAGAGGGGATGATATAGAACCACACCTAAGGAACCAGCTGGTACGGTATCAGATCAAGCCAGTACCATCCCAAATACTGCGGATGCTGTCCCTCGTACCGCGGACCTTAGCCAAACCGCTACCCATACCCAGCTACCATCAAGTGCCAGCTATAGTCCCACAAAACATGGCAACATGGAACCAGTCTGCCCCAATCCCATCTTTGGATGCATGCAAGATCAAGGCTTGGCCATACCCACAGTCCAAACAGGATGCATCAAACGGACCAGGGCAAAGCGTTACAGGGCGCTCTTCAATTCTTACCTTTCAAATGCCTTCGCCCGAGGAACGTATGGACAATGGCCATCAAACCAAGACCCGCATCAGAACGACCATCAGGACACAAGTGAAGCTGTCTTCAGTGTCCTTACCATCACTTGGTAAGGACCATATCAAGTCACCAAGAGAATTGCACTCATTTTCCCCGTTCGAGTTTATCTCAAAGAGGTTTACCGAATGAGTTTTTAATGAGGCAAGGATACTTGGTGCATCATGGCCGGATAATTTGGACACAAGAAGATGTATCAGAAGACTTAGACATCATGGCCATGATTCTATCCAAGGAAGACCCAACCCAAACTGGTTTTCCTTCTCTTTTAAACCGCTTTTAACTTACCTTTGCTTTAGCCCAATTGCGCTTCTATACTAGCATTAGGCCTTGTCATTTTGTGAACCATTAAACCCTATTTGGCAGTTTATTTAAAGAGGCTGAACCCGCTTGTAAAAGGCAGATTTTTGCGTATTTGAATGAAGTTTTGCTTAAGTAATTTCTCTTAGTTCATCAAGTTGTTGCTGTTGAACGAACTACTGTGTGATCTCTTCCGAGTTGTTGCTAGGAACTCGCTCTCCGGTGTTGAATCGTGAGGCATTTCACTTCACCTTTCAAACCTTTCTATCATGTTTGCTTCTTTGGTTAGCTTTAGATCGAGTCAATCTTTAGAGTTTTCCCAAGCTTGTGAACAAACCTCTTTTGAGCACTTCTTGAGTCTTGTCTCGGAATTCGCTCTAAGGAGTTGTATCTTGAGGCTTCATCTTCTTACTTACAACCTCTATCCTTATATCCATCATCTAGTTAATCTTACGGTCGAGTTAATCCTCTTTGTTAACTCCACCGTTCCATTTTGAACTGCTCTTGAACCTTACCGACCGTACCGCCCTTTTGAGGTTTACACCGCCTATTTAGAGCTTATCAAAGTTCCTTGGCTTTGCCCATCTAAAGCACCAGTACCAAGATAACCCCGGCCTGAACGCACCTTACTCCGGTCATGGCAAAGATCCCTATAAGGATTTTCACGTCCATGAAGGCTTCCTTTTTAAAGGAAGAAGGCTTTGCATTCCGGATGGATCAGTTCGAGAACTCCTCATCCAGGAAGCTCATAGTGGTGGATTGATGGGTCACTTTGGAATCTATAGTACTTTGGACATGCTAAGGAGTCATTTCTCCTGGCCGAAGATGAGAAGCATGGATGAGTCCTTCTGCTCCCAATGCTTGACTTGCCGGTGTGCCATGTCCAAAGCCCACCCTCACTGCCTCTACATGCCACCACCAATCCCAACCGCCCCATGGGTCGACCTCTCCAAGGACTTCCTCTTAGGAATGCCCCCTATTGACAGAAAAGACTTTGTCTTGGTTGTGGTGGATTGCTTTTCAAAGATGGCTCACTTCGTACCTTGTTCAAAGGCTTGGGATGCCATGGCCATAGCTGACCTCTTCTTCCGGAACGTGGTAAAGCTGCATTGCCTTCCCCAAACTATTATCTCCGACAGAGACACCAAGTACATTGGGCACTTCTGGAGGACCTTATGGAGGCGCATGGGAACCAAGCTCCTTTTCTCTACGGCTGCCCATCCTCAGAACGACAGCCAAACCGAAGTGGTTAACCGCACCTTGAGGGCATTGCTTAGATCAGCCATCGACTCTAACCGGGCCAAATGGCTCCAGAACCTGCCGTATGTGGAGTTCGCCTACAACCGAGCTACCCACTATACTACCGGCCTTTCCCCCCTTTGAGATTTGTTGTGGCTTTAACCCACTTACACCTTTGGACATGATCCCCTAGCAGCTGGATTGTATGGAAGATAAGAATGGAGTCACCAAGGCAGAATACATCCGGAAGCTCCATGAAAGGGTTTGCAATAATATCCTGAAGAAGATGGATCAATACAAGAAAAAGACCGAACGTGGAAGGCAATCTATGGTATTTCAACCAGGGGACTGGGTTTGTTTCATACTCGGAAGACCAAACTACAAGCCCGGGAAGATGACCCCTTTCAAGTGCTAGAACGCATTAACAATAATACATACCAGATCGACATCCCATGTAAGGGTAATATGTCTACTACTTTCAACGTTGATGATTTGTCTCGTTTTGATGCAGGAGATCAAGTTTTGAGGACAAAATATCCTCAAGAGGGAGGGCATGATGAGCCCCAAGTCTCCTCCGACCCAGAGGATGACTCTCCGGACAATACCGACTCGGACACGGCCAAAAGCCAAGGGCCCTTTTTCCATGTACCTGTATCAGCTATAGACCGCATCCAATCCAAGCGCAATCAAATGAGGTTCAACCTCATCATTAGCCAAGGACTAAGAGAGAATGCATGGACTGGACCCGCATTTGAAGAGAAGACCAAGGACCAAGTCTAAAGACGTATTGGAATAAATACTCTTTTCCCTTATTGGTTTTTATCTATAAGTGGTTTTGCTATCAAAGTTTTTAATGAGATTTATGGCTCGGACGTATTAGGCCCGAGCTTGTCACATTCCTTGCTGACTAAAGGCTCATAGAGTACCCGTTCGGCCGTAATCCTTATCTTTTCCTCTTTTTTACCTTGACCCTTGTAAGAACAATGTTTAACTGTTTGACCGGGCATGTAAACGTCCAAGGACACGCTAGTCCTTTGTAAAGGTTGGATGCCCTAATGTCTAGCCTATTTAAGCATAAGAGATTGAGAGATTAGAAGAGATTTAGGAGATGAAGAATCAAGAGAGTAAGAGAGAAAGATAGAAACCATTTGCGGCCAAGAGTAGTGAGAAAGAGATTTCATTAGGTTAAACTTTACAAAGGCTGATGGCTCCCCTTTTATATGCTAAGGGGAAACCCTAAATTGACTAGAAGACAAACTAAGAATTAAAACAAAATACGTGTATCAAAATAGAAATATATGGAACCTTATATTTTAACACGACTTTTGCACTATCCTCAATCATTAAACTTTCTCCCAAGTTAGTCTAGAACCTAAACCTTGGATTCTCGGATTTTGTAAACTCGGATTTTGCACTGATAAGTACAGTCTGTACATCCCGGATTATGCACGGACCTGTACAGACAGAAACTTCCAAACTCCTCCAATGATGTCTTGATGATATTTCCCTATGTCAATACTTCCCCTTAAGCTTAGCCGTCGGTGAGCAAAGGCTAAGCTTGGATACCCCATAGGCATTACTGATAAACAGAATTTGAACTCTATTAGATCAATTCTCCAAATCTTGTCATTGTAGCATTTGAGGTGTCAATCCATCATGGGAAAGATGCAATCAAAAAGGATATGATCAGGTTGTTCTAAGTCAAGCTAAATGATGGTTGGTTTTGATGAAACAGGTATGAAATAGCAAATGAAAGCAAACAAGAAGTGCAAATGAAATAAACAAGCAGAATGACAAATAGGATCCCTAGAGGTTTGGTGAGATCTAGGGTTTAATCTGTCCTAAAATGATGCTTTCTTAAACTACTTATTCAAGCTATTCTCTAGACAATGATCTTCTTAACAAGCTAAACCCACTCTCATGGTGATTAACCTCAAACCTCATAAACTTCCTAATCTTCACTCTCATCAATGAAACATAACTGAGATAGGCAAAAAGATCCAGATCATTAAAGCCAAAATGCTCCCTAGACATCTAATCTCTTAGGCTAGGATGAACAAATCTCAGGAATTAGGATGATCAGACATTCATTGAACACCTTTTGAGTGGTGAATGTCTGAGATCATATTCCAATTGATCAGAAAGGAATAAGCATTAAGAACCCTAATCCAGAAGAGAAATGGAAGTATTAAAGCATTAGCAACATTAAAGAGACAAAATATAACCCAGATTTACCATTTTCTCCAAGAACCCTAAATTTCACTACTCAGATGAAGAACACATAACAAAATCCAAAAACCCAGAAAACGAAATAATCTTCATAATCATAAACAGACAGAGTAGATAAACAAGATTGCAAAATAAACAAAATGCAAATTCGTAATGAAAACGGGCAGATCTAAGGATCTAAAAACCCAGAAAAGTTAAGAACAATAAAAAGTGCTTAGATGAAATGTAAACAAAGATAAAACTAAACAGACTGGCCGAAAATAACCTAGAGTTAAGTATTTATAGAAAAGGATTAACTCTCTAAGTAAAAGTAAGTAAGAAAAGTTAAAATGGTAAAAACGGGGCAGGACTCGGGATGCCAGATCAAGTGGTCATCTCGAGTAGGAACAAGTCTTCAAAAGTGGGAGCTTGACTCGAGGTGTTTGATCGAGTGGGCCAAAGATGTCACCTTGATGTCTTGACTCGGGATGATACCGAGTGATGCATCCCAAGTGGCTCCTGAAATTCTTGCTTTGTCTTCAAACTCAGGGTGAAGCCGAGTAATACATCCCGAGTGGCTTCCTTGATCTCTGACTCGGGCTAAAACCGAGTGTTTTGGGCGTGTTGCTCCACTCCCATTCCTATAAGCTCCATAAGCCTCCCAAAATACCTGAGGAACATCCAATATGCAATGCAAATGCAACATCTAATGCAAATCCTAAATAAATGCAATAACATGCAAGAGGGACATGAAACTAATAGGAATGACAATAAATAGCAAAATATGGAGGATTAAATGTGCTAAAAACATGCAAATATCATGCTTATCAATTCCCCCAAACTTAGTCTTTGTTTGCCCTCAAGCAAACATATAAACCAAGATGATGAGAAAGGTTTGAAAGTGGGAAATCAGAACCAAATCATGCTGAAAGTAACAAGTGAGTTCTACTTTAAAAAAATTTAGCAATACTCTTCTTGACAATAACTAGCAACAGAGAAAACTTAGACAAGCATTCAAATCATTCAAATCCCTTTAACATTCATTAATTGGTAACCATGAATCAAGTTTATACAAGGATCATTAAATCTCATTTGGTTAAGGGTATAGGTTCAGAGACAAAGATGGTCCCTTCAAAGGTTTATCAAATCAGAATAGGGATCTCATCTACCCAAATAGCTAAGAAATGGTCATAAACCTATTATCTAATCCCATAAAGCATCTTAAATCTACCCTTTAGACCTTTATTTGCCTCTGATTCTTCTTTTACTAAGGTTTTTCTTTTTGATTTCAAGTTCAAAAGAGTTGTTTACCTCTTAAATACTTTTATTTTTTTTCTTTTCTTTTCTTTTCTGAGCCTAGTTTTTTTTATTTTCTTTTTAAACTCTTCCAAATCCTTTACTAGACATTTTTCTTTTCTTTTTTATAACTCCCAACTCCCAGAACTTATAAACACATTTTACGGCATTTTTCTTTCTTTCTTTTAAACCAAGGGTGTTTGTCAGACTCGGGTTGCAAACTCGAGGTGATGAAACCGAGTTACACAACCCGAAAACACCAAATCCTAACCAAATCCCAAAAATGAGAATCCCCATAGTCCTAACTGATCCAAAAAGTGTGAACCAGACTATATGAGATCATATCCTTGTCAGCTCCAACCTAACACGTTCTAACAAATCTCAATTAGGCACAAAAGGCCTCACGATCACAAAGAGAGTAATAATGGCTTAAAAGAAGGTTAAGGTTAAGGGAATGGATTTTTTACTGTTCCAAGATGGGAATCAGCTACTTGGGTTAACAAAGTGTGGTAGACAGGATAAAATAACACAAGTATGTGTATGGTGTCCATGAGATCAATTCATCATGCATAAACATGATAATTTAAAGTCCAGATTAGGTTCTACTAGATAGGGGTATGAATTTCAAATCTCAGCATGTTTTAAGCCTAAGCTAGATGCAGAGTTAAGCAATCGGAGCATGGTTCTATTTTAACTTCAAACTTCACTTATTCATTCAGCAAGTTTACAAGGTTTTTTCATCATTTTTCCCTATGCAATGCAGCATTCCTAAATGAAAAACACTAGACTCAATCCTATAATGCAAATGCAACTACATGAACACTCTGTTTTTGTGGAATGGATTTTCAAAAAAAAATTAAATTTTAGGGTTTTTCTATGCCTTAAATGATATGTGTATGCAGACTCAAGAATGAAAAATTGAAAATAAGATTCAAAGTAAACTAGTTAAATACTCCCTAGATACTCCCCCAAACTTAAATCACACAGTCCCTTGAGTGATAAAGAGTCTAGAAAAGAACCTAGGATCAAACATAAACAAATAATCCTAAAACAAAATGCATGATATATACAATGGAAGATTTGAGTGTACCTCAGGGCTTTGAAAAGTAGGATGAGACGGCTGCATCCATGTTTTCCTTTGTATATGCCGGAGGTGGGGGTGACTCGGCTTCACTGCCCAAGTCTGAATCCCGAGTCTGATCTCCATGCTGGGCAAAATCGACGTCCTGGTCGAGTTTGGTATCCCGAGTTCCTCTTCTGCGGGCTGGAATTGCTCTTCTCTTCCTTTATCCTGGCTCTGCTGCTGATGCACGTGGTAGTTCCACCGGAATTGATCTTCTAGCCTGGAAAGAAGTTGACCTGCTTCTTGATAATGCTTCAATCCCTAGTGCCTTGAGAGGTGATTGGTCCTTTCTCTGAGAGTGAAGCATCTGGGCCTTCATTTCTTTGACTGAATTGGCAAGCTCCTTGACTGTTCCTTTGAGAGACCTGATTATCTTGTCTTGCCATTTATTCCACCTTTGAAGCAGGCTAATCCTTCTGTTGGCTTCCTTGAGAGATTTTGCTGGAGGTTCCTCTTCAAAGTGGTACCCTTCTGGTTCTTCCTCTTCTCGTTCTTCCAAGTCTTCAGGTTGCTCGGGCTCTATTGGTGTTGCTCCAAACAGAACTGATGCTGATGGTTTAAAGTCTACATTATGGCCATACTTGATCTCTGTGAGCAGCGGCATTGGCAATCTGAACTGACCTTCACCTTCTTCAGGATGTATGAATCTGTATAAGAACATCCCACATGCTCGTTTCCTCTCAATTACCCTCTGTTTGATCAAATTCTTCATATCTAGGAACTTGGCTTCATAAGGAGTTGTCTGTGGTTCAATCCCTACTGCAATTAAAATTGGAGTGATTAGACCTCCTGCAGTTAGTTCTCCTTTGATGCTCATGCTTTGAAGCCTCTTTGCCCAATCTCTGTAGCTTAGATACTGGGACATCAATACTGTGGTCATGCTTGTATTTGCTTGATCGCCCTGGAGAAAGGTGTATCCTTTCTTTCTATTCATATGTGTAGCAATTGCAGCATCCATCATTTGAAGCTCACTCTCGGTAACCGGCCCTGTCACTTTCTTGCTGAAAAAGTACTTGCTAGGCACTTGTGGAAATATCGGATAGCAGGGCTTCTAATGTAAGAACTTTTTGACCTCGCAGAAGAGAAAACTCTTGGTCCTGCTATGTATTTCCAGAGCCACTGAAGCTCAGCCTTGTCTATCCTTTGATATGCTTCTTCTCCAGGAGGGAAAGTGAATAGGTTGTCTAGTTCTTTGACTGTGAGGAGGTATTCTTTTCCTTGCACCTTGAATGTAATGAATCCCAATCCATTTTCTTTAACTTGCTCTTTTTGATCTTCAAAGTAGAAGTGCACTTCTAAGGTAGATAGAAACTGACAGGTTTCCTTCTTGTAGGATTCAAAGGCGAATCCCATTAATTCGGTCATGTTGCATGCTTCAAACAAGATCTGCATGTCTTCATAGATTCCCAGTGCCTTCATCGTTTCCACATGTGGGTATCTGGTTCCGGAGAATGACATGCTCATAAACAGCTCAAAGAGTTCTGTGCTGTTGAGATCTTTCTTCTTTCTACCTCCTTTTGCTTTGACCTTGGGCTCTTTAGTGCTCTCAGTAGAAGTCTTTGCTCTAGTTCTGGTTCTGGGCACTTGAGGTGTTATTTCCATAGGGATATGGTCTTCTTCCTCAGATTCTACCATCGTCTGCTGACCCAATACATTCTCATCTTCCTCTGTCTCTTCACTGTCAAGATCCTCCTCTTGATGTGGCTGCTTACCAGCTTTAATGTCCTTTTTGTTTTTTGAATAAGCTATGGCCAGTTCAGCATCATCCTTTGTCTTATCTCTTCCTTCTTTGATTTCTACTCCTCCAGTACGTCTAGCAAAGATCTTGGTTATCTTTTCTGCTGAAAATCTTGAACTTTGGGGTCTAGAATCCCATCCTTCTCTGTACCTGAAAGAATTAGCAATAAAAGTAAGTGTCACGGAGAAATGTCAAACTCGATGTACAGACTCGGTTTTACGGGTCGAGTGTGAGTAAAATTTTTCTTTTTTTAAACCTACTCGACGTAATACCGAATTGTGCAAGCCGAGTTACAACAGATTCTGAACCTGAAATATCCTAACTCGGGGTATATACCGAGTGTTGCACCTCGATTTTGAACATCCTAAGAACTAGATTCCCAGAAACCTAGATTCAACCCTTTTTCAACAAATTTCCTTTATGTGTTTAAAGATACAAGGTCCTTAAACCGTAAACAAGGCTTAATCTACAGGTCTCCAACACATCATATGTAAAGTTCAGGCATTCTACTCAAGAACACCAAGAACACAAACCCAGAAATCTTTTGAATTTTAGCAAGATGTTTTGAACGATTATGAATCTATACTACTCAAGGTGAGGATACTTACTTGTGAATCATCTTGGAACCGAAATCCTTTGAGTTCATCTTGAAAAGACTAAAAATTTCTAGAGAAATCTAAGAGAAAGCTTAAAATTTTATAGAGAGAAGTTGGAGAGTTTTAGAGAGATGTTGCTGCGATTTTATGAAGGAGGGAAGAGATATTGGTGCGTTTATAAAGAGATTTTTGGGTGCAAGAATCAAGGGAGCGCATCCCATTAAATGCCAAAGTTCAAATTTCAAAATTTTGAAAATAAGGGGGAAGGGTAACTCAGGTTGACTGACTCGGTTTGACTAAACCGAGTTGCCTCAGTCGAGTTGCAAATTTGACTTGTTGACCGAGTCAGCAAACCGAGTTTGTTACCTGGACCTTTATTTTTCTCGATTTTTCCTCATAAGCTGTATTACACCCGTTGGTACCTTAAAACACAAACAGACAATATTAAAGCTTAAGTAAACATATTGAAAACATGAAAATTAAAAGATCTATGTACAAGGATAAGCATGGGATTACCTCCTAAGTGAGCTTGTTTTATGTCTCTAAGCTTGACTTCCTGAATGTTCTTAATTAAGAAAGGGATCAAGAGGTACTGAGGTCCTCTTTCCTTTGGAATATTCTTCATTGGATCCTTCCTTCTTTCTTGAAAAGTGTTTGTTGAATACTTCTTCTTTTCTTCCAAATGAGATTGCTGTAGTAGCTATCTCCCAGGAGTCCTTTGTGGCTTTTCTGCTAGAAGTGTGCTCTAGATTGACTGGAAGACTAGCAATTTGTTTCTGGAGATATTGGGCTATAGCTTGAAGTTCTTCGATTTGCTGTTTCAGATCCTTGAGATTTTCCTCATCCTCTTTTTGGTTCTCATTTGGTATTTCAAGCAGGTTTCCAATCTCCATCTTTCCGGTTTCTATGTTGAGAATGTGGGCCTTTGTGGTTGATCTCTTGTTGATATCATAGTGTAGCTTTGTTCCATTTCCTAGATTTAGATCAATCCTTCCTTTTCCAACATCAATAGTTACTCCAGCAGAAGCCAAGAAAGGTATTCCCACAATGAGAGGATCCTTTGCTTCTTTATCAATTCTTAAAATCACAAAATCTGTGGGGATCTCCAAGTTCCCTATCTTCACAGGCACATCTTTCAACAATCCATAAGGTTCCCTTGTGGTTCTATCAGCTAAAACAAAGAAATATAGCAAGGATCAAACCTACTGTATCCAAGTTTCTGAGCAATAGAGAGAGGCATCATGCTGAGTGAGGCTCCTAGATCACAAAGACTGTTGTGAAATTTTGAGTATCCAATAGAGCATGGGAGAGTGAATGATCCTGGATCTGTGAGCTTGTCTTTGACTATAATCTGTGTAGGCAAGACCTTAGACCTCTTCTCATCTTCTTCCAATCTTCTCTTCTTCTCAGCATCCTCTTCCTTCTTCTTTTCAATCCTTTCCTGAGCTCGTTTCTGGTGTGATGGAGGGCAAAGCATTTTGGCTTCCCCTAACAACCCATCAGCTTCTATCCTGTTCAAATCCACATCTATCAAAGCAGCACGTCCTTCAATGATTTGCTTCATGTACATCTGAGGGTAAGGTAATCTTGACTGCTCATTTAGCCTAGCAATACGTTTTTCCCTGTCTTTTACCCTTGCATGCTCTTCTGAAGATAGAAGGTTAATGTTGATGCAGGATCTCCATAATTCACTTGGTTCTGGTTTTTTCAATCCAAGCACATCCCCCATGTTTGGTCATCACTGTCCTCAGTGTATTTCTCATGTCGTTTCCGGAAAGGTGGTAAAGTAGTTGGTGTAGTTGATATTGCATTGATGGTAGCATAATCCTTTGGATTCTGTATTGCTTTTCCTGGTAGTTGTGCAGGCTGAGAGTGAGAAGAAGTTGAAGCAGTTCCTCTGTTCTCTAGTAGCAACACTCTGGAGGTGAGTGCTTCAATCTTTCCACTCATAATGTTAAGGTTGCAGTCCATAATATTCTTGAACTCTGAGATTCTTTTTGCTGTATCCAGTACTCCATTTGCTTGTCCCTGAATGATTTGTTGGAGCATTGCTTCTATTGATGGAGTTGTGCTTTGAGGTTGTTGAGGTTGCTGAGGTGCAAAGCCAGGTGGTTGTTGAAAGGTTGATTGGTACTGTGGCCTCTGATTTGCATTTCCTTGGTTGTAGTTGTTGTATGTTTTCTGTTGCTGTGGTGGGTAGACCTGATTTTGTGGATTTGCTACATTAGTACTTCTGTAGGAGAGAGGTTGGGATTGTTTTTGTAGTTGACAAATCCTTTCTGGTAGTTGGTTTGATTTTGTAGATAGCTGACCTCTTCTGTGGCATCGGAGCTTTCTTCTTGGGGAAGTGCTTCTTCCTCAGTGACAAAGTGTACATGTTTCTGACTATTGAGTAGGAACTTGTCTATCTTTTCTGTTAAAGTCTTGATCTCTTTCCTGTAGTGATCTTCAGTGGTTGAGGTTCCTCTGACTGTTCTGTCATATTCTTCACTATTAGTGCCATCTGATTGAGCTAAGTTCTCTACTAGCTCCCAGCCTTCATCTACATCCTTGTTGAGAAATTTTCCATTGCTTGCTGTATCTAACATCATTCTGATTTTAGGAAGAACTCCTCTGTAAAGTATGCTGAGTAAGGACTCATTGGAGAATCCATGATGAGGACACTTTGTTGTATAACTCTTGAATCTTTCCCAAGCTTCACAAAAAGTTTCACCATTCTTCTGAGCTAATCCAGAGATATCATTGCGGAATTTAGCAGATCTGGAGTTGGAGAAGAACTTGCTTAAAAAGGCTTGCTTGCAATCCTCCCAAGATGTGATATACCATTAGGCAAAGTCTTCTCCCAAATGTGTGCCTTGTCGCCTAAAGAGATAGGAAACAACCTGAGTTTGAATCCATCTTCACTGACACCATTTATCTTGGTGAGACTGCATAGTCTGTCAAACTCATCAAGATGGTCCAAAGGGTCTTCCATTGGTAGACCATGGAATTTGTTGCTCTAGATCATTGAAATAAGACCACTCTTGATCTCAAAGTTGTTGTTCTGGACAACTGGGGGTACAATTCCTTGCCTCTGAGTATGGACATTTGGAGCATCTCCTGCTCCTATGGTTCTAGGTCTCCTCATAGGTCTCTCCTCTTCCATATCGTTCTGTTGTGTGATTTCTTCCTGTCTTTTCCTGTAATCTTGCAAAGCCTGTGGAGGATTCTGGTTTATGGCATCTATGTCCTGCTTAAGAGATAGTCGTGGTTGCATACAAACGGTGGAAACTGTCAAACTCGGGTTGTTGATGTCGAGTCTGTCATGCCGAGTTTGAATTTGAAAGTAGGCAAACTCGAGGTTTTGCTCGAGTTTGTATACCGAGTTTGGTCAAAAATATGAACAAACTCGACTTCAAGTCGAGTGAACACGTCGAGTGGTACCTGAAAACAGAAAAGGGATCGAAATTAGTTCTTGATCTTAAAAGTCTAAAATCCAAAATGAAACAAACAATCCCAAATGGCAACGGCGCCAAATTGATAAACAGATTTTGAACTCTATTAGATCAATTCCCCAAATCTTGTTATTGTAGCATTTGAGGTGTCAATCCATAATGGGAAATATGCAATCAAAAAGGATATGATCAGGTTGTTCTAAGTCAAGCTAAATGATGGTTGGTTTTGATGAAATAGGTATGAAATAGCAAATGAAAGGAAACAAGAAGTGCAAATGAAATAAACAAGCAGAACGACAAATAGGATTCCTAGGGGTTTGGTGAGATCTAGGGTTCAATCTGTCCTAAAATGATGATTTCTTAAACTAATTATTCAAGCTATTCTCTAGACAATAATCTTCTTAACAAGCTAAACCCACTCTCATGGTGATTAACCTCAAACCTCAGAAACTTCCTAATCTTGACTCTCATTAATGAAACATAACTGAAATAGGCATATAGATCCAGATCATTAAAGCCAAAATGCCTCCTAGACATCTAATCTCTTAGGCTAGGATGAACAAATCTCTGGAATTAGGATGATCATACATTCATTGAAAACCTTTGAGTGGTGAATGTCTGGGATCATATTCTAATTGATCAGAAAGGAATAAGCATTAAGAACCGTAATCCAGAAGAGAAATGGAAGTATTAAAGCATTAACAACATTAAAGAGACGAAATCTAACCCAGATCTACCATTTCCCCCAAGAACCCTAAATTTCACTACTCAGATGAAGAACACATAACAAAATGCAAAAACCCAGAAAATGAAATAAACTTCATAATCATAAACAGACAGAGTAGATAAACAAGATTGCAAAATAAACAAAATGCAAATTCGTAATGAAAATGGGCAGATCTACGGATCTAAAAACCCAGAAAAGTTAAGAACAACAAAAAGTGCTTAGATGAAATGAAAACAAAGATAAAACTAAACAAACTTGGCCGAAAATGACCTAGAATTAAGTATTTATAGAGAAGGATTAACTCTCTAAGTAATAGTAATTAAGAAAATTAAAATGGTAAAAACGGGGCAGGACTCAGGATGCTAGATCGAGTGGTCATCTCGAGTAGGAACAAGTCTTCAAAGGTGGGAGCTTGACTCGAGGTGTTTGATCGAGTGGGCCAAAGATGTCACCTTGATGTCTTGACTCGGGATGATACCAAGTGATGCATCCCGAGTGGCTCCTGAAATTCTTGTTTTGTCATCAAACTCGGGGTGAAGCCGAGTAATACATCCCAAGTGGCTTCCTTGGTCTCTGACTCGGGTTGAAACCGAGTGTTTTGGGCGAGTTGCTCCACTCCTATTCCTATAAGCTCCATAAGCCTCCCAAAGTACCTGAGGAACATCCAATATGCAATGCAAATGCAACATCTAATGCAAATCCTAAATCAATGCAATAAGTATGCAAGAGGGACAGGAAACTAATAGGAATGACAATAAAAATAGCAAAATATGGAGGATTAAATGTGCTAAAAACATGCAAATATTATGCTTATCAGTTATGTCGGTAAAAACCTCATCATAGAAAAAACCACTTAGGAAAAAATCTATGATGAAGAAAATAGCATAACGTCTATGGTTGTAGGGATATGATCAAAGGTGAGTTGGATCCACAAGACCTAGTTTGATGTATATTCGGTTGCAAACCTTAAGACTTGCGGCTTTGGTGAAGATATCGGCTAATTGGTCTTCACTTCTTGTATAACACAGTATAGTCACTCCTTCTTCAATCTTCTCTCGAACTTTATGTCAGTCAGTCTCTATGTGTTTTATCCTCTCATGAAACACTGAGTTACTAGCTATGTGGATGGCCGCTTGGTTATCCCAATGCATCATGATAGGGCTTGTGGTTTCAATGCCTAGATCTTTGAGTAGTGCCTAAAGCCAAACCAGTTCATTTGTGAGCTTCCTCATTGCCCTATATTCTGATTCAGCACTTGAGCATGACATTACTTTCTGCTTCTTAGACTTCTATGTAACCAAGTTCCCACCAATGAATGTGCAATAACCTGTGGTTGACTTCTTATCCTTAGTGTCACCAGCATAGTCCGCATCACAATTGCCCACAATCTCAGCATTCCCATTGTTTCCCATCCATATGCCTTGTCTGGGACTCCCTTTGAGGTACCTTAAGATCCGCTCCACCATACTCCAATGGTATACCATGGGTGTTTGCATGTGTTAACTCACCTGGTTCATAGCAAACAAAAGTCAGGTCTAGTGATAGTCAAATAGATAAGCTTACCCACTAATCGACGGTATTGGAGAGGATCGGCATAAGATTTGGCTAGTTTTGCTCTAAGCTTTCCTGTCTCACTCAAAAAATCAAGGGTATATTTCCTTTGTGAAAGAAATAAGTCTTCCGGAGAATGACAAATTTCAATCCCTATGAGATATCTTAGTTCCCCAAGGTCTTTGATGTCAAAGATAGTCTTAAGAAAGGTTTTAGTATTTTGCATACCTTCCTTATCATTGCCGGAAATAATAAGGTCATCCACATATACCAAGACCACAATAATTCCCTTAGAGCTTTGAAGGATGAAGAGAGTATGATCAGCTTCTGATCTGTTGAAGCCTATGTCCTTAAAGGTAGAACTTAGTTTGTGATACCACGCCCTTGGAGATTGCTTTAACCCATAGATAGCCTTCCTAAGTCGGAGTATTTTCCTTGGAACAATGGAGTCTTCAAGTCCTGATGGTGGAGTCATTACACTCCTTCCTCAAGTTCTCCTTGAAGGAATACATTCTTCACATACATTTGCCATAGCCCCCACTCTAGATTTGTTGCTAAGGAAAAGACCATCCAAACAGTGTGAAGTTTGGCTACCGGGGTAAAGGTATCTGTGTAGTCATCTCCATATGTTTGTGTGAATCCTCTTGCTACTAATCTAGCCTTATACCTCTCAATATCTCCACTGCTGAGGTATTTGATGGTAAATACCCATTTTAAGCTAACCGCTTTCTTTCCCGAAGGGAAATCAGCCTCATCCCATGTATGATTCCTCTCCATAGCTCCAACTTCATCATCTACAGCTTCTAACCACTGTTTTCTACCTTTGGCTTCTTCATAACTCTGGGGAATCCATTGAGCTTCAATCTTGCCTAGGAAAGCTTGATGAGTTGTTGGCAAAAGGTCAAGAGAACACACAACTTGAATGGAATGTGCCACGGCTGGATTGTTGTAGTAAACCCTTGTTTGCTTTCGCCTTGTACTTCTCCTAAGCGGGACAACATTCTCTTTTTCTTGTTCTAACTCATGAGGAATAGTTTCTTCACCTCGTTCCAACCTATGATCTTGGCTTTCCTGAACCATTTTTTCCTTTAGACTTGTGATTCTCCTAAGATGAACAACATTTTCTTCTTCTTGTTCTAACCCATGATCTTGGCTTTCCGTAACTATTTCCTCAGTAACAATTTCCTCCATTTGATCTTGGTCTTGTTCCTTGCCAAGTGAGTTTGGTTCTGGCTGAGTGGTTTCAGTTTCTTCCATGGTGTTAAAAGTTTCTGGAGTGTTTCCAAGGTGACTGAGGAGGTATTTCAGACTTGAAGCTCTATCATTTGGTGAGTTAACCAAATCATTCAAGCTCTCCCAATCCTTCTTCTCACAATACCCTTGGTTCTCAATAAACTTGACTTCTCTTGACACAACAGTTCAGTTCTTTGAGAAGTCATAGCATTTGTAGCCCTTCTGAGTAGTGGAGTATCCTAGGAACATCCCTCTCGTGCTCTTGGCTTCAAGTTTGTCTCTTAATTCACCTGACCTTAAGATAAAACAAACACACCCAAAGACACGTAAGCGATCAAGGGAAGGTTTAGTTTTATTTAGTACCTCAAATGGTGATATGTCATTTAGGATCTTTGTTGGTATCCTATTGATGAGGTAACATGCTGCCATGACCGCATCACCCTAGAATCTCCTTGGAACATTGGTATAAAACATCATAGATCTTGCTACCTCCATGAGATGTCTATTCTTCCTTTCGGCCATTCCATTTTGTTGTGGTGTGTAAGGACAACTAGTTTGATTTAAAATCCCATGGTTCTTCAAGTGATCTTCGAACTTATGATTTGTGTATTCCCCACCATTGTCAGACCTAAGTACTTTAATCCTTGCATTAAACTGATTAGTCACATATGATTGGAAATTGAGAATTGCATCAAATACTTTGTCCTTAGATGATAATAGTGTGATCCAAGTATATTTTGATTTCTCATCAATGAATGTGACATAATACTTTTTATTATCCCTAGATAATCAAGGTGAAGTCCATACATCAGAGTGCACTAAGTCAAAACATTGTTCATATATAGTAGAGGACTTGGGAAATACGGTTTTACAATGTTTGCCTAAAATGCAAGCTACACAACTAGAATTATCAAAGACCACATGGGTAAAATTATTTCAAGATCCCTATAGTAAGGATATCCTAGTCTAGCATGCTATAATGCATTAGAAATAGATGCAAAACATGATGTGAAAGAAGATGATGGAGAGCGGCTGGATGAAGGATCTTCAAGAGTATATAAGTCTCCCTTAGTCTTTCCTTCCCCAATAACCTTTCCACTCTTAATATCCTGAAAATAAAAGCTGTTAGGACCAAAGATAACAAGGCAATTAATATCATTTGTTGCCCTTTTCACTGATACAAGATTAGAAGTATAGTCAGGCATAAAGAGGGCTTTAGAGTTCTTATCACACAATTTTAAATCACCTATTCCTCTTACGGGAATCCTATCACCATTTGCAATTATCACATTTCCACTAGCTGGTTTAACATTGTTAATGAGTCTAGGATTACTAATCATATGATGTGAAGCACCTGAATCAATTACCAATGTTTTACTAAGTGAATTTGGTAAAGAGGCTAAATGAGTGATACCGGATTCCTTATTGGTAAGAGCGGCAATGGACTTGATAAGGGCCTCCAAGTCTGACTTTCTCACAACATCATTGGTATAGGCGACCATAGCAAGCTCTTCTCCTTGCTTAGATGATCCAGCTTGTCCTTGATCGCTTCTCTCCTCAGTAAGGTGTGTTTGAGCTTGTGTCTTGAATTTGGCCAGCTTGAGATGTGGGTGGAGGATCCAGCACTTGTCCTTGATATGGCCTTTCTTCTTGCAATGATCACACACACCAAGGTCTTCCTACTTCATTTTTGAATACTACCTTGTGAGCCATGACCAGATCTCCTCCTTTCCTCCCAAAAATTCCAACCGAACCTTGCTCACTTTGCACTTGAGAACACACTTCCTCCAAGCTTGGTAGCTTCTCAGCCCTATGAATATGCTTTATCAGGTAATTGTAGGCATGATTCAAGGTAAGTAGAAGGCCAAAGACCTTCTCTTGTTCTCATCTTTCCCTGATAACTACCGGATCCACCGAGAGAGGCCTAAATATCTCCAACTCTTTCCAAAGTGATCTAAACTTTTCAAAGTGTGTAGTGAACTCTAAGTCTTCTTGGTTGAGATTGTTGATAGCTTTCTTCACTTCAAACACATGGGTGAGGTTAGAAACATTCACATAAACATTCTTGAGAGTATCCCATAATTCCTTTGATGTTTCATAATAGGAGTAGGCTAAGTATTGGCGCTTCTAGGGAGTTTTGAAGTAGCCCAAGAACACATTGATCCTCTTGGAACCATTTGCTATCCTCAGAGCTTAGATCCTCACTACTTTTCACCACACCTTCCTTTATGGTTCCCTTTTTCCCTTGATAGCCTTCTACATGGCTCCAAAGACCACAACCACAAAGAGCTATTCTGGTGGTTCTAGCCAACAGCAAGTAGTCCACTCTTTTGAGAATAACCGGGATCACAATGGGTTTCGAACTATCCATAGCTCACCAAATCACCACACACAAGCTCTACCTTCATTAAGACAAGAAGCCAACAACAGCTAAAAGAAAACCAAGAGAACAAACCACCAAGAACAACCTTCAAATAGAGGTAACAAACAGCCAAGAACAACTAGAAGGAAGCCAAGCAACTGCCAAGACCAGCTAGAGAACCGCCAAGACAAAGAGAGTAAATTGCCAAGAACCGTAAGAACAAACCACCAAGAACAGAGGAAACGAACCACTCACAATGAACCGACCACCAAGAACCCTAAGCCACCTAGAGACCAAATGCCAAGAGGAACCTCCAAACAGAGGAAACAAAGAGAGATTCCAAGAAAAAATAACACAAAGTGGAGATTCAACAACAAAAGAGGTTTCAGCCGCCAAAGAGAATAGCTTGTTTGAGATTTCAACCAACACGAAGAGAGATTTCAAGAGAATAGAAAGAACAAAGAGAGATTTCAAAGAAGAGAGATTTCAAACCACCAAATCCACTAGAAAAGAGATAAGAATGAGAGAATCATAAACCATGCTCTGATACCATCAGAGATTGAGATATTAGAAGAGATTTAGGAGATGAAGAATCAAGAAGAGCCATTGGCGACCAAGATAAAGAAAAAGAGATTTCATTTGGTTAAACTTTATAAAGGCTGCTGGCTCCCCTTTTTTATGCAAAGGGGAAGCCCAAAATTGACTAGAAGACAAACTAGGGATTAAAACAAAATACATGTGTCAAAATAGATAGATTTTTGGAACCTTATATTTTAACATGACTTTTGCAGGATCCTCAATCTTCAAACTTTCTCCTAAGTCATCCTAGAACCTAAACCCAGATTTTGTACACTCGGATTTTCCATGGATAAATACGGTCCGTATATCCCAGATTATGCACGGACCTTTACAGACAGAAACTTCCAAACTCCTCCAATTATGCCTTGATGATATTTCTCTATGTCAACAAAGCACGTGTAACCTCGACCTTGAAAGACAGATTTGAATAAAACATATTAGCTATACGCTTCTCTTTCGAATCTCACTTAGTTTAAACATCGGAAGTCCTTGAAGCTCTGCTTGGACTTTGACCATTCGTATCACAGTGTCGTTCAACCACCGTGTGGCCGGCTTTTGATCCATCTTGTTCTTATCCCATCTCGCTTATCGCTCATCCATTCCACCGTCCCTCTCATTTCATTCCTTATCATCGTCCTTACCATCGTTCCTTGAAGAAGAGCTAGCGGAGGCCCCTGAAGCCATCACGGAATACCCTGATAAAGGGGAGTTGCTCGTGATCAGGCGAATCCTCAGTACCACACCTTTAAGCGCTGATGAAACCCAAAGAGAAACGATCTTCCACACTCAATGTACGGTAAGTGTGAAGATATGTGGGCTGATTATTGATGGAGGCTCTTGCACTAATGTGGCGAGCTCAGACATGGTTGCCAAGCTTAACCTTTCCACCAGCAAACATCCTCATCCCTACAAGCTCAAATTGTTGAACGATAAGTCTCTTATTCAAGTTAACGAGCAAGTTATAATTCCTTTTAGTATCAGTCAATACAAGGATCAAGTCCTTTGTGATGTGCTCCCAATGCAAGCTAGCCACGTTCTCCTTGGACGTCCATGGCAGTTTGATAAGGATGCTACACATAATGGCCGAACTAATCTTTATTCTTTCACTCATAACCACAAACGGATTAGTCTCGCTCCTCTTAAGCCAAATGAGGTGAATGAGTTGCAGCATAAGCTATCCAGGGATCCTAACGCCAAGTCCAATTTCCTAATCAACACCAGTGTTGTGAGGAAATCTTTGAGCCAGGGCAACCCTGTGGTAGTAATGGTTTTGAAAGATGTGCAGAATGTAGGTGACCCGGATACCCCCATACCGGCAGAGGTCAAAGGGCTCATAGGACGCTACCAGGACGTGTTTCTTGAAGAGATCCCAGATGGCTTACCCCCCCCCCTGAGAGGCATAGAGCACCAAATCAATTTCATCCCTGGCGCTCCACTCCCAAACCATCCCGCCTACCGAGTGAACCCCGAAGAGGCCCACAAACTAGAAAATCAAGTACAAGGGATGATGAACAGGGGATATGTGCGAGAAAGCCTAAGCCCTTGTGCGGTTCCAGTTCTCTTGGTACCAAAGAAGGATGGGACATGGAGGATGTGTGTTGATTGTCGAGCCATCAACAACATCACCATCAAGTACCAATACCCCATACCGCGGCTTGATGATATGCTGGACGAGCTTAGTGGGTCAGAGGTCTTCTCCAAGATCGATCTTAAAAGCGGTTATCACCAAGTCAGAATGAAGGAAGGAGATGAATGGAAGACTGCCTTCAAGACCAAACAAGGCCTCTATGAATGGCTTGTGATGCCATTCGGTTTGTCCAACGCCCCGTCCACTTTTATGTGGCTAATGAACCATACCCTCTGACCCTACATCAACAAGTTTGTTGTAGTTTACTTTGATGACATTTTGATTTATTCTCAGAACATTGAGGACCACTTAGGTCATTTGAATTTTGTTTTAAACACACTTCGGCAAGAAGGCTTATATGCCAACTTAAAAAAGTGTGGCTTTTGTGCTAACTGTTGATTTTAGAGGTTTAGAAAGAGATAAGGATGGAGATGAGAGAATTGGCGTAATAAGGAAGAGAAAGATTGCTGAATATTTCTTCTTATTCACACACACTTCTTTACAAGAGATTACATGTATTTATAGACTTTTTTACATTGAAATGAAGAAGAATCAAGGAAGAGGAGAGGAGGGGCGTGAAGAAGGGAAGAGAGATGGGTGAGCTGCTCCAATAGTCTTGTTGCACCATGCCCTGCTCTGACGCGCACCATGCCCTGCTCTGATGCGCCCATGCTTGTGCCCATACCTCTCTTTGCTTCCTCATTTAGTTTAGTTAGATTGTCTAGTTGAGATCCAACAGCTTCCTTTTCTTCTAGTTCCTTCTCAACTAGTTCTCCTTCTAGTTTCTTCACAACTAGTTCTCTTTTTCCTTCCCTCCTTCTCTTAAGTTTGAATTATTCTTCTTCTTGAGATCACATATTTCAACACTCCCCCTCAAGATTGGTCGGTGAAGATCCTTTAGACCGATCTTGCCATGTATGTGATCCCCAATGATAGAGGATGTTGCCTTGGTGAAGATATCCGCTAGCTGTTCCCCACTTGCTACAAATGCGGGTTTGATGATTCCTTCTTGAATCTTTCCCCTCACAAAGTGACAATCCACTTCTATATGTTTGGTCCTTTCATGGAATACCGGATTGGATGCTATATGTATTGCAGCTTGATTATCACAATACAACAGCATCTCCTCAGCCTCATGTATTCCAAGATCTTCTAGGAATGCCTTCACCCATATCAATTCTTTTGTCACCTCCTTCATAGCCCTATACTCGGCTTCAGCACTTGATAAGGCTATAACTTTCTGCTTCTTACTTCTCCAAGTGACTAGATTACCTCCCACAAAGGTACAAAAACCGGATGTGGACTTTCTATCTTGCTTATCTCCAGCCCAATCCGCATCACAATATCCTTGAACCTTTGTGTTTCCATTAGCCTTCATCCATATGCCTTTTCCAGGGCTGTTTTTTAAGTACCTTAGCAGCCTCTCAATCATGTTCCAATGCTGCATAGTTGGTTTTTGCATATGTTGACTCACACGGTTCACTGCAAAGCAAATGTCCGGCCTTGTGATAGTGAGGTAGATGAGCTTGCCCACCATCCTTTGATACCTCTTAATATCTTCCAATGGCTCCCCCTCAGGATTATCTTGGTAGCCTTCTTCTATTGGAGTTTTAGCCGGCTTGGATCCTAACTTGCCAGTTTCTTCCAAGAGATCCAGCACATATTTCCTTTGAGAGATGAACATCCCATCTTCAAACCGTGTCATCTCAATCCCTAGGAAGTATTTAAGCTCTCCCAGATCCTTTATATCAAAAGCGATCTTCAAGAGTTTCTTGATTTGATCTACTCCATCTTTATCACTTCCTGTGATGATTAGATCATCAACATAGATCAAGACCACCACTACTCCTCCTTCACTTTGCCTTGTGAAGAGGGTATGATCAGCTTCAGATCTTATGAACTCCTTATCCAATAGACAAGCGCTTAGCCTTTGGTACCATGCTCTTGGAGATTGCTTTAGCCCATAGATTGCTTTCTTCAATCTGCAAACCTTGTTGCCTTCCTTATGATATCCTTGGGGTGGATCCATATATACCTCTTCTTCCAAATCTCCTTGCAAGAAGGCGTTCTTGACATCCATCTGCCATAGATCCCACTTCAAGTTCACTGCCACTGAGATTAGGATTCTTATGGAGTGGAGCTTAGCAACCGGAGCAAATGTCTCGGTATAATCCTCCCCATAGATTTGAGTGTATCCTTTTGCCACCAGCCTTGCTTTGTACCTCTCTATTTTCCCATCACTTGTATACTTGATTGTGTAAACCCATCTACACCCAACTGATTTCTTATCCTTTGGTAATTCGGTCAAGTACCAAGTGTGGTTCTTTTCCATGGACTTCATTTCCTCTTCCATGGCTTTTACCCATACTCCATTCTCACACGCTTCTTCATATGAGTTAGGTATGGATTCCTTGCTGATTCTTCCAAGAAAAGCTTCATGCTCCATAAGTAAGGATGCCAACGAGCAAAAATGCTCAATGGGATATGTGATAGTGCTAGTTTGAGTGTTATCTCCCCCTTGTGATAAGAGAATGCTGTCGCCAATAGGATCGAGATCTAAGCTCGCCGTACGCACAGGACATTCTCTTATCACACAAGGAAGATTACTCGCACTAGACTCCCCTTGGAGCATGGCAGAGTTGTTGTAGCCATAGTAAACACGTTGTCGCCTTTGTCTTGTACTTCTTCTTAGGGGTACGGTTGGCTCAAGTTCTCCCTCACCATCATTCGCTTCTTCTTCAACAGAATTCTGATCTTGCTCCGCATGTGCCTCATCTTCTACTCTGGTTTTAGATGATTCGCTCTCTTCTTGTACTTCATTTATTAGAGCGTCATTAACCCGCATCCAATCCATAGGTAATGAAGTCACATCCTCCGGAGCTTCATGGTTCTTGTTTCCATAAAATCCTTCTTCTTCATTGAATCTCACCTCTCTAGATACATAGACCCTCCTTGTCTCCGGATTGTAGACCTTGTATCCTTTTTGTGTTGGTGAGTAGCCAATGAACACACACTTCATACTTCGAGGTTCAAGTTTGCTTCTTTGTCCCTCCGGTAGAAACATATAACAAGAACATCCAAAGGTCTTCATATGGTTCACGCTTGGCTTGCTTTTGTGTAGCACTTCAAATGGTGATTTATTATCCATATTTTTCGTTGGAAGCCGGTTGATCAAGTAACTTGAAGTCATTACTGCATCTCCCCAATGAAACTTAGGTACTCCTTTGGCAATCATGAGGGTTCTTGCAACTTCCATGAGATGCCTATTCTTTCTTTCTGCTACCCCATTTTGTTGTGGAGTGTATGCACACGATGTTTGGTGTATGATACCAAGATTATTGAGTAACTCCTTGAATCGTTTGCTCACATACTCCCCTCCATTATCACTTCTTAAGATCTTGATTTTGGTCTTGAATTGGGTAGAGATATATTTGGTGAAGTTAGTAAACGCTTCATATACTTGATCCTTTGAATGTAAGAGTGTGATCCATGTGTATCTTGAGTAGTCATCAATGAATGAAACAAAATATTTATATTGATCTCTTGAGTTACATGGGGCGGTCCATACATCCGAGTGTACAATGCCAAAAGCTTCATCACAAGTTGTAGATGAAGAGGGGAAAAACTGTCTACAATGTTTCCCTAGTACACATGCTTCACAAACTTCTTCTTCTTGAACGAGATTGGGTAAGACCATCTTGAGGATAGCTGAACTTGGATGTCCTAGCCTTCCATGCCATAATGAGCTATCTCCAATATCCTTCTTGTTAAAAACTTCCTTATCCGCCTTCACTCCAAGAGCTTTTAGCTTTTCTTGTTTATTTGTTTCCAACAGATACACTCCATCCTCCACCTTCCCTTCTCCGAGTACATGATTTGTTTTAGGGTCCTGAAACTTCACAAAGTCAGTCCCAAACATTGCCACACAATCCAAATCTTTTGTTGCTTTATGAACTGATAAAAGGTTGGATGAGAAGCTAGGCATGTATAATGCTTTAGTTTCTTTTGTGAAAAGCTCTAACTCTCCTATCCCTTCAATCGGAACTGAGCTTCCATTGGCTATTTGTACATTTCCATGATAAGGCTCAAGATTTTTCAGCATGTCTTGATCCTTAATCATGTGATGAGAAGCCCCCGAATCCACAATGATCATATTCTTCTTAATGGAGCTTTTAGAGCTAAATAGGCTCTTACCGGATTCTGTGAGCTTGGATAGACTCTTGATGAGAGCCTCAAACTCGGATCTTCTGACCATCTCTTCAACAGGTTGCGTGACTCCCATGAAGGCTCTAGGTCCACCTCCATTCTCCTTTAGCCGCTTAGGCCTTAAGTGTGGGTAAAGAGTCCAACACTTCTCCTTAGTGTGCCCCTTCATCTTACAATGCTCACATTCCAAAACCCTCTTGTCGAATGTGAGATTCCTCTTTGCAAGATGTGCGGCCTCACTTGGTGCACGGAATAGGTCTCTTGACCCTTCCTCCCTTTGTATCATGCCACATACTTCAGCTAGACTTGGCAGCTTCTCAAATCTGAGTATGTGCTTGATAAGATCTTTGTAGGATGCATTGAGTGCCAAGAGAAGTCCAAACACTTGGTCTTGGTCACGTCTTTCTCCTAACTCCTTGGGGTCGATTGTGTGTGGCCTCAAAATCTCTAACTCGGCCCACAAGCTTCTATACTCCCCAAACATTTCCTTGAATGGCTTCTCCTCTTGTTGAAGCTCATTCAGCGCCCTCTTCACCTCAAATATTCTTGATATATTTGAGACATTTCCATATACTCCCTTGAGTATATCCCATAGTTCTTTGGCGGAATCGGCATATGAGTAGGCCGCCAAGATGGATGACTCTAGTGAGCTTTGAAGAAGAGAGAGCGTGTATTGTTCCTCTTGTTCTTCCTTAGCTTCTTCTTTTTCATTTCTCACTACAGCTTCCGCTACCTCTTTTGGCTCAACATATCGCCAAAGTCCTCTTCCTCTAAGGATGGTCTTAGTGGTTTTTGCCCAAAGGAGATAGTTGTTTCCTTTGAGCATGACTGAGATTGCTACTCTATTTGTCTCCATTTTCTAGTGACAATACACAATTCTAGTTCTTTCACAACTTGAAGATCCTATGATCCCAAGGATATTAATCTCAGAGTGAATAGAACTAGGAGGATGTATTGTTATAGATTAGAAGATTTGTAGAGTGCTAGAAGAGTTATAAGGTGAGATTTAAGCGGTTGAAGGATAAACCCGCTCTGATACCATGTTGATTTTAGAGGTTTAGAAAGAGATAAGGATGGAGATGAGAGAATTGGCGTAATAAGGAAGAGAAAGATTGCTGAATATTTCTTCTTATTCACACACACTTCTTTACAAGAGATTACATGTATTTATAGACTTTTTTACATTGAAATGAAGAAGAATCAAGGAAGAGGAGAGGAGGGGCGTGAAGAAGGGAAGAGAGATGGGTGAGCTGCTCCAATAGTCTTGTTGCACCATGCCCTGCTCTGACGCGCACCATGCCCTGCTCTGATGCGCCCATGCTTGTGCCCATACCTCTCTTTGCTTCCTCATTTAGTTTAGTTAGATTGTCTAGTTGAGATCCAACAGCTTCCTTTTCTTCTAGTTCCTTCTCAACTAGTTCTCCTTCTAGTTTCTTCACAACTAGTTCTCTTTTTCCTTCCCTCCTTCTCTTAAGTTTGAATTATTCTTCTTCTTGAGATCACATATTTCAACACTAACGAGTTAGTTTTCCTAGGATTTGTTGTAAGTTTGCAGGGACTCAAGGTAGATCAGGAGAAGATTAAGGCCATAGAAGAATGGCCGGTCCCAACCAACATCAGCCAAGTCCGGAGCTTCCATGGATTGGCAAGCTTCTACCGCCGATTTGTCAAAGACTTTAGTTCAATAGCCTCGCCCTTGACCGCCATACTCAAGAAGACCGAGACCTTCAAATGGGGTTCCGAACATGCTGGAGCGTTTGAAGAACTAAAGAAAAGGCTGACTCAAGCTCCACTCCTAACCATACCAGATTTCCAGAGGAATTTTGAAGTTGAGTGCGATGCATCCGGAATCAACATAGGCGCGGTTCTTACTCAAGGAGGTCGACCGGTAGCATATTTCAATGAAAAATTAGGAGGAGCCACGCTCAACCATCCCACCTATGATAAGGAGCTATATGCCTTGGTTAGAGCCCTAGAGGAATGGCAGCACTACCTCCTTGCCAAAGAATTTGTCATCCATACCGATCATGAGATGCTCAAACATCTAAGGGGATAAACCAACCTAAAGAGAAGGCATGCCAAATGGTTGGAGTATATAGAAACATTCCCCTACAACATCAAGTACAATAAGGGCAAAGAAAATGTTGTAGCTGATGCCCTGTCAAAGCGCCATACCTTGATCACCACCGTCGAAGCTAAGGTCCTTGGTTTTGAAGGAATCAAGGACCAGTACTCCACAGATTCCGGTCTGAGTGACAAGTACCTCAACCGAGGAAAAGGCGAGTACAAGGAGTACTACACTCATGAAGGTTTCCTCTTCAAAGGAAAGCGGCTTTGCATTCCCAACAGCTCCATCCGTGACCTTCTTGTCCAAGAAGCGCATGGAGAAGGGCTCATGGGACACTTTGGAGTTCAGAAAACCTTGGCGGTACTAAGAGGCCACTTCTATTGGCCTAAGATGAAAAGAATGGTGGAACGCTTCTATGCTCGATGCATTGCATATCGAGTAGCCAAATCCCGAGCCCAACCGCATGGCCTCTACATGCCACTACCCATACCAACCGAACCATGGGTCGACCTATCCATGGACTACATCATGGGGATGCCCGTGCTTGATGGCAATGACTCCATCATGGTAGTGGTCGACCGATTCTCTAAAATGGCCCATTTCATCCCATGCTCCAAGACCTTGAATGCCCCCAAAATGGCTGACACCTTCTTTAAAGAGATCGTCCGGCTGCATGGAATTCCATGAACCATTGTCTCCAACCGAGAGCCTTGGTTCCTTACCCACTTTTGGAAAACCCTATGGATAAAATTGGAACCAAGCTGCTTTACTCAACCACGTACCATCCTCAGACTGATGGACAGACCGAAGTCGTTAATAGAACATTGGGAGCGCTACTAAGGGCTGTGCTGAACCGCAACAAGCACACATGGCTACAATGTCTACCCCACGTAGAATTTGCATACAATCACTCTGTCCACTCCGCAACTAAGGCGTCTCCGTTCGAGATTGTCTATGGGTTTAACCCTCTCACACCGCTTGACATATTGCCCCTGCCAGCCGAAGACAAGGATAGCATGTTTGGAACCAACAAAGCCCAGTTCATCATGGAGTTACACCAAAAGGTCCAGGAGAACATCAAAAGGAGAACCGAGCAATACGCCAAACAAGCCAACAAGCATTGGAGGAGGACTTCTTATGAAGTTGGCGATTGGGTTTGGTTGCACTTCCGGCCAGAACAGTTCCCTAAACACCGGAAGGATAAGCTCGCCCTAAGCCGAGATGGCCCATTCCGCATCCTTGAAAAGATCAACGATAATGCCTACCACCTAGAGCTCCCAGGTAAGTATAAGGTCTCACCCTCTTTCAATGTTACTGACTTAGCTCCTTTTCTTGCAGAAGGTGAACCAGTTTTGAGGACAAAACCTTTAGAAGAGGGAAGGGATGATATGGATCCACGTACCGAGGAACCAACCGGTACGGCACCAGGTCAGGATGATACTGTTCCCAGTCCCTTAGACCACGACCATACCGCTATCCAGGCTGAGGTTCCAACTGGTACCGGTTACCGTCCTGGACCACATGGTATCATGGAACCAATCCCAACTACTGGTCGTATACTTCATCAAGGCCTAGCCATTCCAACCATCCAGCCGGGCAACATCAAGCGGGCCAAGGCCAAACGTTATAGGATGCTCTTCAATGACTACCTTCAAGACAGTTTGGAACGAGGAACTCATGGGCGATGAACGGTGAACCACGACCCAAATCAGGACGCAAGAGAAGTCATCTTCAGTGTCCTTACCATCACTTGGTAAGGACCTCATCAAGACGCCAAGAGAATTGTACTCTTTTCCCCATTCGGGTTTATCTCAAAGAGGTTTACCGAATGGGTTTTTAATGAGGCAAAGAGACTTGGTGCATCATTGCCGGATTACTGGGACTTAAGCATCACGGCAATGATCCTATCCAAGGAGGGACCAGTACCATTACCTTCCTTTCTTTCCCTTACTCGCTTTTGTTTACTTTTCCTTTAAACCCAAATTGTGTGTGTCTTAAGCATTGGGCCTTGTCTTTTGTGAACCTTTAACCTACATTGGAAACCTATTTAAAGAGGCTGAACCTCGCTTGTAATAGGCAGAATATTATTGAACTTTGAATGCATTTCCGTTTAGTTATTTCTCTTTAGTTCTTCAAGTTATTGCTGTTGAACGAACCACCGAGTGAGCTCTTCCGAGTTGTTGCTAGGAACTCGCTCCCCGGTGCTGAATCATGAGGTATTTCCCTTGCTTTTCAACCCTCTTCTATCTTGTTTACTCCTTTAGTTGTTTCTAGGTCGAGTAAATTCTTAGAAGTAGCTTAAGCTTGTGAACGAACCTCCTTTGAGCTCTTCTTGAGTCTTGACTCGGAACTCGCTCAAGGAGTTGTATCGTGAGGTTTCATATTCTTACTTATAACCTCTATCCTCCCTTTCTTCTCTTTTGGTTACCTTTGGGTCGAGTCAATCCCCTTAGCTTAACCTCGCGTCCGTTTGAAACTGTTATTGCGCTTCATCGACCGTACTGAACTCCTTGCGGGTCTAACCACCCATTTGGAGCGTATCAGGAGGGGATGAGCCTCTATGTGATTTTGGCGTTCAGCAATATTGCAGATCTGCGATTGGAGGTCGGTGAGGAGATTACCGATGTCAGGAGCTCCAGGTAACTCTTCCATAGGTTCAATCGGCAATTGATAGTTTGCAAGAGGCAGTCAGGTTTTTACCGAGGGCCAGTAAGAACTGGTCGATGCACAGTCAGGATTTTGCCGATGAATGGGAAGGACCCGTCTACACGTGATCATGAATTTGCCGATGCGCAGTAAAAAATTCCTCGACGAGCAGTAAGATTTTCTCGATGCTCAGTAAGGTCTCTCGATCCGCAGTATGGTTTCTTGGTGCTCGGTAAATAACTTGGTTATGCATGGTAAAGGATTATACTGACGCGATAAGGATTTGCCGATAGGTAAGGGACCGCACGGATGCACGCGTTAGTACTGCAGACTGTCGTTCAGCCGTGATGATCATTACTCTCTTGTTACAGAAGTCCCGTGCCATATGATCCCTGCCTTGACACTTATAACAAACAATATCATGTGATCTCTGATAATTAAAAGACTTACCATGTTCAACACAGTAGTCATTGGATTTGAACTGCTAATCCATTGCTATTGGCCTTCCTATGTCTACAGCTTGTTGTGGTGATGGTGTGGGTTGTGGCTGATTCCAAAAATTATCCTTGGGTCTAGAGCGAGTGGAAGTTTTCTTCTTAATTTATTTCCCAAGTGGAATGACAAGATAAAGAAATTTCTGTACTGAGTGATATGGTTGCATCTACACTCCTAGTTCCCTGAAACAAGGCAGGAAAACATTTTAGTAACTTACGGTGATAATGCAGAGGTATATACATTTTCTGAAGCTCAAACTTCATCTCAGCCTATCGGGTTATCTGAGGGTATCTAAGCCTCCTCTTCTGAGACAACATGCTAAAGCATGATTAATGAGGCTAGCAATGGCTAGACCAATTTTCTTTGGCTCTGTGTATGCATAGTACTCAAACAGATGCTCCATGCACTTCTCCCACTTCAAGTACGCAGCTGGATCAATCTTTCCTGCAAAATTTGGAGCTGCTAGTTTAAATTCATGGGGTAATATCCTCTCATCATCCCTAGGACGATTCCTATCTCTGAGGTTCCTCCAATAGACATAATTAAAGGCGAAGTGCATTGGATCCGGTGGTGGAGGTGGCTTGTGTTGCTGATGTTTGGTTGTTGTATGTCTGGTGGTTCATCTTCACGTTGTGGCTCAAAGTGGAAAATTATTGTTTTTACATTGACATATGTGTTTGCTGGCCAGCCACTATAATACTCAATTGGGATTTTAATATAATGAACATAAAATGTGAATTGTCTAACATATGCTACAGGGATAAGATATGTTGAGATTGATGTAAAAGATAAATGAGTTTAGAGAACAGCGATACATGCTGAAATGCAAATATTTTCATTAGGGTTATAGCAGTTATATATCCCTAACAGATACATAAATTAGCTCCCAAGTTCAGGTATACTCGCAGGGTCGCACGGTTCATTTGCCGTATAATTTGTGTTAAGATTCTCAAGCATAATCCCAAAGAGTTTTCTAGTAATACTTATGATCCCTATCATGTGCGGGTGGGAGATATTGGTTTATGGTCGGTTTGCGCTCATGATTAGGCAGCAGACCGAACAAGTTCAATTAACTGTTGCAATTCTTGGATAAACCATTTGTATCTTTTTGAAAGACATGTGTTTTGCCTATAAAGGGAGGAAACGCAGAGACACAATATGAGAGAATAAGACAGATAGATCTTTATGTACATTGACACAGAATATTCTAGAGATATAAAACATTTTTGAGAAAGAAAGCTTTGGGAGATCAACCGGAAGGGTACTTGAACGGTGGAATGTGGTTGATTTCTGTATGTGATTTCAACCCCGATCTCTGCATCCAGTTTCAGTCAATTCCATGTCAAATTCATCAAGTAAACTGGACTAAGGCATGTCTTTGGTTAAACGCTTCCGCATAAAACTCTAACACCGAGTTTATAACATCAAATCGTTTCAAACTATCATTCTTGGTATCAATAATCGTACGGGTACGATTCCTCAAGATCTTACAACTTTGCCTAATCTCAAAATTCTTGATGTTTCCAGTAACCAGCTTTCTGGGAAGGTAATGGATTTTCAAAACAATGTGGTTGTGAATACTAATGTTAATCCTGACATGGGAAAGGATAAAAGCTTGCTGTCTCCTCCCGGTTCTTCTTCGCCTTCAGATGGTCTGGGTTCAGGGATCAATGGTGATAAGGATAAAAGAGAAATGAAGTCTTCGAATTATATATGAATCATAGTTGGTTTGGTTCTTCGAGGTCTCTTATTGATCTTCTTGCTCAGTTTATTTGTTATCTGTTGTACCGGAATACGCAAAAGTGGTTCAATAGATGCGAGAGCTCAAATGCAGTAGTAGTGCATCCGAAACATTCAGGTTCTGACAATGAGAGTGTTAAAATCACTGTTGCTGGTTCAAGCGTGAGCGTTGGAGGCATAAGCGATACGTACACGCTTCCTGGTACGAGCAAGATTGGAGATCATATCCAAATGGTGGAAGAAGGAAACATGCTGATCTCAATCCAAGGGGTTTCTGAGTCTTTTAATTGTTTCCCCTTGGTTTGGCTTCTTAGGCTTGGATTTGGTGTCTTTGGCATTTTTCGCTCAGAATTTAATCTCAGTGACATATTAACAACAAAAGTCCCTTGAACAATTTATTGCCATGACACAGTATTATTTTCAAATAATACTGAGATCTGTTCATATTAGCCTAACTAACCATCTTGTATGGTACCAAACCCCTTAGATCAATAGTGTGACTTGGCCTCTCCCATTAAAAATACACCTGTAACGCTCAGTCTCATCCTCTCTCGAGCATGACTTGTCACAAATCCTAACTTTTAACTTATGCAGCAATAATTTTCAAAAATAAAATTTCTTATTCAAAACCAATTTAAAATATCATTAAATATCCAATAACCGAATAAAAACAAAATAATTGAATCTAAAATAAAATAAATAATAGTAAAACAACCCAACCCATTTTCATAAATAATATTTTCATAAATATTAAAATTTCAGAGCACAAATTAAAATAAGCAATTTACAAAACAACATTATATTAATTAACTTAATAAATTTGTACATTGGATCGGCATAATTATCAACTAACAACCTACAAATTTACGGTAATATATCACTATAAAACAATATCAACAAAAATATAAATAAAAAATGACCCCGGGATATCATTCTTTTCTGCAGCTTTGGTCTCATGACCTCTAGAAAGCTAAAATTTAATGTCTCATTAAGAAGAAAATCATCAGTATTTAATAAATACTGAGTGAGACGATTAACACGTCTTACAGATATACACACAAGTCAACAAATATATTTTTGCATAATACATATGTTTACATAATTAAGCAACCAACCAATACAACAATTTCATAAATTAATTAATTATCAGCAATTAATTAATTTAATTTAATCCAAAAATCAGAAATAATACCATATATTTAATTTCTACAATTTTCAGAAAATTATTTTAACAGAAATAATTCCAATAACTTCAGCAACATAATTACATTAATTTAATTATTTAATTCATCACTCATTAAATAGCATAGAAAACTGTAGCATAAGCTAATATACTAGAAACAATCCATACAACTAAGATAAATCACGTTACTTCACTGACCTTAATCTTTTTGCGATCTAGTGACAACTCAACCGAAAAATCTCACAACATCTAGACTCCCTAGTACTTCAAGGTTTGCGTAAAGGTCACAACAACACGATCACAGCCTCTCTTTCTCGCCATTCAGCCAACACGTCAACAAAACAATTTTTTACCTAAATTTGAAAAATAACAGAATTGATCAGTCCTAAAGATTGAGTTACGAATCAAAATCTAACCATGTTATAAACCTCAGATTAATCCACAATCTCCATTTGAATCCATGTTGTTTCAAATTCCGTCTGAATCTGAACACCTCACGACAATGTGAATAACTTTTTAGAATATTAACTCAAATTATAATCTGCAAAGTGTTACATCTAATTATAAGGGTTACTACAACTCCACAAATATTTGTTACTTTTGGAAACGATCTAATTGGTCATGCGCTGTCTTTCAGTCTTCATCTCCCTTCACCAAAGCTTCAGTCTCCTACTCCTTCACAATCAAGAAAAAAATGTTCTGCCACTCTTCTCTAACACGAAATACTGCAAGAAAAATGTAGGATTTCAGCATTAAATATGCTTAGGATTTATTTATGGTTTATTTAAATCAAACCTGATATATATAATTAAACCAGAAATTAATTAAAACTCTCTAGCTTTAATATCCTTACATTATTATAATTGAAGTACAAATTTAGAACTTCGTGTCCAAACACCCTTTTCTACATCCAAACACTAACATATATATATATATATATTAATATTATGGAAACAAAAAATAATTTCAAATTTCTTTAAATTTCTCTACTTAATTTAAACCAATAAATTATATTGAAAATATAATTACGAATACCTTTCAAATTTATTTGATCTTATTTTTTTATTTTTTAAATTATTATATATACATATAATTAATAAAAATTATTTTTTCCTGCACATGTTGTGATTCGAATTTTCAAAAAATTGTCATAAGCTATGTCATTCGAGTTTTGGATCGGATTTGATTTGAGTTTTTAGGATTCGGATAACTAGGGTAAAAGAGTTTAGTACCTTTTGAATTTTATGACTATTTGATGTGGGTAGTTGTGGGTTCATGTAGGTTTCAATTCAGTTTTAATGTTAAAACAGAAGAAATTTTTTTTTAACAAAATAGTAAATTGGTTCAATTTTTGTTAAATGTGGCAAACAAATTGTATAATTTTGAAAAATATAAATAAAGACATATTTTCAGGTACTTAACATATTTATATTATTTAGAATTTTTATATTAATAAATATACATAAATATACATAATGTATATAGTATTGGTTTATTTTAGGTAACCGATCGGGTTTTGGTTTGGTTTGGATAAATCGGGTAGAAACATATAGAACACATTCGAGTTTTATGACTGTACAGTTTAGTTTTGGAACCAAATTTTTTTGGTTTGGTTTTGGGATTACATGTTTAGGCTTAAACGGATATATATTACTCAATCGATGAATAAACTTTGTGTAATTATAGAAAAGTTATCTAGTATAATACTAAAAGTTTCCAACGGATACATGACATGTTTTCATCCCAAAATGTGTGATAATAAATTTTGTAATATGGGTAGGATTTACTCTAATTTTTAAGTATAATAAAATCAGGACTGATCTGGCATAGATTTGAAGCAAAAAATCCTTTTATTGAATTTTATGGTTACATAAAAATAATAAGAACCGATGTTGAAACCACATTATATATATATAAACTGTAAAAAAATAAACACTAAAAGTATATATTAAATAAACAAAAAAATTAGACCAAAAATATCAACTTAAAATTATACAAAAATAAAAATATTTATAAACAATAAATAAACAGAAAAACTACAAATTTATAAGACAATTGGCCCGCAATGTACCGCGGGTTCAAATATATTTAATTTAAAATACACGCTCACTAAACCAAAAATGAGAATAACCCATTGTACTCCTTTATTTGACATCATAAAACCGATTTTAGATTTTATTTCCTTAAATAAATTTTGTCATATTACTCCAAATTTAATTTTTATAAGACGGGCGTTACAATTCTCGCCCTCCCCCCCCCCCCCCTCCCCCCCCCCTTAAAATAGATTCTTCCTCGAATTTGACAACTCCAAACCCCTCATAAAATGGAGCCGTATTGCGGCCAACATTGCATCAATTTTTTCCCCTTGGCAATCACCAGCCAACACAGCTCAACCACTTGATCTACACACCAGAGACCTAGTTCAACTCCAAGCTTCTCAGCTCACGATTTGTGCGCTCACTCTCTGAACCAGATATCCATCAAATGACGAAGAAAGACCCTCCAAGAGAACCAGATATTCTCTTTTAGCAATCAGTAACCATTCTGGCCCTCAAATTCCCAATCATATAACCTCGCAAGATTACATGAACACGGCAGATTATACTCTTAAAACTATTTTAGCAATCCATATTTCAACCATTAGAATATCAATATACCATATCTTACCCAGAATAACAGCCACAACCAACAACAGCTTCGATAGGTCGATCTGATAAAGATTATTCGTTCCCCTCTGCTTAACATGATCTCGGTTGCTGCCTCCATTAACAGCTTATCACATTCCATAACTAGCTGTTCAGCTAAAAAAAACTCCACTTCCACAGGATGTCTCAGCAAACATAATGTCAACAATATCGCTCAGCATAGACTACAACCAACAACACGCCTTATTTGTAACTCCATGATTAACATCATAACAAACCATAGCTTTTACGGCTAACAGAATAATACAACATAGCCTTTTGACTATTTACGCAACATAGCATAGCCTTTCAGCTATCAACACAACACATCATAGCTTTTCTGCTATCAGAACAACATAGCATAGTTATTCTGCTATTAGCACAACACATCATTATCTATACTCGGTTCAAATACTCCAAAAATCTGATACCACAAGACCCCACTCCAGCAAGATCCTAAGATCTCAAGTGGCTTTCCGAAATAACATCAGAAATCACACAGAACCCCGACCGGTAAACATCACACAACAATGAGATTTCACAGCCTGGAACCTTATCTAACAGAGTTTGGACAATTTCATAATCAGTCAACCCAAGTATTAGGATTAACACATAATGATCCCCACAGCTGAACCAAGTATAAACAATAACTACATGCATAGTATTCAATAAAAAAATCCACGTCATTACTAAGTACTAGTAAAAATATACATTATTTTAAATTTTCCAACAATAAACAAGTACAACAACTTCACTAATGCAAATAAGAAAAATTAAGACTGCTAAACAACAATGACTGATACTTTAGATAAGTTGCCAGCTTGATAAACCTCTGGGAAACTTTTGTGTTTTATTTTAGCTTAAAGTAATTAACACTTTGGGATACTCTAATTATCTCTCAGGACATGTATTTTCAGATATTATTTAAAGTTCGGAGTTGTCATTCAAGCTTCTATAAGCTCATGTGAGTATTTTACTATTGAACAAATCTTTATACCTTTGAAGACCGATTTCTAACCATCAAAATATGTGTCTTTTCATACAACCTATTTAAATTCATTCATTGTAATTATAAAATTAAGGAATTTATTTTAAATTTTATGATATTTTGAAAAATCCTTATTAACTGTTTTAAATCATTATTTGTAACTTTAGGGAAATTCATAATTAGTATAATAATTATTAATATTTTAATTTATTTATTTGAATACATATCGTTTAAATCTAATAAAAGATTAGAATTTTAGATACATTTTTGAGGAAATGGCTTCTTATTTTTTATTTTTTTTGAAAAATCCTTATTCTTTGTTGTAAATTATATATCATGATATTTTATTTAGTTTACAAAATTATTACTCTATAATTTATAAACACTAAATATTGTAACTTAAGAAAATTTCATAACTTAGTATAATAGTTATTAATATATTGATTTATTTATTTTAAATTAAATATTTTCTTGTCTAAATCTAATAAAGAAAAATTAGATTTTTAGATATTTTGGTTTAAGAATATTACTTCTTAAATTATTTTCAAAATTATTAAAAATACTAGTTATTATGAGCATTAAAGTGTAAACAATATAATAGATAAATCAATTAGAAACCCTTAAAATTAATAAAAAGGATTGTTGATGTGTCAGAATTTTATGCATTGAGAGAGTGAGATAACTTCTTTATAAATGTGAACATTTAACTTTATACATATACAGCATGGATTTTATCTGTCACATGCTTCTTATTTAGCTTGACCATATGGATCTTTTTTAGTCTTATGTAAAATATCGGCTCACAAAATAACAGCCTAACTCATGTTATTTCCTTTTGAATACTTAGAGCACATCTAGCTCACACCACAATCTTATTCCCAGTAACAGTTTTGGTTATACTCAACAAAATCTCTGCTCAATTATTGCATAACCATCCTTTCGAAAACTTTCATTTTCAATTAACTTTCCTTTTTAGGAAACTTTCCCTTTCAAGCAACATTTTTTTTTGGAACTCCCTGCTGAAATTATAAGTTTAAAGAGATTGAAGAATGTTTAGAGACTAAGAGTGAGAAGAGACTATGAAAGCTTGTATGGATTTTTATTCTCTTAGTCATACATTTCTTTACATCACTTTACATGTATTTATAGAGTTTTTACATTGAAGAAGGAGAGAAAGGCGCAGAAGAGAATAAAGAAGACATGAAGAAGGAAGGAGAGAAGAGAAGAGTTTGCGTGAAGAAGAGAGGAGGGAGCAGCTCACCTACTCCAACAGTGGAGAGCTCCATGCCCTGATTCTGGCGCCCCCATGCTGTCCTTTGCTTCCTCTTTTCCACTTAGTTAGTCTTCTAGTTTATTTGTAACAGCTTCCTTTCTTCTAGTTACTTCTCAACTATTTCTCCTTCTAGTTCCTTTTCAACTAGATCACATATTTCAACACTTCCCCTCAAGATTGGTCGGTGGAGATCCTTAAGACCAATCTTGCCATGAATGTGATCACAAGTAATAGTTGAAGTTGCCTTAGTGAAGATATCAGCCAATTGATCCTTGCTTGCTACAAAGGCGGTTTTGATAATTCCTTCTTGTATCTTCCCTCTCACAAAGTGGCAATCAACTTCTATGTGCTTGGTTCTTTCATGAAATACCGGATTTGATGCTATATGCATTGCAGCTTGATTATCACAATACAATAGCATTTCTTCATCTCCCTGAATTCCAAGGTCTTTTAGAAGCGCTTTTATCCATATCAACTCCTTTGTCAATTCTCTCATGGCTCTGTACTCTGCTTCAGCACTTGATAAGGCTATGACCTTCTGTTTTTTGCTCCTCCAAGTTACTAGATTTCCTCCCACAAATGTGCAAAAACCAGATGTGGACTTTCTATCCGTTTTATCTCCAGCCCAATCCGCATCACAATAACCTTGGACCTTTGTGTTCCCATTAACATGCATCCATACACCTTTTCCAGGGCTATTCTTTAGGTACCTTAGCAACCTCTCAATCATGTTCCAATGTTGTGAGGTTGGCTTTTGCATATGCTGGCTCACACGGTTTACTGCAAAGCAGATGTCAGGTCTTGTAATGGTAAGATATATAAGTTTGCCCACCATCCTTTGGTATCTTTTAATGTTCTCCAAAGGCTCCCCTCAGGACTATCTTGGTATCCTTCTTCTATTGGAGTTTTGGCCGGCTTGGATCCTAACTTCCCGGTTTCTTCCAAGAGATCCAACACGTATTTCCTTTGAGATATGAACATTCCATCTCCAAATCGTGTCATCTCAATCCCTAGGAAGTACTTGAGCTTCCCTAGATCCTTTATATCAAAGTCGGCCTTCAAGAGTCCCTTGATTTGATCTACTCCATCTTTGTCACTTTCTGTGATGATTAGATCATCAACATAAATCAAGACTACCACTACTCCTCCTTCACTTTGTCTTGTGAATAGAGTATGATCCGCTTCAGATTTTATGAACTCCTTCTTCAAGAGACAAGCGCTTAGCCTTTGGTACCAGGCTCTTGGAGATTGCTTCAGTCCATAGATTGCTTTCTTCAATCTACACACTTTGTTGCCTCCATTATGATACCCTTGGGGTGGATCCATATATACTTCTTCTTCCAAATCCCCCTGCAAGAAGGCATTCTTGACGTCCATTTGCCATAAGTCCCATTCCAAGTTTACAGCTACCGAGATTAGAATTCTTATGGAATGGAGCTTAGCCACTGGAGCAAATGTTTCAGTATAGTCCTCCCCATAGACTTGAGTATATCCTTTTGCTACCAGCCTTGCTTTGTACCTTTCTATTTCCCCATCACTTGTGTATTTAATTGTATACACCCATCTACTTCCAACCGACTTCTTATCCTTTGGTAAGTCGGTTAAGTACCAAGTATTATTCTTTTCCATGGACTTCATTTCCTCTTCCATGGCTTTCACCCATACTTCACTCTCACATGCTTCTTCATATGAGCTAGGAGTGTATTCTTTGCTGATTTTTGTAAGAAACACTTCATGCTCCATGGGTAATGTCGCCAAGGAACAGAAATGCTCAATGGGATATATGATACTAATAGTTTGAGTGTGATCTCCTCCTTGTGATATGAGAGTGCTGTCGCCAATAGGATCGAGATCTAAGCTCGCCGTACGCTCAGGACACTCTCTTATCACACAGGGAAGATTACTCGTACTAGACTCTCCTTGGAGCATAGCAGAATTGTTGTAGCCATAAAAAACACGTTGTCGCCTCTGTCTTGTACTTCTTCTTAGAGGTATGGTTGGCTCCGGTCCTTCTTCAGCATCCGCTCCCTCTTCATCCAAATTCTGATCCGCTTCCTCATGTGCATTATCCGCACTATCTTGCTCTATGAAGTTCTCAGATGTTTCTTCTTGTACTTCTTCACATAGGTTTGGCGTTTCATCAAACACCATCCAGTCCATGGGCGAATAGATCATTTCTTTAGAAGCTTCATGATCCTTAGCTCCATAGAAACTCTCTTGTTCATTAAACCTTACTTCTCTAGACACATACACTCTTCTTGTTTCCGGGTTGTAGACCTTGTAGCCCTTTTGTGTTGATGAATATCCAATGAATACACATCTCATGCTTCGAGGTTCAAGTTTGCTTCTGTGTCCTTCTGGTAAAAACATGAAGCATGTGCATCCAAACGTTTTGATATGATTTAAGCTTAGTTTCTTCTTGTACAACACTTCAAATGGGGACATATCATCCAGATTTTTGGTTGGAAGTCGATTGATTAAGTAGCTTGATGTCATTACGGCATCTCCCCAATGTAACTTTGGTACTCTTTTGCCAATCATGAGAGTCCTTGCTACTTCCATTAGGTGTCTATTCTTCCTTTCAGCTATCCCGTTCTGCTGAGGAGTGTATGCACACGATGTTTGATGAATGATGCCAAAGTTGTTGAGCAACTCTTTGAATCGTTTACTCACATATTCCCCTCCATTATCACTGCGCAATACTTTGATCTTTGTTTTGAATTGGGTAGAGATATAGTTAATGAAGTTGGTGAAGGCTTCATAAACTTGATCTTTGGTATGTAGAAGAGTGATCCATGTATATCTTGAGTAGTCATCAATGAATGAAACAAAATATTTATATTGATCTCTTGAATTACATGGTGAGGTCCATACATCCGAGTGTACAATGCCAAACGCTTCATCACAAGTTGTAGATGAAGTAGGAAAAGCTTGTCTACAATGCTTCCCTAGTACACACGCCTCACACACTACTTCTTCATGGATGAGATTGGGTAAGACCATTTTGAGGACTGCTGAACTTGGATGTCCTAACCTTCCATGCCATAATGGGCTATCTTCAATCTCTTTCCTCCCAAAAAACTTTGCATCCGCCTTCATTCCAAGAGCCATTGGTTCCTCTTGTTTATTTGATTCCAAGATATACACACCATCTTCTACCTTCCCTTCTCTGAGCACATGGTTTGTTTTAGGGTCCTGAAACTTAACAAAGTCAGTCCCAAACACAGCCACACACTCCAAATCCTTTGTAGCTTTATTAACGGATAAAAGATTAGATGAGAAGTTAGACATGTATAATGCTTTTGTTTCCCTTTTAAAAAGCTCTAACTCTCCTATCCCTTTAATTGGAACTGTGCTTCCATTTGCTACTTGTACACTTCCATGGCACGGTTCAAGATTCTTTAACATATCTTGATCCTTGATCATGTGATGAGAAGCCCCTGAATCCACAATGATTCTAGTCTTCTTTATGGGTGTTTTAGAGCTGAAAAAACTCTTACCCGAATCTGTGAGTTTGGCTAGGCTCTTGATGAGAGCTTCAAACTCAGACCTTCTAACCAGTTCTTCAACAGGTTGTGCCATTCCCGTGAAGGCTCTAGGTCCATTCCCATTCTCCCTTAGCCGCTTAGGCCTCAAGTGTGGATGGAGTGTCCAACACTTCTCCTTAGTGTGTCCTTTCATCTTGCAATGCTCACACTCCAACGTCCTCTTGTCTCCAAATGTGAGATTCTTTCTTGCAAGATGTGCAGCTTCACTTGGTGCACGAAACAGGTCTCTAGACCCTTCTTCCCTTTGTATCATACCACATACTTCCGCTAGACTTGGCAGATTCTCAAATCGAAGTATATGCTTGATAAGATCCTTGTATGATGCATTGAGTGCCAAGAGAAGCCCAAACACTTGATCTTGGTCACGCCTTTCTCCTAACTCCTTGGGGTCTATAGTGTGTGGTCTCAAGATCTCCAACTCGGCCCATAAGCTTCTATACTCCCCAAACATTTCCTTGAATGACTTTTCCTCTTGTTGGAGCTCATTCAATGCCCTTTTCACCTCAAATATCCTTGATATGTTTGAGATGTTTCCATATACTCCTTTGAGTATATCCCAAAGTTCCTTGGCGGTATCCGCATATGAGTAAGCCGCCAAGATAGTTGGTTCTAGTGAGCTTTGGAGAAGAGAAATAGTGTATTGTTCTTCTTGCTCTTCCTTAGCTTCCTCCTTCTCATTTCTCACGGCCGCTTCTGTTCTTTCTTTTGGCTCAACATATTGCCAAAGTCCTCGGCCTCTAAGAGTAGTTTTGGTGGTTTTTGCCCAAAGGAGGTAGTTGTTTCCTTTGAGTATAACCGAGATTGTTACCCTATTAGTCTCCATTTTCTAGTAATAATACACAATCTTAGTCCTTTCACAACTTGAAGATCCTATGATCTCAAGGATATTAATCTCAGAGTGAATAGAACTAAGGAAGGTGTATTGTTATAGATTAGAAGCCTTGTAGAGTTTTAGAGGAATCAAGAAGAGGATAAGCGGTTTAGTAGATAACCTACTCTGATACCATGTTGAAATTATAAGTTTAAAGAGATTGAAGAATGTTTAGAGACTAAGAGTGAGAAGAGACTATGAAAGCTTGTATGGATTTTTATTCTCTTAGTCATACATTTCTTTACATCACTTTACATGTATTTATAGAGTTTTTACATTGAAGAAGGAGAGAAAGGCGCAGAAGAGAATAAAGAAGACATGAAGAAGGAAGGAGAGAAGAGAAGAGTTTGCGTGAAGAAGAGAGGAGGGAGCAGCTCACCTACTCCAACAGTGGAGAGCTCCATGCCCTGATTCTGGCGCCCCCATGCTGTCCTTTGCTTCCTCTTTTCCACTTAGTTAGTCTTCTAGTTTATTTGTAACAGCTTCCTTTCTTCTAGTTACTTCTCAACTATTTCTCCTTCTAGTTCATTTTCAACTAGATCACATATTTCAACACTCCCAACATGCTCCACTTAAGCTTTTAGAGGTACTCATCGCGCTTAAAATACTCAACACCTTTGGCAAACATCCCGCTTGATTTGTTAGCCTGCAATCACAATCCCTCTCTATTGTGATTAATCTCACAACTAAAGTGTAAACCTTCCGAGATCTAATAAGTCCTGATGGGTTTCACTACTTTTAACGTATTTCATGGAGTTAATCCTGGAAATAGTAGATTCTGTATGATCTAACAGCTTTATGACTTACCTATTTCTGTTAGCTATCAGGGAAAAGGTAACTTCCAAATTCCTATTCACTACACATCCCAGTGCCCTACAACATCTGAGCTTACCAGCTTTAATCCTTTCTAAAATCAATTCGTCTTGTTTGCAATCTTGAACTAAACCTCACACTCCCAAAACTTTCTCTAAACTCCTCCAAAATACTTTGGAACACTCCATAGCTCTTTGATCCACTAGAAAAATCCATCAGTAAGGATCTACAACACTCTTATGACAAAATCCACCAACAAGGATCTATATCACCCTTACAATACCGCACATATACAAATTTTGGATCCCCAAAATAATACTCTCTGGCTAAACAACAACTCCATGTTGCGCATCCGGAGCCGTTGCCACAACTGGTAACCGCTCTAAAAGTTGGGTCAACAATCTCACCACATCCCTCAATTGGTTCTGATTTACCTCCTGCTGAATCAGTTCCTGCACTGTCACATCATGTGCCAACAACAAAAATAGCCTGATCATTACAAATGGGGTTTTCACTCCCACTACAGCCATATTTTGCACCATACTCACTGTGGAAATTCCCGCTTCATGTGCGCCAATTCTGCCTTCTTGTTAGCTCTGACGGCACATTTACAAAATTTTGGATCCTCAAAATAACACTCTCTGGCCAAATAACAACTCGATGTTATGCATCCAGAGCCGGAGCCGGTACCACAGCTAGCAACCGCTCTAAAATTTGGGTCAGCAATCTCACCATATCCCTAAATTAGTTATGATCTACCCCTGCTGAATCAGTTCCTGTACTGGCACTTCGTGCCAACAACAAAATAGCCTGATCATTACCAATGGGGTGTTCACTCCCACCATATCTACATCCATATTTTGCACCATATTCACAGTGGACAATCCTACTTCTACTCTGCCAACTATGCTTTCTTGCTATCTCTGACAGAACAACCACCTCTGATGGGTGTAAAAACATCTCTCCTTGGATTAAACATATGCAAATCAGCTATATACTAATCTTTCCAAAAATTAGGAAAACTACAACAGAAAAAAATCTTAAAGTGAAATCTTTTTACCGGCTGGAAAAGATGACATACCCCAAAACCCAAAAAATAAGATAAAATAAAGTTATGACTAATAAAAATCAAACGACATTCACCAAAAACAAGCGCATCATAAAGTCTAACAGTCCTAAAAACAGTTCCGCACTAATACCAAATTAAAATAACCAAATACATTTTTGTAAATAATATTCTCATAAATATTTAAATCTCCAAGCATGAACTAGAATAACAATTTATTAAAACCACATTATTTTAATTAACTCAATATATTTGCATATCGCACCGGCATAATTATCAACTAACAACCAATAAGTTCACGACAATTTATCACCATAAAATAATATTAACAATAATATAAATAAACAAAAATCTGCGATGTGTCATTCTTTTCCTCCACCTTGGTCCCATGAGCTCCAACAAGCTAGAATTTTCTGCATCATTAAGAAGAGATGCATTAGTATTTAATAAATACTTAGTGAGGTGATTAACGCACCTCATAACTATAAACACAAGACAACAAATAGCATAATATATATGCTTATATGATTTAGCAATCAACAGAGACACAAATTTATCAATTAATTTATTATCAACAATTAATTTATTAATTTAATTCAGCCAAAAAAACAGAAATAACTAAATATATTTAATTTTAACAATTTTCAGAAATTTATTTAACATAAATATTCCAATAAGTTTTGACAATTTAATCACATCAATTAATTAATTTAATTCATCACAAACATCAAATCAGTAAGCTCAGTAAATCAGTTAATCCGTACAATCCAGATAAGTAAAGCTACTGTACTCACATTTGTCTTTTCGAAATTTTCTGACAACAAAAATGACAAACCTCACAACATCTAATCTCCCTAGTACATCAAAGTTAACTTAAAAGTCACAGTAACACAATCAAAACCTCTCTTTCTCACCATTTAGCCAATCACATCAACAAAATAATATTCTACCTAAATCAGAAACATCTGGAAAAATACAGCCCCAAATATTGATTCACGAATCAAAATCTAACCGTCCAATTTTAATCTCACTTTTGAAAACTAACCCATAGATTTCTTGAAGGTACCCCCAAAGTTTCATGATGATCCAACCACAGATGAATTCATTTTCTATATTTGAATCCACAGTGGTTTAAATCGTGTATGAAATAGTACACCTCAAGACCAAACAAATAACTTTTAGAATATTAACTCAAATGAAAATCTAGAAAGTTATATTTAGTTCTAGTTCTAAGGCTTAACTACAACTCAATAAATTTTTGTTACCTTTGGGAATGACCTACCTGGTCGAACCCCTTTTCCCATGTCCTGTCATTTTTTGTCTTTATTTCCCTACACCAAATGGTCAGCCTCCTCCTCCTTCAAAATCAAGAAAAACAATTCTCAGTCTTTCTTCTCTAACTAGATGACCACGAAATACTGAGAGAATAATGCAGGGTTTATTTTAGCATTTAAATAGGCTTAGGGTTTATTTCTTATTATTTATTTAAATCAAAGCTGAAATATATAATTAAACCAGAAATTAATTAAAATCCTTTGATTTAATATTAATACATAAATTCACACTCACTAAACTGAAAGTAAGAATTAACCCACTGCACTACTTAATTTCGACATCACAAAACCGACTTTCAATTTTATTTCCTTAAACATACTCCGTATGATAACTCCAAATTTAATTTTTAGAACATATGGGTTACAAATAGATCAATATCATAAAACTAAATTTAAATAAGTATAAAAAATAACACAAAATTAATCCCCAAAAATTAGCAACACATAACCAACTACTTGTCATACTTACCAACAAAGAAAATAAGGGGTAAGTAACATGGGAGTTACTCATCAAGATATGAGACGGTAGGAGCAACACACAAGTCAAACCCGATTTACATCAAATCAAGAGAGTCTAGATATAGACACTAAATTATCATGCGGAATAGAAATTTGCAATCAGCCCTCACCTTAGCCACATAAAGTCGGTTCATAATTCTTGGGTGCTCGAACGTTCTCAAAATCTGAAATCAGATTAATAACTAATGAGAATAGTTTTCAATGTGAAAAACTTTGTAAAAATGGTTTATCTTGACCAAACCGACCAAACTAGTTAACAGTAAAAATCAACAGTCAACAGTGAAATAGTCAAAAGTCAATAGTGAATGGTCAACAGTCAAATTCAACTAGTCAAAATCGAGCTAAACTTGTCAAACCGAGCCTAACCGGTTAAACCAGTAAAATTAAGCTAAATAACACAACACAGTCAAAATTAAGTATAACCGGTTAAACCAATCAACATTAAGCTAAACCGATCAAACCAGTCAAAATTGAGCTAAACCGCCCAAACCAGGTTATAGTGAGTCAACCACGTCAACTGAATCACTGAGTCAATTCACCGAGTCACCAAGGCAATTTGCCGAGTCACCGAATCAACTTGTTAAAGTTGAGAAAGTTAATAGAATGCACCGCCCGACTTTTGGCAATGCGTGGGGCATGTGCGGTGGCTCTGGCGGCTGTTCTCGAAGCTCCAGACTCGTTTTGATGATATGGTTCTAACGGTGGTATTGATTTTATGAAATTTCATACAGTAATGAGATATAGTCATTTAAATATCATAGTTTTAAGAGAATAAAACTTAAAACTCACCAAATCCGAGGGAATGTTTTGAGCGACGGTTGTAGTTGCCGAGGTTTGTATCTGTACAATGATTCCCAAGAATAACTCATTGTTAGATAAATCCATTCACAAAGCATCACAAAGACACAAAGGAACTCATTAAAGTTTACATTGGAGCAACAATGGCAGGAGAAGATGGAGGAGAATTGATTATGGTGATAATTACACTCTGATCACGGTGCCTGGCTGAGAGTTTCTAGGATGCCTCTTCTCCGGCATTGTTGATAAAATTGATGAGAATTTCTAGGATGTCTGAGTTTCTAGAGATTCTAGGATGCCTCTCGAATTTTGTGTTCTTATTTTATATACATTAGGTATTTTATACGCGCTACGCGGATCTATTTTTAATAATTAGTTTAATATATTTTTATTTATTAAAAATGTTAATTAGTGTGGGTTTACTTTTTTTATTTTAAATAATTTCTGTATTTGTTAAATTTGATAAGTTGATAAAATGTATTAATATATATAATAATATTTTTGGTTTATTTTTCCTTAAATGTTTTATTAATATTTTTAGTTTTATTTATATAAGTATATAGTAAATGAAGTTTATATAGAATGAAATTTTTTTTATAAACATATTGAAATATAACGTATAAATTCTCAACTTAATTTAAATATTTTAATAATACATAATAAAAAAATTCATATCTGTAATATCGAAAGTTAAACTATTTTCTTTTGGGCAATTGCTTTTGCCATATTTGAAGCAAACGTCACAGCCAACTATTAGACAAAATATTGGGAGTACATGTTATATATATATATATAATGGTGATGAGTTTGTAATAATAAACAGAGGGTATCCGTAACTCACAATTATAGTAGACGGTATGACCAAACCTGGAAAACCAATTCATTTTTCCTCCCACATTGTTGAGAACCATTGCAGTTATATGAAACTTGTAGCTTTGAAATTTAGACTTCTTTTGAGTCAATATTAAAATAAATAAATAAAAAGTTAATAGAATGTTGCCTATGAACAAAATTTATAGATGTTGATTTGAATAGAGTAAATGTTATAATATTTTACTATACATATATATATATATATGTATATATGTGTGTGTGTGTGGCTTTGAGTGTTTGATTGATCTCTTATTTTAATTTCACTATTTCCATTTTCGAAGAGTAAGTTAAATTTCTATTAGTAGATTTTGATTTTTAAGATTATATTTTTAAACGGTAATGTGATTTCTGTTTAAGATGTATCATAGTTGACATTTTTATAAATGGCAATTGAAATTTACATAAAATTAGAAATCAATCATTAAATATTTTTTCCTTGATTACCTGATTTTAGAAAATATTACAATTCAATTTTATATAATTTTTATGAAGTTTTTCTTAAACATAATTTAAGATTTTTAAAAAATTTTTGAGATGATGACATGGATTAATAAAATATTGCAATTGAATTTTACGTAAATTTAGAAATTTTCTTTTAAGGTTTTAAGGCAATTTTTAAGTTTAAATGTAATTTTGTTTAATTTAGAGATGTTGATGTGATCCAATAAAATTGGAATTCTAAAATCTTATGTGTACAATTTTAGAACATATTAACTTCAACTTTTAAATAGTATAGAAGTGTTGAAACTTTTATATATCTCTATGATTACAAAGGATTTTAGTAACCAACAAAATAATAATAACTGGAATGTCATTGTCAGTGTCAGAATCTAACTCTGCGGCTCTGTGAGTAAATCTGGACATAGTACTTCAAATAATTCTATCCTTCTTATCCCCAAAGTGACATGTATTCTCTTTTTACTACCAATTTTTTTCATCCAATTAAAACCCAAAATTGAAGGGCATGAAAATATTGGCATGAAATTTAACTTCACGTGCCTTAGTTTTGTCTACCACATAAATTTCTTTCATCTTGCCCTCAAAAGTAGTTTCAACTTTTTCCTTTTCCTTAACTAGTCTAAAAATGTGTATGTAATATTTACTGAATGTTCGTTGTCATTATAATTCTGATAAATCAATAATATTTTTACTTTGGTAATAGAATTTTGTAATTAAAAATTGTTCAGTAATCATAAAATTATGGTATACCCGCTGTTGAACTAATACAGTTAACATAATAACGGGTAATGAGAATTTTAAAATATATTTTTAAGAAACTATATATTTTAGTTTTTCTTGTAAAAAACATAAAATGGATATACTCACCAAAGTAGCGTAAGCATATCTGCTGATCTTTAACACATAAATTTGACTCACCTCTCCGTAAAGAATAGAGAAAATATCCAATATATGCTGTATAGAGTTTGTTAAATTACTGAAAAGAAATGAATGACCATATAGAAAATTGGTTTAGTAGAATTGTTATTAGAAAATAAAAAATGTAGCGTTAAAAATTATGGTGAAAAATATAAAACGCTTTTTAAACCTAATTAGACAAATATTTATTTAGTATACATGCAAATGGTTGAATAGATATTCAACATGCTAGTTATTGTATAAAACCATAATATTTATACAACGCGTAAAAAAATATTTGAAGGATTGTTTACCATCTTTTACCCATCACTTATTTATTCTCAACCAAAATCACAACTCTAGTACATTTAGGGTCGTCTCCTTTTAAAATCCAACACTAATTGGTAAAAAAAAAGCTGGTGAAGACCTCCATTAATGCTCCCTTTCCCTCTCTATTATTTTTTACATCTTCACTTATATATATATCCTCATCTCCGAGCAAACACCTAAACAGAGTTCACAGAAACATACACATAGATTTTTCAAAATATTCGCATTTTGAGAACAATGACGAACTCGGTGGCTACTTTGGCATTACTAGGATTTTGCATACTACAAGTGATGAGCTTACTTGTATCGCAAGCTAACGCCAGAGCTTTCCTTGTGTTTGGAGATTCCCTCGTTGACAATGGTAATAATGACTTTTTAGCTACCACAGCTCGAGCTGACAATTACCCTTATGGTATTGATTTCCCGACTCACCTTCCCACCGGCCGTTTCTCCAATGGTCTTAACATTCCAGATCTCATCAGTAAGCTTTCTTATTATTATCCAAGAAAGTTAACATTCAACGTTACCAAAGATATATATTGTTAAGAATAATATTATCTGTATAGGTGAGCATTTGGGCCAAGCGTCTCCATTGCCATACTTGAGTCCTATGTTGAAAAAGGACAAACTCTTAATCGGCGCCAACTTCGCTTCCGCCGGTATTGGAATCCTTAATGACACTGGAATCCAGTTTGTAAGTTTCCCAAAAATATTTTTACGTTTTTCTTAACTCCATTTCGGTCCCAAATTTTTCAGTTGAACATCTTTTATTGTTTCCAAATTTCTGTTTTGTTCTCGGCATTCATGACATTTTGATAATCAGGGGTGTTTTGGTAATTTCAATGCAGCTGAACATAATTCGGATCACGAAGCAGCTAGAGTATTTCGAGCAGTACAAGGTCCGAGTTAGTGGGCTTGTCGGAGAAGCACAGATGGAGCGGCTTGTGAACGGAGCACTTGTCCTTATTACACTAGGAGGCAATGATTTTGTCAACAATTACTATTTGGTTCCTTTCTCTGCAAGATCTCGTCAATTCTCTCTCCCTGACTATGTGGTCTTTATCATTTCTGAATACCGAAAAGTGTTACGGGTTAGTTTTTTTTTTTTTTTTTGTTCAAGAGTTGTTTTCATTTAATAGTCCATTAAATTAGTAATTATATTAACAATTGTAAAAAATAAATCTCTTTATTTTCTTAAACCTATTATGTTTTAAAGTTACTTGATATCAAGGATACTTAATTTAAAAGTATTATAGTTTGATAATCGAAAAGTATAGTTTCATGAAAATTATTTCGATATAATATAGACAACATTTATAGTAAAGAATATGTAGACCAAAAGTCACATCTCACTGAAAATATTTTTTTTTCTTTTTGAAGTTATACGGCTAAATAGTAAACCTATCACCCTCTTTAAATTCTCCATCCACAACCCGCTTTCACTAGTACACTTTTAATTAATAGTAGCAAATGTATGTTGAAACTTGAAACAGTTTTTTTTTTTTTGGTTTAATTATATGTTGAAATTTCATCTCTTACATATTAACTCAAATTATTTTATAGAAAAATGTACGATTTGGGTGCTCGACGTGTCCTGGTGACTGGAACAGGGCCAATGGGTTGCGTCCCGGCCGAGCTGGCTCAACGGAGCCGTAACGGAGAGTGTTCTACAGAATTACAACGAGCCGCCTCACTATTCAACCCACAACTTGGACAAATGATTAACAGCCTCAACAACGAAGTTGGATCTTCGGCCTTCATTGCCGCTAATACTCAACGAATGCACATGGACTTCATTAGCGACCCACAAGCATATGGTACATGTCTAATTTAGTTTTTCCTTAATTACATTGATTTTGTTCTCAAAAGCGGAATTTTTTTACCTCTAATAACATTATTCCAAAACGGGTTAATATTAAAAATCAGTCTCATTGGAACATCTTGTTGGAGTGTAAACCAACGTCCCACATCGGAAGATTAGACAAGAAATGTCTACTATATAAAGAGAATCAATCACTAATTAGTTTGAGACCTTTTGGGAAGGAATCCCATAAAGTAAAACCGTGCGGACCTAAAAAGTAGGCCCAAAGCGGATAATATCAAACTAATAGTGAATTGACTTAAGCCTTGAAAAACCCAATAAATGGGGGCTTCATGTGACACGATTAAGAAGAGTTCTCGAGAAGGAGACTAAGTATCGTGGTCCGTGCTTTAGAGGGGAGATTGTTGGAGTGTAAACCAACGTCCCACATCGGAAGATTAGACAAAAAGTGTCTAATATATAAAGAGAATCAATCACTAATTAGTTTGATTCCTTTTGGGAAGGAACATAAAGTAAAACCGTGCGGGCCTAAAAAGTAGGCCCAAAGCGGACAATATCAAACTAATAGTAAATTGACTTGGGCCTTGAAAAACCCAATGTCTTTAGTAATATTAAGAAACATACCAAACAAGATCATATATTTATTTCTAGAATTGACTAGTAGTGGTTTTACGACCAAACAATCTACAGGTTTTGTCACGTCAAAGGTGGCTTGTTGTGGACAAGGGCCGTACAACGGGATTGGGCTTTGCACACCGTTATCAAATCTTTGCCCAAACAGAAATCTCTTTGCCTTTTGGGATCCTTTTCACCCATCAGAAAAAGCAAGTAGAATCATTGCTCAACAAATCCTCAATGGTTCTCCTGAGTACATGCATCCTATGAATCTTAGCACCATTCTCACCCTTGATTCCATTACCTAATCTTCTATTCATCTATCCCAAGATCTACTCTACTCTATGCTTTGTTATTGTTTTGCATTTCTATTGTAATATGTATTTTCTTTTTTTCTCACATGGGTACTTTATTCTGTTTTCCTTAACTTATATTTTGAGTTTTGTGTTTTTCATCAATAATCTAGTCACTAATTGAGAGCTGAGAAGTAATATGCAACAATTTTTCGAATGTTCACTTTCTTATTTTTTTGCTATCGTTTTATTTAAATATGAATTAAGTGGTGAATGTTTAGAATGTAATAATTCATTAAATAATATAAAGTTATTATTAAATGATAATAAGAACACGTGGTACCATACTAAATGATAAATCGTTTATATGTTCGAATTAGTTTCGTTGTCAACTTGGAAGATATTTAAATATCCAATCAACAAACTAAAAACCATTTAAAATACCTTTTTGTGTTTTGCTTTTTTTCTTTACCAAAAATATATTTATTTTGTTAAACCTCGACAAATATATATACATATTTATAAATTTCAATATTTTCTCTTCTCATGAGGTCATCTCAGTCTCTCAATGCATAAAACTTTGACTCATCAACAATTGTTTTTCATTAATTTTAAAGGTTTCACTTGATTTATCTATTATTTTGTTTACACTTTAATGACATGATAAAAAAACATTTTAATGATTTTGAACGTAATTTGAGAAGTCATATCTTTAAAAGCAATATTTGAAATTCTAATTTTTTTTTCTTATTAGATTTACACTATAAATATTTATTTTCAAGCAAATAAATCAAATAATTATAATTAATTCTTATAAAAAATGAAAAATGTGAAACCTAGCGAATGTTAAGGTTAAAACAGCAAACATATTTTTTTATGGGTCTGTATTTTCACCTAACAGAAAAATAAAGATAGTATGAGTGGAACTTATAAACACATAAGGTAGTTAAGAAAATAATTCAATGTTATTGGTGATATTTGTTATGTTTTATATGAATCTATTTTATCGAGTTGATGAGGAAAAAGAAGAAAACTAAAGAAAAAGAGAATGTGTGTATTTTGAAAACATTGTAAACTACATTAGAAGTATAAGTTTAGATATCAATATCTGATGAATAAATATCCAACTCAGTTTTTGAACAAGAGAAGTGCAAGCATTAGTCTAGAGTTGTCAGATTTAATATTATGTGATATTCAGAGCTTACCTAGGGATAAAAATTTGGAGATCAAATTTATGAGTAATTCGATTTGGGTTGAGTCCTATGTACTTATATAGTGTTTTGGATGAAACGATTTCAAAGATTTATTTTTGACAAGGCTAAATAACATATATTACTTATATAGTGTTTGAGGATGCATATTGATATGGTTTAACATGTTTGTTTATTTATATTATTTAATATAATTTTTTATTCTGAACCAACAACATGGATCAAATTTACATGTATAACTATCTAAGATTTTGCATGTGAGTATAAACATACAAAATAGGATATCTAAAAAATATTCTTGTTTATATTATTAAATTTTATAATTATTTCATTAAATTATTATATAAAATTATACGAAAAATTACGTTCACCCACTAGTCTATATATAAAATTTTAAATATTCTCTTGTAACCACCTCACTCTATCAATACCTAAAATTTTGACACATCAGCATTACTTTAATTAATTAAGGTTTATACTTGATTTATCTATAATATTGTTTACACTATAATGGTCATAACATCTAGTATTTTCAATGATTTTGGAAAACATTAAGAAGTCATTTCCTTAAAATAGTATCTAAAATTCTAATTCAATATTTATTTTATTATATTTATACAAGAAAATATTTCTTTAATATATTAATTTACTTAATTTATAATGTTTTGTTTATAAATTATGGATTGATATTTTTATAAACTAAATAAAAAAAATATTTACCATATAAATGTTTTAAAAACAATAAGGGTTTATAAAAAACAAATCAAAATTTGAAAAGAAATTTCCTCAAAATCTTGTTTTCATTAATAAATCAATTGTTAGAAAAGAAAAGTATTTAATTTTAGATTAGAAAGTACTTATTTTTAAATAAATTAATTAAATCATTAATAGGTATTATACTAATTATTGAATTTTCTTTAAGTTACAAAGTTTTGTGTTTATAGATAATAAATTAATATTTTAAGAAACTAAATGAACAATATTATTTTATATAATTTTAAACATGTTATGACTATATTATGCGGTTGCCCATTATTGGCTCATTTGAATACTTTAGAATACGTATAAACCCTAGTTTGTATCAATATATATATATATATATGTTGTTTTATGACTTATAAATAACAACAATACCAAGAGATCAATTATCTAATCTCTTGTATTCACAACAAGTGTTCAGAACGAGTTCTAAATTGAATAAGCTAAAACTCTAGCCGAGTTAACAAGACAAGTTTTCTGTTTATATTTATTTCTGTACAAATTTTGCATCGATTATATGATACATCTCATTTATGGATATTTTTACGATTTCTATGTATATGATTTCATATAAATGTTGTTTGTATTTTTCGTACAAATTTTGCAACAATTGTCTATTACTGATATTGATGTTTCTCTAAACCAATATATGCACGAATTAGCTGTTGTTAATATTGGTCTATGTTTTCTGTAACCGATTTATGCACGGAATAAATTTTATTAGCTTTTTGATAATTTATGCATGAACCCTAAAAACAATCGAGCATCATAAACCGCGACATAGAAAATAAAGAAAAAAATAAATATGTACACCAAATTGAATCCATTGTTTGGGCTCATATTTAGCCAATCATTAATGATAAGTATTTGGACCAGTAGTCCGTACACCTAAATATGTAAAACAATTGGACAAGAGAAAATGAAAATGTGAAATTGTGAGAGATACCAAAAAGGTTATTATAAGGACCTCAAACTCTCATGTGGTGGATACAACGAATTTAAGATTCCTACATAGTTTGGCAATAAATGAAATAATTTAGTCCTAAAAGATTTAAGCGGTCAGAAGAAATTGCATCAGCAACGTTCTCAGCCTAACCAAGACAATCCTAGTAATAGTGAAGCTGGAGCAGCTAATTCTAGAATTTCTCTCACCGGAGAGTCAACTGTCCCGATGTTAGGTACAATAGATGACTTGTTGAATGATCCTGACCAAAAAAGCCTTCAATACCTTGATCCAAAGTAGGAAGGCAAAGATATTTGGTAAATTGTACATGATTTTTTATACATAGACATTATTAGAGCCTTAAATATTAAATTGTGGTACTTTGGAAATATATCAGGTTTATATGATCCAACCAGGAAGATTACAAAGCAGATTTTGAAGATGCTTAAATCTGATCTCCCAAAACCATATCCAACATATAGTTCACTCCCCCCAAGGAATTAGGAATCGCTGGTTTCGAGCTTTTGCGGTAAAATTGGTTTGTTTTTAAAACTGTGGATCAAGTTTTTTTTATTTGTCAATCAGATTTCTACTTACTAATACTTGTATGTGCAACAAGAGTTCCACTGAGACTCAACCATAACCGAAACAGTCAGTCAGAACTGAATATGATCGCCAAGCAAATTTATCTTTTAGATCAAACTTATTTGAATGGAAGACCACAGGCATGGGAAAAGGATTAGAGGAGTTGTCAGATTGGATGAAGGCAAGAAAGTCTATGTTTGAAGGTTACATGACAATATAGAAAGAGCCTAAAGTGAAGAGCAAGGCGCAGGCACTGCCTCTAAAAATCGTTCAAGCAAAAGACGAGAGTTAGGACAGGCAGTGCACAACAATGGTGCTAAAACATTCGAGCTAAAATTTGATGAAATGGTACGTAACTTTTGTGGAAGTTTGAATTTTTAGATTGTTTCAGAAATTTTTAAATGTCAAAATGATTGTTTGATAAGCATTTTTGTTTTCTCATGTGACGGTTTAAGATTATTGTTACATTTCTGTATGTTTATTTGTGTCTTAAGTTGATTGGAGTCCTAGCCTGATTGGACGTAATAGGACATAATGTTGATTTGTGTCTTATGAATGGTTGCATAAGCCGATACATGGAAAGAAAAGATGCAAAGCTTACAGCCCCCACATTTTCTGAACATGTCAATCCTGAGGCTTATCTTGATTGGGAGAAAACGAATAGAGTACATTTTTGAGTATTACAACTACTCCGAAACAAGAAAAGTGTCTCTAGCTGCTGCTCAACTCACCGAGAATGCCTTAGCATGGTGGGACAGAGATGTTATCGAGAGGAGAAAACTTAGACATGGACAGGTCAGTACTTGGGAAGATATGAGGTTCAGCATGCGGAAGAGATATGTGCCATCCTACTATCACAGGGAGCTGCAAAAGAAGTTTCGGAAACTTTCTCAAAGAAAAAGTCAGTGGAAGAGTATTTTGAAGAGTTTGAGATTCTCAAAAATAGGTTAGAAACTGAAGATGTTGAAGAGACTTTGATGGTACAGTTTCTTGATAGGTTACAAGATAGGATTGCTAGAAAGGTAGAGAGGTAAGCATATCATGACTTTGAGGAGCTCTTACAAAATTGTGAGTATGAATCACAAGATGAGGCTGAAGAAGAGCATGTGGAGTCTGAAGATAAGACTGTAGATTACCCAGATGCATGAGAGTTGTTAGTCATAAAAAGGGTTCTTAGTGCACTCTACGAACCAGAGACCATATAAAGAGAAAGCATATTCCACTCACGATGCAACATCAACTCCAAGATATGTAGTTTGATTATTGATGGAGGTTCATGCACTAACGTAGAAAAGTAAGTATTTGGTTGATATGTTAGGTATCTAGAAGATAAAACACCCTTGGCCATACAAGATGAAATGGCTCAACGATGAGACTGAGCTCAAGATCTTCGAACAAGTCATTATCCCCTTAAACATAGGTAAGTATGTCGATCAGGTAGTGTGCGATATTGTACCCATATACGCTGGACACTTATTATTAGGGAGACCATAGCAATTTGACAAAGAGGCTGTACACAATGGAAGTATCAACAGCTATAGTTTCACACACAACAACAAGAAGCACAACCTGGTGCCTCTAACTCCACAAGAAGTGCATGAGAATCAAAAATCTATGGACAAGAAGACCGAGGTAAGTAAGACTAACCTTTATATCACTTATGCTAATGTTTTTAAGTCACTTGAGGTAAAAGAAATAGTGCTACTCATGATCTTCAAGGAAGGTTTAGTTTCAGGTTAAGAGCTACAACAACCAACAGAGGCTATTCTGGAGCTTTTAGGGAAGTTTACATATGTTTTCTCTGAAGAGATCCCACCAGGTTTACCACCGATCAGAGGGATCACCAAATCGATCTAGCACCAGGTGTCCTATTACCAAAGCGAGCAGCCTATAGGATCAATCCTGAAGAAGCTAGGGAAATGGAGAAACAAGTTCAAGACTTGATGTCAAAGGGCTATATTATAGAGATTTTGAGTCCATGCGTTGTACATGTGCTCTTAGTGCCAAAGAAAGATGGGACTTGGTGGATGTTTGTTGACTGTCGAGCTATCAACAACATTACCATCAAATATCAACATCCCATTCCAAGACTTGATGACTTATTGGATGAGCTCAATGGTGCAACCATCTTTTCAAAGATTGATTTAAAGATCGTTTACCATCAGGTAAGGATGAAAGAAGGAGATGAATGGAAGACAGCTTTTAAGACTAAATGGGGTCTATATGAATGGCTAGTAATGCCATTTGGTCTCACCAATGCTCCCAACACCTTTATAAGGCTCATGAACCACATTCTGAGAGCCTACATCTATAATTTTGTAGTAGTCTATTTTGATGACATTCTTGTTTATAGTACTTGTCTTGTTGATCATCTAACCCATTTGGAACAAGTACTTGAGACACTTCAGAGTGAACACATGTACGCAAACCTTAAGAAATGTATCTTCTGCACTGATCAAGTTGTGTTCTTAGGATTTGTTATAAGTTCACAGAGATTGAAGGTTGATGAGGAAAATATCAAGGTGATACAAGAATGGCCTACCCCAACCACCACAAGGCATGTTAGGAGTTTTCATGGAGTGGCGAGCTTTTATAGGAGATTTGTATGACATTTCAGTACCATATCTGCCCCCACTCACTTCAGTGATCAAGAAAGATGATGCCTTTAAATGGCGACCAACACAAGAGGATGCATTCAACAAGCTGAAGGACAGCTTAACCCATGCACCGGTTCTGGTACTTCCAAACTTTGATCCAATGTTTGAAATTGAATGTGATGATTCTGGAACAGGCATAGGAGCTGTTTTGACTCAAGGAGGAAAATCAGTAGCATATTTCAGTGAGAAGCTCACAGGAGCTACTATCAACTACCCAACATAGGACAAGAAACTTTATGCATTGGTAAGGTCTCTAGAAACGTGGCAACATTATTTACTATCCAAAGAGTTTGATATTCATACAGATCATGAGACATTCAAGCATCTAAGAGGACATACCACACTTAAGAGGAGGCACACCAAGTGGCTAGAATTCATAGAGACTTTTTTATATATCATCAAATACAAGAAGGGTAAGGAGAATATTGTAGCATATGCTTTGTCAAGGAGACACTGATCAGTACCATGGAAGCCAAGATCATGGAGTTCAAGAATGTTAAGAGCCTAGATGAGACTGATCTATATTTTCATGAGTTGTACAAGGAAATAATCAAAGCTGCTTATGGAGCTTATTATCAACAAGACGGTTTCTTGTTCAGATACAACAAGCTTTGCATTCCCTAAGGTTCCATGAGGGAGTTATTAATCCGGGAAGCACATAGAGGAAGACTCATGGATCATTTTGGTAGAGACAAGACTCCCAGTGTGCTTATGGATCATTTCTACTGGCCACATTTGAAGAGGGATGTGAAAAGGTTCTGTGCAAAGTGCATAACTTGTCTAAAGGCAAAATGCAGGTCATATCCTTATGGTTTATATATGTCTTTGCCCATTCCTAACCTACCATGGGTGGATATTTCTATGGATTTTGTTCTAGGGTTGTCACAGGTAAACCACAAGGGTTCTATCTTTGTAGTTGTAGACATGTTCTCTAAAATGCCTCATTTCATTCTATGCAACAAGACCAATGATGCTACACAAACATCAGACCTCTTCTTCAAGGAAGTAGTACGTTTATATAGAGTGCCTGGGACCATTGTGTCAGATCGTGATACCAAGTTTTTGAGCCACTTCTGGAAGACTTTGTGGAAAATGCTAGGAACCAACCTTCTCTTCTCCACCATTTGTCATCCACAGAGTGATGGCCAAACTGAGGTAGTAAACCGTACACTCTCTACCCTACTGAGAGCAACAGTCGGTAAGAACTTAAGAAACTGGTTATCTTGTTTGCCTTACATTGAGTTTGCTTATAACCATGCTCGACATTCAACTACTAAGCAATCTCCGTTTGAAATTGTATATGGATTCAATCCTTTGACTCCACTGGACCTCTTACCGTTTCCCCAAGCTATTTACTCTAGACTGTAGGTGAAACTAAGGCAGACTTCATGAAGATGGAGAAATACAAGCAACAAGTTGATAAAGGACGAAGGGAGATTGTCTTTGACCCAGGGAAGTGGGTGTGGTTGCACATGAGACATAAGATATTCCCCAACAAGAGGAAATCCAAGCTAGCTCCCTGTGGGGATAGACCATTCCGAGTGCTAGAACGGATCAATGATAATGCCTACAAGCTAGAGTTACCAGGTGAGTTAAACATCTCCCGAATCTTTAATGTTTCTGATCTATCTTTTTCTACCTTTCATGCAGATAAACAAATTTTGAGGTCAGAATCTTCTCAAGAGGGAGGGAATAATGAGGGCTTAGAGACTAAGAACATCGAAGATGAAGAGAAGGTGAGCATTCCGCTCATGAGGCGCATACCAAGGACCAGATCTGGAACCAAGAGCCTAAGAGAAGAGTTTAACACATCACTGGAGAGTATGCTTAAATTCATTGTCATTGAGCATTATGAACTCAAAGAGAAGCTCCTCGCTAAGGAAATCACTCAAGAGACTCATTTTGCTCTCTTAGAAGATGCTAGCATCACCAAGCTCCAAGATGTAGTGGAAGCGCCAGATGAAGACTATGCTGAAGAGAGGAGACATCAAAGACTCTTCATCAACAACAAAGATCAAGAGAATATCTACTTGCAACCCAAGAAACAAGATATCTTCTTCTTGTCGGTTCTACAAGGCTGCATGTGGATTTGTTTGTTTGTCATTTCAGCTTAGATGGGCTTGGAGGCTACACATGACCATAGATGCATTCATAAGGCTCTGGAAGACGCATGTGAGTGCTTGAATTTGAGTTCATGCAAGTTTCATTTTTCTGTTTTACATGGTTCTTTTTCTTTTAAGTTTTAAGACAATTTCTATTTTAGTTTTTGGAATAACTCCTTGTATTTCTTTGCTTTATTTTTTTTGGTCTAGAAGTCACAGCTGCTGGACTATTTAATAAAGTCCTTTTTCAGCTTTGTAGTCATGTTTTTGATATCAATAAAGAACCCTAATTTTTCTTCTTGGAGAAGAGAGTAGTCGATACCTTCTTTTCTTTTGTGTTTGAGGCCTTGTGGATTTGACTGTCACCAGACTTATCAAGAATCAGTTCATAGGTTCATGTAGTGTCTATCACCTCCCCCTTGTTCATGTTTCAAATCGCATCCCCCTGTTCCAATTAGAGAGAGTTGCACGGCCAGCTAGTTGCAATACCATCGATCCATCGCAAAGGAACTACTCCTTGTTTGTTCCTACTGTATTTTTTTGTTTTGTTTGCGTTTCTTTAGAGGCATATTTTCATCAGGTCAAGGTAAAAACGCTAAGAACTTGGTCTTTGGTCTTCTCTTCTCGTGCGGGTCCGGTCCATGCATTTTCCTAAGTCTTTGTTTGATAAAAAGGTTGAACCTCGTTTGATATTTCTTGGACTGGATGCGGCCTATGGCGGATACCGGTACAATGGGCAAGGGATCTTGGCTACCAGACCTATCATCCGGGGAGTCTTCCTCAGGTTCGAAGGAGGCTTGGGCCTCATCACCTCTGATCCACTAAGCTCATCTAGCATATCATTGAGGCAGGATATGGGATGGCGGTACTTGATGGTGATGTTGTTGATGGCACGATAGTCACCACACATTCTCCAGATTCCATCTTTATTGGGTACGAGTAGGACAAGCACCGCGTAGGGGCTTAGACTTTCTCGTACATAGCCTTTGTCCATTAGTTCTCCAACTTGTCTCTTTAGCTCTTGAGCTTCTTCCGGGTCTACTCGATAAGCTGGCTGGTTTGGACGCCGGGGATAAAGTCGATCTGGTGCTCTATCCTCCCTTATGGGAGGTAGGCTGTTGGGCATCTCTTCCTGGAAGACACCCTGGAAACGCCCTAAAAGGCTTTTAACCTCATCTTGTACATGAGCTCTTGAGCTACTTGTATTTCTATCATCCTTGAAAACCATTAGTATCACAGGACTATCCTGGCTCAGGGATTTCCTTTCAACACTAGTGTTGATGAGGAAATTTGACTTGGTGTTGGGATCATTGGATAGCTTACGCTGCAACTCATAAACTTCAATAGGCTTTAAAGGAGGTAGGCTAATCCGCTTATGGTCATGTGTAAACGAATACAGGTTGGTCCGGCCATTATGCGTGGTGTCCTTGTCAAACTCTCATGGACGCTCCAGTAGGATGTGGCTAGCTTGCATTGGAACTACATCACAAAGAACTTGGTCCTTATAGTGGCCGATACTAAATGGGATGAGCACTTGTTCATTTACTTGCATGAGGGACTTATAATTAAGCCATTTAAGTTTGTAAAAATGAGGGTGTTTAGTGGTGGGAGGGGTGAGCTTTATAACCATGTGAGAATTCGCCACGTTGGTGAACGAGCCCCATCAATGATCAGTCCGCAGACCTTCCCGTTTACCATGTAATGTGTGTGAAAGATAGTTTCCCGTTGGAAGTCATCCGCTGCTGCTGGCGAGGTGCTAAGGATCATCTAGATGACAAGGAAATACAGATTTGAACTGTAAAATATAGATTTTGCCAACTTTACAAGCAGAGCACTTGAATCAGCGGCGGCGTAGAGAACAACTTCCAATTAGAATTATTTATTTTTGGGTTTATTTAGGTTAGACATGGTTTTTTTAGTATTTTGCTAATCGTCTCAAACCATGTTGATAACATACTTTTGATTCAGATTAATTATTAATGAATATATATATATATATATATATGTGTGTGTGTGATTAAATTTATAATCCAAAGTACCTAACTGTTTAGACATTAATACAAAACTCATTTTTGCACTAGTTGAGTTAAAAGTAACTTTTGTAAATTACTTTTAATGATTTATTTCATATTTACAGTAAGTGCAGTATCTTTGTATACATCAACAAATACTCAATTTATTTTTTAATTTCAACTAAGCGGGACGGTAACAAGAATTTCTAAAAAAATGACAAACAAATAAAAAAATCATGATAAAGTCAGAACCAAGAAAGCAATATCTTTTCATGCTTGGAACTAAGAAATATGAAAGTTTTGTTTCAGTTTTAATGAAATCTCACTTTCTCTCTTTGTCACTTGTTTGTATGAAATAAAACTTAGAGAAACTGTAAAGAACACAAGTAAATTAACGAGTTTACACCTCTAAACCAGAGATGCTTTGTCTCGCCGAGATTAACTCAGAAATCCACTAAGATCTTGCTCAACCTCGAGCCTTTAGAGTTTTTACAAATGATCTCTCTCAATAAAATCTTGTTCTTGACTCTCTACGCCTTATCTTAACATGTCACTGTTTATAAAGACAAAAGGTAGCTTGCCCGACAACTTGCTCACCAATTCCTCTAGTTGTCTTAGTCTCTCTCATTAATTAAAGCTTGACCTGTACAAGCTTAAGGCGGTGTCTTCACCTATTCGAACTTCCAAGCTCTGTTTTCTATGTATGCTCAAGCAGAGAGAATGATGACATGAGAGAGATATTCTCTTGGAGAAGAAGACGTTATTTTATTAATTGGTAAAATGAACCTTCTTTTTCAATCAGACACTCTAATCATTTTCTTCCTTCTCCCTTGCTTTTGAACCCTCTTAACCATCCATAGTCTTACTTATACATGGTGAATTTTTAGATCAAAATCCATAAAACTTTTTCTTGGTTACAAACTCACCTGAATTTCTTCATAGTGTTACTTGATTTCCATCTCGAAACTGTGATCTCTCAGTGATTAGAGATCCTAAGAAGCTTCATTGCATCTTGAAGCTTACTCACTGGTACAGTTTTGGTCAAAATATCAGAAGGATTCCAAGTAGTTGAGATTTTTATTACCCGGATCCCCACTTCTGCTATCTTTTCTCTGAAGAAATGTAACTTTACATCTATGTGCTTTGTTCTATCATGATGAAATAAATTCTTGGACAATGCAATAGCATTTTGGGAGTCACTCATCACATCAACTATATCCTGCTTGAATCCCATTTCTCCTGCCAACCTCTGCAGCCATAAAACTTCTTTGAATGCACCTGCTAAGGCCATTTATTCATCCTCAGTTGTGGAGAGAGCAACCACCTTTTGAAGTTCAGATTTCCAACTTATTGTGTTCCCTCCAGCTGTGAATACATACACTGTTACATATCTTATTCTTTCTTGATCTGTGGCATTATCAGAATCTCGATATCCTCTGATTTCAAACTTTCCTTTCTTCTTAAACAGTAAGCTTGTCTTCTTTGACTATTTCATGTACCTTAACACCCAATTGACAGTCAGCCAATGATCCTTAGTGGGATTTGTCATGAATATGCTCACCACACCAACAGCATGTGCCAAATCTGCTCTTGATCCTATCATCAAATACATAATCCTGTCAGTAGAAGCTGCTTCTGCCCATAATTGTTTTCCTACACCTGATTCACTTAGCATGCTCCTGACCTTATTCATTATGGCCCTATTCATCCTTTCTCCAACCCATTTTTCTGAGGAGTATATGCGCAAGTTCTGTACCTCACAACTCTTTCTTTCTTACAGAATTCATCAAACTCTTGGTTGCAGAACTCCAGCCCATTATCTATTCTCTAGATCTTCACCTTCTTGTTTTGTTGATTCTCTACCAACATTTTTCATTCAACAAACTTGCTGAAAGCTTCATCATTTGTTCTTAAAATATATATATCCATATCTTCCTAGAAAGATTGTCAATAAAGGTTATAAAATATTGACATTTGCCTATTGACAGTGGAACATATAGAGATACCCAGAGATCCGAGTGAATGTAATCCAACATTTCCTTTATGACATGTTTTCCCATCCCAAAACTCACTTTGTGTGTTTTTCCTAACACACAATCTTCACAAAACTGCATCTCCTTCACTCTGTATTTGTCTAGATAACCTTTTCAAACCAGATCTTCCAAACTCTTGTACCAATATGGTCACGTCTGCTATGCCATAACCTGGTTTAATTTCCATGTCTATCTATAATGTTAGCTTCTCATGTGAGTGTGGTTCCCTAAAGAAAGTACAGAGTATCCATCTTCTTTCAGGTTAGAATGACTTGTTCATCCTTAAAGATTTTCAGAATACCCATCTTTAACTCAAACCAACAGTCTTTATCCTCTAGAGTTCCCAACGATATAAGATTTTTAGACAACTCGGGAATATACCTGACTTGAGTAAGTAGAATGGTAGATCCATCATCATTTACCAGTCTGATACTTCCAACACTTTTGACATCTGAGTAAGTGTCATTTCTCATTCTAACTTTCCCATTTTTCAGTTTCCTCAAAATCAAAGATCTAGTCTTTTCTGCATGTCATGTGAAAAGAGCAACATGTGTCAAGTATCCATGTGCTGGTGTAACCTCTGCAAAGCCCAGAAGAGCACTTGAGACTACCAAAAAATTTGCATATGTGGTCTGATCAGTTACAGTGGATGCCTCTCCACTATCTGATGAAGAACCTGGCTTGTGGCCTCTCTTTCCAAATGTAGCAGTGCTTTTTAAAGTGGCCCTCTTTTCCACATATCCAACACATTTTTCCACCTGGTCTAGACTTTGATTTGTTCTTGTTTTTGTTATTTTCTGGTCTTTTACCTCTCTTCTCAGATCTCCCTGTGTTTTTGAACAAATAAACCATCTGAGTTGTTCTTTAACGTCTCTTTCAGTTGATCAAACTGCTTTGGCAGAGACATAAGTAAAATTATTTCTTGGCCTTCATCTGGGACTGTTACTTTCACATTCTCTAGATATGATATTAGCTTGAAGAAATCATTAACATTCTCTTCCACCGTCCCGCTTTCACTCATCTAATAGCCATATAACCTTTGCTTGAGATAAATGCGGTTAAAAAGAGATCTAGCCATAAATAACTGATCCAATACCTTTATATTTCCAGCTGCAGTCTTCTCCTTAATTACCTGCCTCAAGACATTGTTTCCCAAACTGAGAATGATAGTAGATCTGGCCTTTTTTTTTTCTTCAAGATCTTATCTTCGGGTTTTATGGGCGTACCTTGAGAAGTTTGAGCTTCTAACTTCTGCACTTTCTGCACTTGATTCTTCAACCACTGTAACTTTATCTTCTTCACCCAAACCATCTAAAAGACCCAACATCTCCATGTGAGTAAGTAGCTTCTCCTTCCAGAGAATATAGTCACCTTCTCCATCAAACTTCTCAACTTAGCTCTGCCTGAAGACATCTTCTGAGACCTCTCTTGCCTCTAGGTTGTAACCAGGAAGCTCTGATACCAATCTGTTAAAGTCAGAACCAAGAAAGCAATATCTTTTCATGCTTAGAACTAAGAAATATGCAAGCTTTGTCTCAGTTCTAATAGAATCTCACTGTAACGCCCCGATCGCTACCGTCAGTGAAGCTCCAAGTCCTCTCTAGGCATGTAGACCCATACCCTCTCTACGCCCATGGACCCTATATTCTCTCTAGAATCATCCTAACTAACAGAGTACAACGTTCTTATTGCACAAACGCCGCTCTCAGGATTACCTTGTGGGTCAGAACCGGTTTGATATACCTAGAGCTCTAATACCACTTGTAACGCTCCGACCGCTATCGTCCATGAGCCCCCACGTCTTCTGTAGGCATGTAGATCCATATTCTCTCTCTAAGCCCATAGGCCCTACACCCTCTCTAGGACCGTTGGGCCCACCTTTGTCTGATGGTCGGTACATTATCTCGAGAGGTTCTAAGAACTTGTTATTATCCCTACAAATTCCCACATGATTTTTCTTCGTGTTTTGACCTCACTAATATGGTACCGACAATCACTTCTCGGTAGGTCACCCATCCTAGTGCTACTGCAGCCCAAACACGTTTAACCCTGGAGTTCTAACTGGACAAGTGACGGAAAAGATAAGTGCACTTTGGTGACATAGGTAGCCAAAACAAATCTTTTAACTCTCTTATCATGCACCACTATATACCAGAAACTAGGATGTTACAATCACGCCAACTAATAAAGTGCAATGTCCTTGTTGCATACCCACTGCCCTTACGACTACCTCCCGGGTCAGAACCAGTTTGACATACCTAGAGCTCTGATACCACTTGTAATGCCCTGACCACCACTGTCCTTGAGCCCCCACTTCCTCTCTATGTATGTAGGCCTATACCGTCTCTCTAGGTCCATGAGCCCTACATACTCTCTAGGCCCGTTGGGCCCACCCTCATCCGACGATGGTACGTTATCTTGAAAGGTTCTTAAAACTTGTTACTATCCCTACAAATCACCACATGATCTTTTCCCGATGCTTTGCCTTCACTCACACGGTACCGACAATCACTTCTCGGTAGTTCACCCATCCTAGTGCTACTCCAGCCCAAACACGATTAACTCTGGAGTTCTAACTGGACAAGTGACGAAAAAGATAAGTGCACTTTGGTGACATAGGTAGAGAAATCAAATATTTGAACCCTCTCATCATGCATCACCATATACCAGAAACCGGAATGTTACAATCATCCCAACTAACAGAGTGCAACGTTCTTATTGCACAAACGCCGCCATCAGGACTGCCTCCTGGGTCAGAACCGGTTTGACATATCTAGAGTTCTGATACCACTTGTAACGCCCCGACCGCCACCGTCTGTGAACTCCCACGTTCTCTCTAGGCATATAGGCACATACCCTCTCTCTAGGCCCGTGGGCCCTACACCCTCTCTAGGACCGGTGGGCCCACCCTCGTCCTTTGGCCGGTACGTTATCTCGAGAGGTTTTTAAGATAATGTACCGTCTCTCTTGGTCCATGGGCCCTACATACTCTCTAGGCCCGTTGGGCCCACCCTCGTCCGACGATGGTACGTTATCTCGAAAGGTTCTTAAGACTTATTACTATCCCTACAAATCACCACATGATCTTTTCCCGATGCTTTGCCCTCACTCACACGGTACCGACAATCACTTCTCGGTAGTTCACCCATCCTAGTGCTACTCCAGCCCAAACAAGATTAACTCTGCAGTTCTAACTGGACAAGTGACGGAAAAGATAAGTGCACTTTGGTGACATAGGTAGACAAATCAAATCTTTTAACCCTCTCATCATGTACCACCATATATCAGAAACCGGAATGTTACAATCATCCCAACTAACAGAGTGCAACGTTCTTATTGCACAAACGCCGCCATCAGAACTGCTTCCTGGGTCAGAATTGGTTTGACATACCTAGAGTTCTGATACAACTTGTAACGCTCCGGCCGCCACCGTCCGTGAACTCCCACGTTCTCTCTAGACATGTATACACATACCCTCTCTCTAGGCCCGTGGGCCCTATACCCTCTCTAGGACCGTTGGGCCCACCCTCGTCCTTTGGCCGGTACGTTATCTCGAGAGATTCTTAAAACTTGTTATTATCCCTAAAAATCTCCATATAATTTTTCCTTGTATTTTGGCCTCACTAACACGGTACCAACAATCACTTCCCGGTAGGTCACCCTATTGAGAAGAAGAAGAAATCGAGCTTGTGGAACAAGCGACTAAGCACATCTTGTGCAAGGAACTAAACCCTTGTTCTCCTAACTATATGATTGATTTGTAACTAAGAGAAAGAGGTGTTAGAAGCCTTGATAATGACTTGTACCCGTTGGAAGAAGAAACCAAGAAGAAGAGAACAAGGAGGAGTCACGAGGCGCCTTAAGGAGTAAGGAGCTGTCACTTTCAGTCTAGAGCAAGGAGCTGTCACTTTCAATCTAGAAGCGCTCAAGACTCTAATCTCAACTATTCATGTCCCTTTCATTCTCTTTGTAGTTAACCTAGTTGTCTGTCTATAAATGTTAGTGTGCATACGTTGTAATGTATTAAGTTAAGGAAATCAAAAATATCCTTCTCTTCTCTTAAGCGCCTAAGTTCTATCTCTCCCACTCTTGTCTTTTCTCTTCTTGTCTTGTCCATAAGAACTTCTATAGATCACTAAGGATCTCTTTAAACTTACAATGGTATCAGAGCATTCCTCTATTTCTTTTCCTTCTAGGATAAACTCTGTTTGATTCTAGTTTCCGATTTCATCTCCTAAACAAACCTTGTTATTCATATATCTTTGCCCAATGGAAAATAGCTCTTGATAGCTCAGTTCTAGTCATCAAAAACTCTCTTATTCATTTTGAAATCTCTCTATTATCTCCCTTAATCATCCGTGTGGAGTGATTCCTTCCAGAAATTGTGTTTAAACTCACATTATCCAGCGGTCCATAGCTGAGTTCCTCCTTTTAACTTCCGATCTATAGCTGTTTATCTCGTCATCTTTCATCTGTTCGTCGCAAGCTACTCTATAGAAAACAACAAGATTATCTCTCTTCCAGTCACTCTTAAGGGAGCTGACAACTATCTCTTGTGGGATAGAACCACAAGGGCCAACCTAAATGGGAAGAAAGTCTTCCACCATGTTGAACCGGAGTAAGGCAAAGAGGAGTCCAAAACTGATGATGCATGGTTCTCTGAAGACCAATCTGTCCTAGCGGCCCTTCAAGGCTCACTAGGTATTACAGTCCTTGAAGCCTACTCCTATTGTGAGAGTGCCAAAGAACTATGGAGCACTCTGAAGAATGTCTTTGGAAATGTATCAAACCTTACCCGGGTTTTTGAGATCAAAAGGAGTATCAACCAGCTGAGCCAAGGAGATGTTGACTTCAACACATTCTTTGGAAAATTCAGATCCTCTTGGGCAGAGTTGGAAATGCTGAGGCCACATACCCTAGATGCAGAAGTCCTAAATGAAAGGAGGGAGCAAGAAAAAGTATTCTCCCTCCTGATGGTGTTGAACCCGGCTTATAATGACTTGGTCAAGCATATCTTGAGAGGAACTAAGCTACCAAGTCTTGATGAGGTATGTTCTCAAATCCAGAAGGAACAAGGATCTCTTGGACTGTTTGGTGCCAAAGGAGGAGAACTGGTACTGGCAAACACAGCTGAAGGAGTAACTGCCAACAAGAGCCTTTACCGCCGTGGAGACAACACTCCCTTAGTATGCAGCTATTGTAAGAAGCATGGTCATGTAAAGGAGAAATGTTTCAGCCTTCATCCACATCTCAAGAGGTTCCCTGGTGGCTCATACACTAACAAATGGGAATCACGCCCTTCCCATCAAGGCCATTGGAGGGACAACTCCAACCGTGAACAAAGAGACTCCAAAGCTCACCTTGCCTCAGGCGGTTCATCTTACCATGAGAATGAGCCTCTAACTCCAACTCCAAACTCTGAGTTTGTGAAGAAGTCAGACCTTGATGCTCTCCTTAAAGCAATCAAAGACTCTGGTAAGACTATAAAACCTGTGAGCTATCAAGCTCTTTGTGAAATGGATAAACTTGTAGGTAGGAATAAGAAACCATTGATTGTTGATTCAGGGGCAAGTCACCATATGATAAGTGATCCTAGTCTCATTAGTAACATTAAACCTGCACTAGGACATGTTAGTATTGTTAATGGAGAACAAATTAAAATTGAAGGTGTTGGTGACTTAAACTTGTTTGATAAATGTTCCACAGCCTTTTACATGCCCACATTCACTTCTAACTTGCTATCCGTTAAGAAGGCCACATCCGATTTAAACTGTCTTGCTATCTTTGGGCCTAATGATGTTTGCTTTCAGGATATTGACACAAGTAGAGTCCTTGGGCATGGAACACCCATGGATGGATTGTATGTGCTTGGAGACCTTAAGAATTCTTCCTTGGTATCATGTGGTTTTGGCTTAAGTGTTGTCATACCTAATGATGTTATTTGGCATGCTAGATTAGGACATCCTCATTATAAGGCCCTAAACTTATTATTTCCTAATATTCAAGTCCAAAATAGTGATTGTGAGGCTTGTATTCTAGGAAAACATTGCAAATCTATTTTTCCTAGATCTTCTACTACTTATGACAATTGCTTTGATCTAATCCATTCGGATATTTGGACTGCTCCTTGTTTGTCTAGAGAAAACCACAAATACTTTGTCACCTTTATTGATGAAAAATCCAAATACACATGGTTAACATTGCTTCCATCAAAGGATAAAGTTTTAGAGACATTTATAAATTTTCATGCATATATTACTAACCATTATAATGCTAAACTGAAAATTTTGAGATCAGATAATGGTGGAGAGTATATAAATCACACATTCAAGCAATTTTTAAACACAAATGGCATCCTTCACCAAACAAGTTGCCCATACACTCCACAACAGAATGGTGTAGCTGAAAGAAAGAATAGACATTTAATGGAAGTAGCAAGAACCATGATGTTTCACACCAATGTACCAAGAAGGCTCTGGGGTGATGCAGTTGCTGTTACCTCATCAACAGGCTTCCCACTAAAGTTCTTCAAGATCAATCTCCATTTGAGGTACTCACAAAAACTAAACCTGTTCTTGATCACTTATGTGTGTTTGGATGTATTTGTGATGTCTTAGTGCCTGGAGAGAACCGGAACAAGTTAGATGCCAAGAGTATCAAAGCAATGCTCCTTGGTTATTCAAGTACACAAAAGGGCTATAAATGCTTGGTTCCAGAAACCAACAAGACACTGGTGTCCCGGGATGTAAAGTTCTTGGAAACTCAGGGATACCATTCAGAAAAGAACTGGGAGAGCCTCCAAAACCTCTCTCACTCCCAATATGAATGTGCAGCTCATCTCCGGACTTTGCTTGACAACCTCGGCCTTTGTCCACCTGGTGGACAGTCTGCAGCTCCTCTTGCTCCTGAGGGGGAGATGACACATGATCATGATCAAGAAGAGCCTGCGGATAAGGAAGTTGACACTCAAGAAGTAGATGAACAAGATACAATTAGAGAAGAGAATGAGAGAACACAAGAAGCTCCTACATCAGCTGAACCAACCATAGAATTTCGAAGAAGTCAGAGATTGAGGAACACACAAGAAGCTTCTACATCAGATGAACCAACTATGGAACTTCGGAGAAGTCAGAGATTGAGGAACAATAGAATATACTACAATTGTCACACTGTTGCTCATCCTTCACAAGTCGTGTGCTCTTTAGCTCATATTTCACAAGAACATCAAGCTTACATCATAAGCCTAGACAAAGAAGAGATACCAAGAACATATGAAGAAGCTAAAGAGAAGAAAGTTTGGAGGGATGCAGTTGGAGAAGAAACTGCAGCAATGGAGAAAAATCACACATGGGATGAAGCGGTCTTACCTAAAGGGAAGAAGACTGCGAGTTCAAAATGGGTATTCACAATCAAGTACAAGAGCAATGGGGAGATCGAAAGGTATAAGGCTAGACTAGTTGCAAGAGGATTCACACAAACTTATGGAGAAGATTATAGAGACACATTTGCTCTTGTTGCCAAACTACACACTGTGCGAGTAGTCCTCTCCATTGCTACTAACTTAGAATGGGAATTATGGCAAATGGATGTGAAGAATGCTTTCCTTCAGGGGGAGCTTGAAGAAGAGGTGTACATGACACCACCATCTGGTCTAGAAGACATTGTTCAACCTGGGAAAGTTCTTAGATTAAGGAAAGCAATTTATGGTCTCAAGCAATCTCCTAGGGCATGGTACAGAAAGCTAAGTGTCACTCTCCTTGATCGTGGCTTCATTAGATCAGAAGCGGATCACACTCTGTTCATTATGCAGAGCCATAAAGGTATTGTAGTCATTCTCATATATGTAGATGATATTATCATCTCTGGGAATGACAAGGTTGGTATTCAAGAAACAAAAGCCTATTTAAAGTCAATATTTGATATTAAAGATCTAGGAGAACTAAATTATTTCCTTGGGATAGAAGTTTGTAGATCAAAGGAAGGTCTCTTCTTATCTCAAAGGAAATACACCCTTGATCTGTTGGATGAAACAGGTACCTTAGAAGAAAAGATAGTAAAAACGCCACTGGAAGATGCATACAAAGTTCACCAACAAGAGGATCTCAAGGAGGATAAATTATTTGAAGATCCAAAGCTATACCGCCGGCTTGTTGGTAAACTCATCTATCTTACCTTAACTAGACCTGACTTGTGTTTCTCTGTGAACCAGATCAGTCAGCATATGCAAGCACCAAGAATGTTCCATTGGAAAATGATTGACCGCATTCTGAGATACCTCAAGGGCACCCCAGGCCAGGACATTTTGATGGGATGTAATGCCAACACAGAAGTGGTAGGTTATTGTGATGCAGATTGGGCTGGGGATAGAGAAGATAGAAGGTTAACAACTGGCTATTGCACATTCATTGGAGGAAACCTAGTCACTTGGAAGAGCAAGAAGCAAAAGATAGTGGCATGTTCTAGTGCTGAAGCTGAATATCGAGCAATGAGGAGGTTAACCACAGAACTAATGTGGTTGAAGATGCTGTTGAAGGATTTGGGAAGAGAAGTCACTACACCAATCAATATGCACTGTGATAATCAAGCCGCAATTCATATAGCCTCAAATTCAGTTTTTCATGAGAGAACCAAGCATATCGAGGTGGATTGTCATAAAGTAAGGGAGTAAATGCAACAAGGAGTCATCTTACCTTGCTACACAAAAAACTCAGACCAATTGGCTGACATCTTCACTAAAGCAGCCAGCCTAAAGACATGTGAGTCTATTCATGAGAGACTCGGCCTTGTGGAGTTATTTAAGGGGGATGATGAAGATCCCCAACTGTGATGATTACACTCCTTTTCCCTATGTATAGCTTTTCTTCCCTAGTGGTTTTGCTTACTAAGGTTTTTAATGAGGTGTTATTCACAGTTCAAGCTTTATCATAAACATCATTATGATTAAAGCTTGAGGGGGAGTATTGAGAAGAAGAAGAAATGGAGCTTGTGGAACAAGCGACTAAGCACATCTTGTGCAAAGAATTAAACTCTTGTTCTCCTAACTATATGATTGATTTGTAACTAAGAGAAATAGGTGTTAGAAGCCTTGATAATGACTTGTAGCCGTTGGAAGAAGAAACCAAGAAGAAGAGAACAAGGAGGAGTTACGAGGCGCCTTAAAGAGTAAGGAGCTGTCACTTTCAGTCTAGAGCAAGGAGCTGTCACTTTCAGTCTAGAAGCGCTCAAAACTCTAATCCCAACCATTCATGTCCCTTTCATTCTCTTTGTAGTTAACCTAGTTGTCTGTCTATAAATGTTAGTGTGCATACATTGTAATGTATTAAGTTAAGGAAATCAAAAACATCCTTCTCTTCTCTTAAGCGCCTAAGTTCTATCTCTCCCACTCTTGTCTTTTCTCTTCTTGTCTTGTCCATAAGAACTTCTATAGATCATCAAGGATCTCTTTAAACTTACACACCCATCCTAGTGCTACTCCAGCCCAAGCACGCTTAACCCTGGAGTTCTAACTGGACAAGTGACGGAAAAGATAAGTGCATTTTGGTGTCATAGGTAGCCAAAATAAATCTTTTAACCCTTTTATCATGCACCACCATATACCAGAAACTAGGATGTTATAATCACGCCAACTAACAGAGTGCATTGTTCTCGTTGCACATCCACCGCCCTTAGGACTGCCTCCCGGGTCAGAACCGGTTTGACATACCTAGAGCTCTAATATCACTTGTAACGTCCCGACCACCACCATCCTTGAGCCTCTATTTCCTCTCTAGGTATGTAGGCTCATACCGTCTCTCTAGGCTCATGAACCCTATATTCTCTCTAGGTCTGTTGGGCCTACCCTCGTCTGATGGTCGTACGTTATGTCAAGAGGTTCTAAAGACTTGTTATTATCCCTACAAATCACCACATGATCTTTTCCCCATGCTTTGGCCTCACTCACTCGGTACGACAATCACGTCTCGGTAGGTTACTCATCTTAGTGCTACTCCAGCCTAATCACGCTTAACTCTAGAGTTCTAACTCTACAAGTGACAAAAAAGATAAGTACACTTTGGTGACATAAGTAAATAAATCAAATCTTCTCTCATCATGGACCACCATATACCAGAAACCGGGACGTTACAATCACCCCAACTAACAGAGTGCAATGTCCTTATTGTACAAACGCTGCCCTCATGACTTCCTCCTGGGTCAGGATATACCTAGAGCTCTGATACCACTTGTAAGGCCCCGATTACCACCGTCCGTGAGCCCCCACGTCTTCTTTAGGCATGTAGGCCCATACCCTCTATCTAGGCCTATGGGCCCTACACCCTCTCTAGGACCGTTGGGCCCACCCTCGTCTGACAGCTGGTACATTATCGATAGCCAAATCAAATCTTTTAACTCTCTTATCATGCACCACCATATACCATAAACTTTGATGTTACACTCACTTTCTCTCTTAGTCACTTGTTTGTTTGAAATAAAACTTAGAGAAACTGTAAAGAACACAAGCACATTAACGAGTTCACACCTCCAAATCTGAGATGCTACGTCTTGCCAAGATTTACTCGGAAATCCACTAAGATCTTGCTCAAACTCGAGCCTTTAGAGTTCTTACAACTTATCTCTCTTAATACAAATTTGGTCTTGACTCTTTACTCTTTATCTTAACATTTCACTGCTTATAAAAACAAAAGGTAGCTTACCCGACAACTTGCTCACCAAATCTTCTTGTTGTCTTAGTCTCTCTCATAATTAAAGCATGATTTGTACAAACTTAAGTCGGCGTCTTCACCCGTCTGTTTGCTACCTTCCAAATTCTGTTTTCTTTGTATGTTCGAGCAGAGAAAATGACGACATGAGAGAGATATTCTCTTGGAGAAGAATATGTTAGTTCATTAATTGGTAAAGTGAGCATTCGGTTTCAATTAGAAACTCTGATCCGTTTCTTCCTTCTCCCTTGTTTTTGAACCCTCTTAACTAGGGGTGGACATTTCGGTTAAATTTTAGGTTCGATTCGGTTAGTTTGGTTTTGAGAAAATTCTAACCAAACTTAACCAAAGATATTTTCGATCAGTTAGTATTCGATTCGGTTAGGTTTAATTTCAGTTTAGTTCGATTTCATTTCGGTTGGAAAAAACAAATTAGTTATAAAATTAAATCATATATGAAAAACCTTAAATAAAAAAACTTAATATGTAAAAGTTTAAAATTTAAATAAAATATGCAAGAGATAAATTTAATAAAATATAAAAATTAACTAACAAAAATTAAAACTAAAATTAGAAAAATATTAAACTAAAAATGTTAAAAATTTAAACTAAAAGTATTAAAATTTAAACTAAAAGTATTAAAATTTTAAACCAAAAGTATTTAAAATGTAAACTAAAAATATTAAAATATTAAATTAAAAGTATTAAAATATTAAACTAAAAGTATTGAAATTTTAAACTAAAGATATTAAGAACTTAAGTATATCGGTTTGTCGGTTCGGTTTAAACCGAACTATTTGAGTTTTGAAGAAATCTAACATAATAGTTTGAATATAAGTTTTGGTTTGGTTTGAGTTGAGTTTGGTTCGGTTCAGATAGTTCAGTTCGGTTCGATTAAAATGTCCATCCCTACTCTTAACCATTCAGAGTCATCCTTATACTTGGTGAACTTTTAGAACAAAATCCACAAAGCTAAAAATTGTTTTTTATAATTAAAATAAACTTAAAACCCAAATCCAAACCAACATAAACTTTTATAGTCATAAAAACTCAATATCAAAATCAAAATAAACCAAACCAAAACAACTGTAATCTAAAATCCAAATAACTCACTTGGGATGGAAACTGGAATTCCTAAAATTCTACTCGGAACAAATTATATATTATTGAGAGTATCTTTTTAATATCTTATGATAACAATAACAGAAAATAAAAAAGACGGAATACCATAAACATAATTTTTATTATTTTAATATATCTTACCACATAAACTAATACAGCACTGATGAACGAGTTGACAAGTTATTCTTGGAAAACTGTAAAACATTTAAAAGTTTTAGCATCTGTCTAGACACCAGAGAGAACAAACAACTGATATGAAACTCTAAGAGTAGCGATGGCTTGCTATGAAAAACTTGGAAAGGGATGAAGAACCCCACAAAAGAATAAAACCATATATCTTATAACTTCAGCTCAAGAAAATTTATTACATAAAAATTCAAAGTGCTGGAGTGATATGTGATTAGGCATTAAGCATATGTTTGCTTAAGCAGTCTTTGGCTTTGGCTTAATACGCTTCACTCTGGAGTATAAAAAGACTCCCGCTAGCGCAATCCCAGTTCCTGCAGTAGAATGTGATTAAACAACAATGGACGCCAAAAGATTTTGTGTATATTCATAGAAGCCGAGAATAAGACTTGGGTATTACCGAAAGCATTAACAGGCGAGACGGGTGTCTTGAAGAAGATAACAGAGCTCACGATAACCACAACACGCTTCACGCAGTTTCCAACAGAATGTGTAACGGGTGAGACTCTCGCTAGTATCATGTACGACACCTGTAAATCAAATCCAATATCTCTTTATAAGCTATTAGTGAAGCAACAAAATCAGTAAAGAGAAAAAGGTCTCACCTGCTGGTACGCGTGGAAGCAGAGTGCAGCGATAAGAGACTTTGTGTATATTTGTTGAACATTCACACCCTGCAAACCAGAAAAAGGTTGTTAAGAACTGAAAGGATACGAAACCTAATTTTGTAATATATAAATAACTCACAGCTGATTGAATGTATGAAGGAGTGAACTTGATGCCTTCAGAGAAGAAAGTCACGGGAGCCATTAGAACGAGAGACATCAATGTTATTATAGAGAAGAGCGTGATGTTGTCCAAAGAATCCTGCCAAGACACAATATCAAGTTTTATTATTATTTTTCCTAATCCACAATATGTTGAGTAAAAACTTAAGTGAATACACATGAAACTTACATCTTTCTTAACCATGACCTTCTTACTCAGCACGTTACGGGATTGGTTAGTCAAGTTTGAAGCCATTGCACTCAAAAAGCCAGCCCTGCCGCAAAACAAGTAAACGTAGTAAGTTATCAGAAGAATATATAGTTTTCATCTCAAATGTCACAATACTCAAACAAACTTACCAGTTGAATGAGACCTCTGTCACAGAAGCAAGTGCTACTCCACCAACGATTGGTATAATGGAACCGATAACCCATGGAGTAGGCACCTAAGAAGAGAATAGTTAATAAACTTGTGAAGTTGCACTTGTCTTACACAAATCAAACAAAGGCCATCATGACTAATATAAATGATCATACAGAGGCGTTTAGAAACACGAAACTCATAGCAACTTAATGTAGACAGGAGAACAATACGAATGACCAACAATCAATATCACACAAATCAATAAAAATGCGCTCACCTCGCCGAGAAACATAGCAGACAACACAACAGAGAAGAAAGGCTCCATGGCTTTAATAGTATGAGTGAACGAAACTGAAACTTTCCCAAGGCTCATGTTTGTAAACAGATTACCAAGTGTGTGCACAACCGCAAGCGGCAAGATAGCAGCTAGCTATCAAGGTAAGCATATATAAGAGTGAGTGACATATCTTCAGAACAAGAAGCTTATAAACAATTTAACATTAAAAAACAAAACAAAAAAACACACCTGAGCACCACTGATCTTCGGTCTCTTATACAGATTAAGAGCCCACATGATGGTAATAAGCACACTACCAACAGCAAATTGAACCAAAGTTACAGTCATTGGTGCATGTAGAGCTTTCAAAACCTGCAAGAATCAGAATAAATAATAAACTAATATTGGCTCGCTCAGAATCAAACACTAAATTTAGCACTCAGTAAAATCTAATCAATTTCTGAATTCTTCATCCAATACTCTATCTCTGTTTGAACTCAAACCTAATCAAAATTAGTTCAATCTATCTAAACAAAAATTATAAGCTTATAACAATTAGCCATAAAAAATAAACACTAAAGTCAGCAATTAATAAAACATATTCACGTATCTAAATTCTTCATCCCATATTACTAATCTCCATTCCGAATCATAACACAATTCAACACAGAGTTGAGTATAAATCTTCACATTCTATCAAAATTAATAACAATTAGCCAAAACAACAATGAACACTCAACACACGACTAATCTCATCTCAGGTTTACAAAGCACGAGAAATAAATAAAAAACAAATTCAGCAATTAGTAAGATATTCTCACATTACTGAAATTAATCTCAGTACCGAATCAAAACACGATTAAACACAAAAGTGATTCTAAAAACTAATAACGCACAATGAATACTAAATATCATATCAGATTGAAAAAGCTAACAACAAGGACGAACCTGCTTATTGTAGATGTTGAAGTAGATATTGAAAAGGTACCATAAAGCAAACAACAAGCCAAGTTCAAGCATCTTCGTTAATTTTCCACTGCTATCTCCTTCCTCAGCGCTTTCAGGAACTGCTGCAGCAGCGGTTTTGAAACGGTTAGTGTCAAAGGAAGAGGAGATCGGAGAAGGAAGGCCGGACCAAGCACGAAGAGGTGAATCAGATGAAGCGAGACGCCAAGATCGACGAGATAAAGAAGGAATAGAGACAACATTTGGAGAAATGTTGAGATCGTTGTGGTTTGAATTTGAAGAAGAAGAAGAAACGGTTACATGATTGCGTAAAGAGAGCCGCCGTGGTTTTAGAAGAGGGAGTGATGGAGAAGGAGAAAACACGGCGGAGCTTTGCATCATCTTCGCCGGAGTAATGGAGATCTGAATTAGAGATTGGTGGGAGGCGTTGGAGACTCCGTCGAGTGGGTTGGTGAGGTGAAACCAAATACTATAGAAGCGATACTCTGAAATAGAGAGGGCGGCTTATTTATTGAAAATGAAAAATTAGATTTGTTGAAATAAATATGCCGTAAAAATAAACAAAGAAATAAATAATCAGAGATTCGTAGCCGCATGGTTGAAATGTCTTTAAAAGACGAAAAATGTTGGGAACTTGTATTTTTTCCCATGTTATAAAATTAGCTAATTAATTGAGAATTAATTTTATATTATTTTAATGTTTTAAAATATATTTATCTATTATATTAAATATTCAAATAATATTGTTTTTAAAATTATAGTAAATATATAAAATATAGTATTAATAATTTATTTAATAATTTTTATTTATAATTTTAACATAATTTATTATAAAACATCACAAACTCTTAATATAAATGTCTGAATAACAAAAAAAAATTATATTTCTAAATGTTAAAATAATTGGATTATAGATGATTATGCAGAAAATAATTGGATTTAGGCGGAAATTAATCGGATTAGGCGGAAAATAATCGGTTGACTGATTTTTTTGAGGTATTAGTCATTAATCGAAGTAGCGAAGCTGGGCCTAACGACTACGCGAAGTGTAATCGGAGCTAAGCGGGGATTTTTAGAACATGAATTTTTTTCAATAAAATTTTATAAATTTAATTATAATATTTTTGGTTATTTAATTTTAAAGGACGGTTTTAATTCCTATACAATGAAAGCATAAATATGTAGTTTAATCTGTTGGTGAGACTATTATTTTACATTTATGAAAACATTTTGACCCATATTTTATATTTTATATATCTTTTATCATATTTTATTTCTATTTGTTTTTTCTTTTTCTTGTTTTTTGTTAATACCTTTTTCATATTTAAAAATTAATTATATATAATGTAAATACAAAATTACGTTGATAAAATTGTTTGATTTCAATGTTTATATATTTTATGAATTTTTAATGACTTAAATTCAATTTAATGATTAAATATCAAATAACGAAGTATTCTTTTATTTTATATGTATATATATATATATAATTAAGAGATGATAATGTGTCATTCATGAAGAGATTTGAACTATTTACAAAAAGTGGTAGATAAAGTGGGTTTTTGAAAACAATTATAATAGTAGTATAACCCATGAAAGCATCCACAAATTCATCGTCAAAGTAAGAGAGACAGTTATTATCAATCATGGTAGGAGATCAGATCATCCAAAAATGAAGACTGCATCACCATCAACTAGTATCCTCTAATAAAAGTGAGGTGGTGAGCTTCTCACTATTACGTTTTTGGTAGGTTTGCAATCATTAATAATTACATCGGTGATAAGCTAGATGGTGTGTGTTGTGCACTTCCTGATTTGTATTCTTTTCGGGTTTTTTAGTTGGTGCACTCTTTTTACGTACTATTTATTATCACATGCTTGATTTTCAAGTTTACAAATACATTTGGATCCAATTCGGATATTCTGTGCGAATTCGGATAAAAATACTCACCTCGAAAGTGGTTACTTTTGAGTTAAAATAAACAGTTCGAATGATAATTGATAGTTGTTCGGGTAAAACTCGGGTCCCAAGCAACTGATCTAAACCAACCCAGACCCGAACGATATCGAACCGACACTGAACCAAAAATAAAAATAAAATATACCCAGCAGAAAGATATTTATATTGATACAGAATTTACCCAAATCAGTACAATGGAAACTTTTGTGTTTGTAAATTTATGGTCTCTCATTTATGGTAGCACTAGCCAGAGCTAAACAATACTCCACCAAAATTGAGAGAAGTGGGTAGGTGGACAATGCATAGTACAAAACACATGCGTTGGAAATGGGGGCCCCACAGATCTACCTATTTTCAGAATCGAGGCCTAATTTGGTATAATATCAATCGAAGTCTTAAACTTTTGTCTTACTCTTACCAATTCCTCTTGGAGACCAACGATTTCTCAGTGATTCATATTATTTGCGCAGGAAAATGTCTACGTATAGTATAGGGATGTTATTATGGGTTAACCCGTTTCATTAACCTTTTTGCTCAGAGGTATTCCGGATAAACTGATTCGATTTAAACAGAACAAAAAAAAAAATCAATCTAAAAACAAACAGTAATTTAATATGATCTAAATATATAATTACTTTGCTCATTACGCATTCAATTCATGATAATTGCCTAATTTGACAACAAAAATGACAATCTAGCAATAATCCTGCAACAAAAATGATAATCAACTAAGAAATCTATATGATTAATCTATATTATAACTTTGTTCTTTCGAATTTGTTCTTGGAACTGTCAGGGTCTCTCTGGTCGGCTGACGAAAGCAAGACTAAAGGAACTATGCGGCAAAGTTTCTTCATAGGCAAAATAATTTAAGTGCTTCTAAACAAATAGAGAGTTTAAAAGATAAACTTGATGCGGCTATGTCTTCAACAAACTTGATGATAAGACATATACCTCATTTACATAAAGAACTAACTTTGGCATATCGCAACGAAGAGACATATTAGAGAACCAAAATCATGAACACTTGATTGGAAGAAGGAGATCGAAACACAAAGTTTTTCCATGCCTGCACCAAAACAAGTAACTCAAAAAACTTATAAAAAGGATAGAGATATTGGATTCCATGCTAAAGATTTTTTTTTTAAAAAATATTCATAAGAGTAATATAAATCCAGATATTTACATTATTGAAAAAAATCAACGACGTACATACTCATGAAGTTCTAAATATTTATCAAAGCGGGGATATAAATTTTATTAAAATCTGTTAATAGTGGCCATGGCTATGCACTCTATGTCATGTTTCAAATTGCTACTAAAGTCAATTAAGAAATAGATAGTACCATGCTACAATTTTGGAGGAAAAATGTGAACATAAAAAGAGGGATTCCTTGGGTTGCATGGGAAAACTTCAATTGTCCAAAAAGATGATGGTACATATTAAGAGTGGTCAAACACAACAGGTAAAGCCTCTATTGGAAACCAAAGTTTTCCAAAACGACATCTCAAAATATCAGCTGATATTGGATCTGAATACATTAAAGCCAAAACTGAAGCAATAATCACGATGAAAATACAGAAGCCCACTCCACAATGGTTACATTCAAATGAAGGAAAATTCAAAAGATTGTCATGCTCTGCATAATTATCATTATGTACAGCTTTCAACCAGAACCGTGTCTAGAATTGTTAGGGCCCAAGGCAAACAAAAAATTTGTTTTATGTATTTTTAATAACAAAAACAAATTTGTTTTATACTTGTTTTTTTATTTCTAATACATTATTTTAGAAAAAATCTATTATTATTTCTATTATTCTAATAAAATGTTCAGTTAAAAATAAAGTATAGTATATTAAAAATGATAAAAGAGAAAAATTATTGTTTTATATATTTAATGTGCAATATTCGTAAACTAAAACTAAATTAAGACATAATGAGTATTATCATGATTTCAAAATCTTTAGTGCTTGCAAACAACATGAGTCCTTAAGAAGTCTTAGATGGTAATACACCTAATTACACTATCTTGAGAACCTTTGATTGTGCCTGCTATCCGACTTTGATGGACTATGCATTACATAAATTTGATCCGAGATCACTAAAGTGTGTATTTTTGGGATATAACAAGAAATACAAAGGTTATTTGTTGTTTATTCGAGATCACTAAAGTGTTATCTATATAAGCAGATATGTAGTGTTTGAGGAGCTATTGTATCTATTTGATGAAGTGAAAACTCAAGGATCAACGCCCTTGTTGGCAGCTTGTCAATCCAGCTTTATATCTCAAAATCCACCTGAAACTACAGCAACAGAATCTGGAGTCAACCTGCAGTCCATGGTTTCCATCACTATCTCAGCCGGTTCTTCACGGCAATCACTGCAAAACACTGAAGCAGAATCATTACAACCTGTATCTCATATAATCGAAACAGTAATAAGCACTGCAGAAACAACTCTGTCTCAGCCTGTAATTGAAACGCCACTACCACAAAGTTTCACAGAAATAAAACTGTCTTCTACCGGTGGAGAAGGGTGTACTGGGTGTACGGCAGACATCGATTTTGTTCCTATAGGCAACATCACCTTTTCTCCATTGCAAGAAGCACATATTCCTGATGTCATTCAGATTCAACCAGAAGCTCTACACTCTCACAGCATGCAGACACGATCACAAGCATGTTTAAGAAAACCAAACCCAAGATACATTCTATTAACTCAGAAACTTTCTTATCCGGAGCCTAAGGCAGTAACTGATGCATTAAAAGATCCTGAATGGACAGAAGCAATGGGTAAAGAAATAGACAATTTCTCGGAAACCAAAACATGGTCTTTGGTTCCTCACATTCCAGACATGCATGTACTTAGGAGTAAGTGGGTATTAAGAACTAAACTAAATGCAGATGGATCACTGGATAAACTTAAAGCCAGACTTGTTGCTAAGGGATATAACCAAGAAGAAGACATAGATTACGTAGAAACATATAGCCCGGTTGTTAGAACTGCAATTGTGAGACTTGTGATTTATGTAACCACCATACAACAATGGGAAATCAAGTAAATGGATGTGAAAATGCATTTTTGCATGGAGATCTCACAGCCTGCAGGTTTTGTTGATCCGACAAAACCAGACTTTGTGTGCCATTTGCATAAAGCCTTATATGGTTTAAAGCAGGCTCCTCGGGCATGGTTTGATAAAATTGGCAACTTTCTGCTTGGGTTTGGCTTCATTTGTAGTATACCAGATCCACCCTTGTTTGTATATCAAAAGAACAATGATATTATCATTTTTCTCTTATATATAGATGACATGGTGCTCACTGGGAACAACTCAAAAGCCTTGGAGACACTGCTCACAGAGCTGAATAAGCAATTTCGAATGAAGGATCTTGGTCAAATGTCTTATTTTCTTGGAATCCAGGATGAAGGTCTATTTTTATCTCAGAAAAAATATGCAGAGGATCTCCTGACAGTGGCTTCAATGAGTGATTGTGCTCATGTGCCCACTCCACTACCACTGCAACTTCACAAAGTCCCAAATCAAGACAAGTTGTTTTCAGATCCAACATATTTTAGAAGCCTTGCAGGAAAGCTTCAATATTTAACCTTGACAAGGCCAGACATACAGTTTGAAGTGAACGACATATGTCAAAAAATGCATGTTCCAACGGTTTCCGACTTTCAGCTTCAGAAAAGAACTATGCGGTATGTCAAAGGAACTATCATAGTGGGGATCTCTTTCAACCCTGATACAGATTGTACTCTGAGTGCCTATAGTGATAGTGACTGGGGCAGATGTCACGTACTAGATGGTCTACAGGTGGTTTCTGTACTTTTCTCGGAAATAATATCATCTCTTGGACCTCAAAGAAGCAACAGACCATCTCTAAAAGCTCAACAGAAGCAGAGTATAGGTCCTTGTCCGAGACAGCTTCCGAGATCAAATGGGTCACTTCAGTTCTGCGTTTACTCGGTATTTCACTTCCCATCACTCCAACTCTCTACTGTGATAATTTATCTGCTGTATATCTCACAGCTAATCCAGCATTTCATGCTCGGACTAAACATTTTGATATGGATCATTACTATGTTCGGGAGAGAGTTTCCTTGGGAAAGATTGTGGTTAAACAAATTCCAGAATATCACCAACTAGCAGACATCTTTATGAATTCTCTGGTTTTCAAAGCTTTCAGCTCCATGGATGCTCCACCCACTCCGAGTTTTCAGGAGGGTATTAAGAGTGGTCAAACACAACATGTAAAGCCTCTATTGGAAACCAAAGTTTTCCAAAACGACATCTAAAAAAATCAGCTCATATTGTACCTGAATACATTGAAGCCCAAAGCTGAAGCAATAATCACGATGAAGATAGAGAAGCCCACTCCACAACGGTTATATTCAAATGAAGGAAAATTCAAAAGAACGTCATGCTCTGCATCACCGGTTTTCAACCTCAAGACAGAGAATCAATTTGAGCCATTAGGGTTTACTAATCCTCTTAAGGAACTCATATAAATAAGCTCTTCTCTGTAAACAAAACTAAGAGTGAGTGATTAATAAAACCAGAAACTTTCTTCATCTTCTCCAATTAGCTTATATTTTCAGTACAGGTTTCAGAAATTTAGAAATATTTAATGATACAGTATTGGCTAAAGAAGTTTGGAGACTTCTCAATCATCCAATCATCTAAACAAGTTTAGTCTCAGTCTTGGCTAAACAAGTTTATAAAAATGACCATATGTTTGAGGCAAAAGGATGCACATATCAATCTTATGGATGGTCATCAATATTAATAGGGATTAATCTTTTAAAGGAATATTGTCGTAATATTATTGGAGATAGAAAATCTGTGAGAGTCTACAAAAAAATCTACGAGAGTCTACAAAGATATATGGTTGCCTACAATTCCACCAAGATTAACACATCCATATAGTTGCCTATTATGCCTAAAATTAAAAATTTCATTTGGCAAATTTTATCAAAAACTGTTAGTACCGCTACACAATTAAATATTCGGGGAGTACAAGTGGACAAAACATGTCGAAGATGTTGTGTAGATGAAGAATCAATAAATCATATATTATCCACTCGTCCATTTTCCAAACAAACCTGGAGATTATAACATTGCCATTCATGTATCATTTTATTCCATCAAGTATTTTAGGGGAAAAATTCATATTTTCCTAAATGTCCATAATTACTACAGGTGCAAATGTATTACCATTTTGGGTCATATGGAGAGTTTGGAAATATATAAATGATCTATTATTCAACAAAAAGCGGTTATACTGAAAATGATTTTGAAAATGCTACATCAGATGTCCATGAATGGTTAATGAACAAAAGTTCCAAAATTCAAAAGAGTTCGATCATTCCTCACAGATCATGGACGGAGATGCAGGATAGAGATGGTGTTCCCAAGTACTCGGGGCCGACTAATCTTGATTTGACCTTAACAACGTTAGAAGCAGAAAGTAAAGCCCTTTTAGTGGCTTTACAATCCATTTGGTGTAAAGTGTTCCAAGAGATCATATTTGAAGGAGATTGTCAAGTTCTTAACAGTATCATCTCTGGAAAACATGAAGATGTATCTATACAAAACATTTGTCAGGACTTAAAACTGTGGAAAGAGAGGTTCAAAGATATACAGTTCACACACGTATATAGAAGCAACGACGAATCTACACAGACATGGTCCTCAGAACATATATTTTCTTTTCAAATTGTATTTATCCACCAATTTGATTAACATACTATTTTTATTATGACTTTATTTTTTCTCGTTTATAAAATATTTATTTGAAATAAAAATAATAAAAAGAGAGATTAAAATGATAAGAAAAAATTGATGCTTTTAAAAAAGACCGTCACATACAAAAAGAATTAGTAAAATATATTAGTACATATTAATTTCTAATTGAAAAATATAAAATAGAAAATTTAAAAAATTAGGATAGTAAAATGATAATTACTAGGTTTTGTAAATATAGAAACAACCTAGTTGAAATGATAAAAATTATACTAAACCAAGTTAGAATAAGGGTTCTGGAACATACTTGAGTGAAAATTTTACCTTACCTCAGAGTAACATTTAAAATTCAGTTATTATAACAAGAAAAACTATTAAGATCTCCACGAACAACTATTAAAAAAAATACATTTCAAAGTTCAGAATCAAAGATCTAACAATATTAGCTTAATCAGTTGAGCATACAGAAATTTGCTTAATATTAGCTTAGTCTTCTGAACATTCAGCTTGCAGAATTGTTTCAAGATACCCAACTGATGTCTAATTTAAAGGGAAAACTTTGAGGAAGATGAAAATTAACTAGTTTTGATTAAGTTTGATTCATGACATACTATTTCTTTCACAGCTACATTACGACTTCCAACAACATAATTGCATATATATATATATATATATATCTGATTCATTTTTGTTCGATTTTGATTTACCGAAAAACCTCTATAAATTAATAGTGTCAGGACCGATAATTTTATTAATTTAGAAAGATATTAATTTATCCATAAATTAATAATTATTAATTTATAGAGAGTTTTCCAAATTTTAGAAAATATATTACTTAAAAAATTAAAACAATACTTTGATATATTTTAATGCATTTACATATTAGGAAATAATTATTGCTTATCTAGTTTTTAAAATAGTTTCTGATGCAATTTAAGAAAATAATATCATATATTTTTGATATTTTAAGAAAAAATTGAAATAAACTCCCAAAAAATTACAAATTTACTACTAAAAAATTAAAACCATATTTTATTAAAATATCTTATATATAGTACATTTATATAATTATTAATTTATGTTATTAATTGGACAATATATTTACATAGAAATTTCAAAAAAATGTTATCTTATTATTTTATCGAAATGTATCCATTATTATATTGGTCCCCACTCGGGACCGTGATAATTTATTAATATAGAGATGTTATTAATTTATTGAGTATTAATTTATAGAGGTTATACTGTAAATGGGAACTATAGAAATAAAGAATTTTTTACCGGCAGCCATAACTATAACGGTTATAAGGTAGCGAAATTCCTTGTCGGGTAAGTTCTGACCCACACGAAAGGCGTAAGGATCTTGGCACTGTCTCGGAGAGAGGCTCGGTGAAATAGACATCTCTGTGAAGATGCGGATTACCTGCACTTGGACAGAAAGACCCTATGAAGCTTCACTTTTCCCTCGAATTGGCTTTGGACTTTTCCTGCGCAGCTTAGGTGGAAGGCGAAGAACCTTCCGGGGGAGAGCCATCAGTGAGATATCTTTAACCATTTATCACCTAAAAAGAGTTTTTTTAATAATATATATATATTAAAATTAAAAATATATATTTATCGGTATTTAAACTAAAAACAAATTATTAAACCTAAATCTAAACAAATTAATTTCAAAGTCTTCTCCTACGATTCTTTCTCCCATGACTTCCACTTTTTTTACCATCTCTCTTTAAAGATATGATAAATGAAATAAATGTAGGATTTTTCAACCAACTTTAAATCAAAAGAAGTTTGCATATATATATATATATATATTTAAGAAGAGGGCTGACGATTTATTCTCCTACCGAAACTATCATATAACATTAGATATAACTCAAACTAAAGTTTCTTTTGATATATCCTAGTAAAAACTATTTCAAATCTATACCCCTCTAAATTGGAAGTTACATATCTAATTTCCTCCAAATTTAAAGTTCCAATCTTAATAATCCATAAATCCAGGTTTTATTTGGTTTACTAGTTTAAATTATATGTTAACCAACAAAATCTATTATAAACCCACCTATCAATTTTTATGAATTATTTTTGATTATTTTAATAATTTATTTTTATTCAATATATTAAAAATAATAAAAGAAAATATCTTCTTCGTCCCCATCTATCTCTACCTGTTTTGTCTCTTTCTAAACAAAATTGTTTACGATTTGTATGGTTAATGTTCACAACTTTGGAAAGAAGTATTATGCATATGAGAAATTGAAACTACGAAGATTCTAAAACTGTGACAACTAGAAATCTCCATTTCCTCTCATTCTTCGTTCTACGATATCTAAAAGTTTGATCTTTCGTTTTTAATTTCTCTTGGATTAGTTCAATTTTCTAATCTGATTAGGTTTTCTTATTGAGTAATCAATGTGGTAATCGATCATCCTGGGATCGACAATTCGTCGTTTAAAATTATCAATTTTGCTGATGACTAATTAAATTCTGAAATCTGGGTTATTTCTCCACAATTAAGGATCTTTAAAGTTTTTTTTTGCTGTTAAGCTCATGAATTTGGAGTTAAATTCTGAATTGGAAAACAAATTCAGGGCAAATTGATCCTCAATTAGATACTGATTTTTGAAATTTGAGGGTTTTAGTATTTGAGACAGGGGATGATGGATTTATAGGTGAAAATTTTAAGTTTGGAAGAAAAATTGGTAGTAGGCGTCACTGTATCTTACCTTGCTCCTTTCTCCCAGGCACACTTCACTATGCTCCTCGACGAAGGGAAGTTTTTTCAAATTATCTCAGATCTCACCAACTTGCCCATCTAAATAAGGATTTTCTTGGTCTTGAGGAGCCTCTTCTCACCTTTATGGATACCTACTTAGACTCCATTACGAGTCCTGCTTGCCTCCTCTACTACTCCAAGTTTCAAATTCTTTGACCTTCTCTGCTCTCAGATCTGGACTTCTTTTGTGATGTCTAGTATCCTTGTGTCTTTGCTGGGGTAATGCTGCCGACGAGCAGGTTTTTGTTTGTTTTTCTTTTGCTGGGTCCCGCTTAAGTTCTTCACCGCTTCTCACCCCTTACCTCACCACTGAAGACCGGATCAGCTTGTTTTACTCTCCGCCGACTTCCTCCAGCTAAAAAGCAATATTTCAGCTGCTACTACTTCATTACCTCACCACTGAGGACCAGATCTGATTGTCTTCAACTCTCCTCTGACTTCCACCGCCATAAAAATACTGGTTCAGATACAACTACTCCATTACCTCACCATTGAGGACCACATTTGAAATTTGAAGTATATACTCCTGGTCCACACTGATCTCGGTTTCGGCAAGTTTCTTTGAGACCAACCTCTCAATATGTCGCACAGATACACCCGTCAAGAAAAAGGGAAATGGGTTCCAGTAAATGAAAACTGGCGTCGCGGGTCTCCTCTTCGCATCCCAGACAGTGACAACTCCAACCTCATCGAACAGAACCACTTTACCCTCATAGGAAGAGTAACAAATCCAAGCATTCAACACCCCCGTGCCCTGGTGGATTACATGATCACCTAATGGTATTGGTACCTAGAGCCCAGACTCACAGGCAGAGCGCTAGGCGCTGAGCTCTTCTTCTTCCGATTCGAATCTGAGGCTGACCTTCAAACGGTGCTGCGCCGAGCCCCGTTCCATTTTAAACGCTGGATGTTTATACTCCAGAGGTGGGAACCCGTTGTAGCTTCAACTTTTCCATCTCAAATCTCCTTTTGGATCACAATCAATAACCTCCCACTACACTTTTTGACTGATCAAACCATACGAACTATCGGAATGGACCTCGGACACCTAGAAGGGCGAGATGTAGCTCAAGGTCGAGTTTGGGTTCAAATAAATGGCCTCCTTCCACTCATAATGGCTATGCCCATTAAATTACCTTGAGGAGAAGTCACCGAATGTCTTTCGAATATGAGCGGCTTGAGAGACATTGTTTCAAGTGCTTCTCACTAAGACATGAGGAGCGAGACTGCCCTTTGGAGCAAGCTACTTCTGCAAAACCTCGAGAAATGGGCTTAAATGAACAAAGTATCGGGACAAAGGGGACAAGGATTGCAGGAGATATGAATCTCGATCTGAGTCTGGGTCAGAATCTCGACCCTTGCACCATCTCTTTTCCCAGTGAGCTGATACCCAAGGAAACCGGCTAAGCCGCAATAGTGCCTCTCTGCCTCAACAGCAATCCCGTAATAGAGGATCACAAAGGCTTAACTCTATCTCTGTAGTGGAAGAACAAAAATCTGCGACCTCCCCCACCCTTCTCGCCCTAGAGGCTATGGATGATCATGAGGATATCAAGAGATAGTTCGCCCCACAAAGACTAGAGACAAGAATCTTCCTTCACTCTCACTTAGACAGAGAGCATCACAACGAGAACCGGTTTTGCAAATCAGAGGATCAACCAACAGCCGCTCACATTCATCTTGGTACCCACCACAAGGTGAGTTTAGAGGACCTCAACGAGTAGTCGGTGATGCTTCAATACAAGATAAAGGAAAGGGTATAGTAACGCCGCATCAGAGTGCACAATAATCTCAAGCGGGAAATGAGTTAGAAGGCCCCAGGGAACATCAACCGGGAATCACCGTACATTGAAAGTAAAAGTGCTAGGAGTGAGCGGCAAACTCCACCCCCGGTGGATACTCGCAGATTCTCACACTCTCGGTCTCATGGGCAGGGAACTGAATCTGGCTCTCAATGATCCAGAAGACCTGCTCTGGAACGCGTTTCCTCTGGAAAGTCCCCACTTCAAAACAGCCAGCGGGGAGGTAGGGTCTCCTCAAACAACCCTATGGATGTCGAAATACAATACATGGGTGAAAATTCTCTTGAATTGTCTTCTCGGCACAACCATAGAGATATGACTCTTATCTCGGCTGCTCCAGCTTTGCAAGAGCTCTCTGCACCCCCAAGCTTTGACCTACTCACACCGACTTCACCCTACACTCAGACTCAAATTACCAGAGGATCATGTCACAGTTACTATCCCAAAATCTTTGACGGGTGAAGAAATACATGACCGGAAAAAGAAAGGAAAGTCAAGGAAAGGGGTAAAAGTCCCCTACAGAGAGCAAATTCAAGAAAACGAAATGCCACCAGAGGGAAGGCTACATCCCTTAAAAACCTTGTGCAGACAATACATCAGAAGCAAGCAATGGAGATCCAGAACCTCGGCCTGCTCAGCCGCTGATTGTACTCATTCCTGCTTCCTCAAGGGCAAAGTCGAAGGCAAAGACAAAGACTAAGGTGGATTTTCAACATCCACCAAGTTCTCTTCCTTAGTAGTGGCAGCTTGAAACTGTCAGGGTCTAGGAAAAACCCGGACAGTTAGGCGGATCCGGGGAATCTCTACTCAATTTTCCCTTAATATAATGTTTCTAATGGAGACAAAAAATAAGGTTGAAGTTGTTTTAAATTCTGTTAAAACCTTAAACCTTACAAAACATTTCTCTGTATCCCCGGATGGGATTGGAGGTGGATTAGCACTTATGTGGAATGAAGAAGTTGATTTAACTATTATATCATCCTCTCCAAATTATATCGATGTTGTCATCTCTTTTCAAGATATTACTTCCTTTATAACTTTCATCTATGGCTGCCCACAAGTGGAGAACAAAGCGGGGTTTAGAATCACATGTCGGCTCTTGGAGAGGGCAGAGTAGAGCCTTGGCTTATAACAGGAGATTTTAACGAAATCTTACAAAATACTGAGAAAAATGGTGGCCCGTCTTGTAGTGAAGGATCCTTTATTCCTTTCCATAGATTTGTTTCACAAAATGGGCTATGGGACATTCATCACTCAAGGAATAGCTTCTCGCGGCGAGGAACAAGGCACTCACACTTCATTCAAGCTAGACTGGACCGAGCCTTAGCAAATTGCAAATGGACTGAACAATTTCCCTCTAGCAGAAGCAGATATCTCCGGTTTGAAAGCTCAGACCATAGACCCATTCTCACCTATTTTGATCCCACAAAGTGCAAAGCAAAAAAGATGTTTTGATTTGATAGGTGTCTCCGGGAAAACTTAGAAATAGGCCTACTTATTGAGGATGTTTGTCACCAGAACCCCAGCTGTCCTTACTCACCAAGTTGAGCCACTGTCGCCGAGGGCTTATTGAATGGACAAGGCTTCACAACAAGAAAAAGAATCGGATACTTAGAGAGATGCAAGAGCTTTTGGACCGTGCTCTCTCAGCAGCTGCCCCTGATCAAGGTCTTATCAACTCACTCTATGCAACTTTAGACAAGGAATATGAGGAAGAAGAGAAATTCTGGCGACAAAGAAGTCGTATCCTTTGGCTCAAAGAAGGTGATAAAAACTCCCAATATTTCCATGCTTCTACCAAGAAAAGGCAAGCCCTAAATAACCTCACAGTTATTGAGGATGAGAACGGAAATATGGTGACTGATGATAATAAGATTTCTGCCACTATTAGCTCTTACTACCAAGGTCTTTTCACATCGGTACAAAACTCTGACTAAAGTGTGGTCGATGAGGCAATCCAGTGCAAAATCACTGCTGAGATGAACCAGAATTTGATCTCTATTCCTAGTAACGAGGAAATAAAAGCAGCTGCCTTCTCCATAAATGCGGACAAAGCTCCCGGCCCAGATGGATTCTCAGCCGGCTTTTACCATTCTTTTTAGAATATTATTGAATTAGATGTTTACCGGGACATCCAAATTTTTTTTGAAACTCTCTCTCTACATAGACGTCAAAATGAAACACATGTGAGGCTCATTCCCAAAGATAACCAACCACAGAAGGTTTCAGATTTCCGTCCTATAGCCTTGTGTACAATACATTACAGGATTAAAGGCAAAATTCTTACAAAACGCCTCCAGCCCCTCTCAGCAGAAATAATCTCCAAGCATCAATCTGTGTTTGTACCAAATAGGGCAATTGCGGATAATGTACTCATCACACATGAGGTCCTTCATTTTATCCGTACCTCACATGCCAAAACAAGAGGTAGCATGGCGATCAAGACAGACATGAGTAAAGCCTATGATAGGATTGAATGGAACTTTCTTAGGGTGGTTCTTGATCGGTTTGGCTTCCATGGAACCTGGACTGATTGGATCATGGAGTGTGTTACCTCAATCACATACGAATTTCTAATCAATGACTCTCCAAGAGGTGGGATTACTCCATCTAGAGGTCTTCGACAAGGAGATCCACTCTCCCCTTATCTCTTCATCCTATGTACGGAAGTCCTGTCTGGGCTTTGTGCTAGAGCACAAGAGAAGGGCACTCTCCGAGCCTAAATCACTTGTTATTCGCCGATGACACCATGTTCTTCAGCCAAACTAATCAAGTGAGTTTTGGGACCTTAAGGAAAATAGTGGAGAGATATAAGAGGGCATGGGGTCAATGTATTAATGTTAATAAATCCTCTATCACTTTCTCGTCTAAGACAACACCGGAAATTAGAACCCAAGTGAAGCAGACACTCGGAATTACAAATGAGGGAGGATTTGGGAAATATTTAGGCCTCCCTGAGTTCTTTGGAAGGAAGAAGAAAGACATCTTCACCAGTATAGTCGATAAGATTAGACAAAGAACACTCTCTTGGTCTAATCGGTTCTTATTGTTGAGAAGTGTGATCACATTAGTAGTGAGGTAATCATGGGGGAAAAGAAGGAAAGAGTTCGGTTGGAAAGAAAGGATAAAAGGGAAGGGAAGCTGTTACAAATGAACTAGAAGCTAACTGAGTAGAGAAGTGGAAGCAAGGAGCAGCATGGGGGCGCAGAGCAGGGCATGGTGCCGCAATACTGTTGGAGCAGCCCAACCACTCCTCTTCTTCTCTTCACGCAAGTCTTCTCTTCTTCTTTGCCTCTTCTTCTCTCATATGTAAAAGTCTATAAATACATGTAATCTCTTGTAAAGAATCAGTGAATAAGAGAATAATAAGAGTTTCATTCATAATTCCCTTCTTGTTACACACCATTCTCAAATCATCATTCTCTTCTTCTCTAAACTACTAAATCAACATGGTATCAGAGCAGGTTAAAGTTCTAAAAGCCTAATATCTTCTCCTAATTCTCTCTTCTATACGTCTTCTAATCTATTCCAATACACTTTGCTAAGTTCTATTCAGTCTGAGATTAATATCATTGGAACTGGTTAAAGTTCCAAGTTGTGAAAGAACTAGAATCGTGTATTGTTACTAGAAAATGGAGTCAAATAGACTATCAACTATCTCAGTTATTATCAAAGAAAACAACTATATCCTTTGGGCAAAAACTACCAAGACTGTCCTTAGAGGCTGAGGACTTTGATGGTATGTTGAGGCAAAGGAAGAAGCGGAAGCCACGGTGAAAAATGAAAAGGAAGAAGCTAAAGAAGAGCAAGAAGAACAATACACTCTTTCTCTTCTTCAAAGCTCACTAGAACCATCCATCTTGGTGGCCTACTCTTATGCGGATACCGCATAGGAGCTGTGGGATATACTCACGGGAATATATGGAAATGTCTCAAATATATCAAGGATATTTGAGGTAAAGAGGGCGCTGAATGAGCTTCAACAAGAGGAGAAGCCATTCAAGGAAATGTTTGGGGAGTATAGAAACTTGTGGGCCGAGTTGGAGATCTTGAGGCCACAAACTATAGACCCCATGGAGTTAGGTGAAATGCATGACCAAGACCAAGTGTTTGGGTTTTTCTTGGCACTCAATGCATCTTACCAAGACCTTATCCATCACATACTTAGATTTGAGAAGCTGTCAAGTCTAGCGAAAGTATATGGCTTGATACAAAGGGAGGAGGGCTCAAGAGACCTATTTCGTGCGTCAAGTGAAGCTGCACATCTTGCCAAGAAGAATCTCACATTTGTAGACAAGAGGGTGTTGGAATGTGAGCATTGTAAGATGAAGGGACATACCAAGGAGAAATGTTGGACTCTCCATCCACATTTGAGGCCTAAGCGACTAAGGGAGAATGAATATGGGCGTAGGGCCTTCATGGGAGTTGCACAACCGGTTGAGGATAATGTCAAGAGATCCGAGTTTGAGGCTCTCATCAAGAGCCTAGCTAAGCTGACAGAATCCGGTAAGAGCTTTCTTAGTTCTGGAAGCTCCATAAGTAAGGGTAAAGTTATTGTGGATTCAGGAACTTTCCATCACATGATCAAGGATAAAGACATGTTAAAAAACCTTGAGCCCTATCATGGAAATGTTTAAATAGCCAATGGAAGCTCAGTTCCGATTAAAGGGATAGGAGAATTAGAGCTTTTCAAAAGGGAAAGAAAAGCATTATACATGCCGAGCTTCTCATCTAATCTCCTATCAGTTCATAAAGCTACAAAAGATTTGGATTGTGTGGCATTTTTTGGGACTAACTTTGTTAAGTTTCATGACCCTAAAACAAACCATGTGCTCGGAGAAGGGAAGGTGGAGGATAGAGTTTATCTTTTGGAAGCAAATAAACAAGAGGATTCAAAGATTCTTGGAATGAAGGCAGATCTAGAAGTTTTTGGTAAGAAGGAGATTGGAGATAGCCCATTATGGCATGGAAGGCTAGGACATCCAAGTTCAGCCGTTCTCAAGATGGTCTTACCCAATCTCATTCAAGAAGAAGTAGTTTGTGAAGCATGTATACTAGGGAAGCATTGTAGACAAGCTTTTCCCATTTCATCTACAACTTGTGATGAAGTTTTTGGCATTGTACACTCGGATGTTTGGACCGCCCCATGTAATTCAAGAGATCAATATAAATATTTTGTTTCCTTCATAGATGACTACTCAAGATACACATGGATCACACTCCTACACTCCAAAGACCAAGTTTATGAAGCATTCACCAACTTCATTAACTATGTCTCTACACAATTTAAAACAACATTTAAAATCTTACGAAGTGATAATGGAGGTGAATATGTGAGCAAGTGATTCAAATAGCTACTCAACAACTTTGGCATCATTCATCAAACATCATGCGCTTACACTCCACAATAAAATGGGGTAGTGGAGAGGAAGAATAAACATCTAATGGAGGTGGCAAGGACTATCATGTTTGCCAAAGGAGTACTTAAATTCTATTGGGGAGATGCCGTGATGACTTCAAACTACTTGATCAACCGGCTTCCAACCAAGAATCTGAACAATACGTCACCATTTGAAGTGCTATACAAGAAGAAACCAAACCTGAATCATCTTAAGACCTTTGGATGTAAGTGTTCCATGTTTCTACCAGAGGGACAAAGAAGCACGCTTGAATTCAAAGCATGAAGTGTGTATTCATTGGATACTGACCAACACAAAAGGGTTATAAGGTGTATAATCCAGAGACAAGGAGGGTTCATGTGTCTAGAGAAGTGAGATTCAATGAAGGAGAAAGTTTTTATGAAGCACGGAACCATGATACTCATGAAGAAGGAGTCTCTTCAACCTGGGAATGGATGCAGCCTAATGAAGAGCCAATAACAAGGGATGAAGTACATGGGATGAATGAACCATCTGAGAACATAATGGACAATGGAAATGCGGATGATAAAAATGTGGAACCAGAACAGGACCCAGATGAAGAAGAAGCGGATGTCGAAGAAGAAGAACCTGAGCCAACAGTACCTCTAAGAAGAAGTACAAGACATAGGCGACAGCGCGTCTACTACAACAACTCGGCCATGTTTAAAAAAGGGTCTAGTATGGGTAATATTTCCAATGTGATAAGAGAGTTTCCTGAGCATACGATGAGCTTAGATCTCGATCCTATTGGCGACAGCGATCTCATATCACAAAATGGAGATAAGACTCAACCTTTATATCCTATTGAACATTTTTGCTCTTTGGCAAACTTATCTATGGAACATGAAGCTTTTCTGGGAAAAATCAACAAGGAATCCATCCCTAGCTCATATGAAGAAGCATGTGAGAAGGAAGTATGGATAAAAGCCATGGAAGAAGAAATGAAGTTTATCGAAAAGAACCACACTTGGTACTTGACCGAATTGCCAAGGGATAAGAAACCAGTTGGGTGTAGATGGGTTTATACGATCAAGTATACAAGTGATGGAGGAAAATAGAAAGGTACAAAGCAAAGCTGGTAACAAAAGGATACACTCAAGTCTATGGGGAAGACTATACAGAAATGTTTGCTCCAGTTGCTAAGCTCCACACAATAAGAATCCTAATCTCGGTGGCAGTAAACTTGAAGTGGGATCTATGGCAGATGGATGTCAAGAACGCCTTCTTGCAAGGAGATTTGGAAGAAGAAGTGTATATGGATCCACCCCAAGGATATCATAAGGAAGGCAACAAAGTTTGCAGATTAAAGAAGGCAATATATAGGCTGAAGCAATCTCCAAGAGCATGGTACCAAAGGCTAAGTGCTTGTCTTTTGGAGAGAAGGTTCATAAGATCGGAAGCTGATCATACTTTGTTCACGAGACAAAGTGAAGGAGGAATGGTTGTGGTACTAATATATGTTGGTGATCTAATCATCACAGGGAGTGATAAAGATGGAGTAGATCAAACCAAGAAGATCTTGAAGGCCGATTTGAAATAAAGGACCTGGGGAAGCTTAAGTACTTCCTAGGAATTGAGATGACACGGTCTGAAGATGGGATGTTCATCTCTCAAAGGAAATATGTACTAGATCTCTTGGAAGAAACTGGGAAGCTAGGATCCAAGCCGGCTAAAACTCCAATAGAAGAAGACTACCAAGATAATCCTGACGGGAAGCCATTGGAAAACATCAAAAGATACCAAAGGATGGTGGACAAGCTCATCTATCTTACTATCACAAGGCCAGACATTTGCTTTGTATTAAACACTGTGAGCCAACATATGCAAAAGCCAACTATGCAGCATTGGAACATGATTGAGAGGCTGCTTAGGTATCTGGAAAACAACCCCGGAAAAGGAATATGGATGAAAGCAAATGGAAACACAAAGGTTCAAGGGTATTGTGATGCGGATTGGGCTGGAGATAAGAAGGATAAGAAATCTACATCTGGTTTTTTCAAATTTGTGGTAGGCAACCTTGTTACTTGGAGGAGTAAAAACAGAAGGTTATAGCCTTATCTAGTGCTGAAGCAGAGTATAGGGCCATGAGAGAAGTTACAAAAGAGTTGATATCGGTAAAAGCACTTCTAGAAGATCTTGGAATACATGAAGCTGAAGAAATAATGTTGTATTGTGATAATCAAGCTGCAATACATATAGCATCCAATCCGGTATTCCATGAAAGAACCAAGCATATAGAGGTATATTATCACTTTGTGAGGGGAAAGATTCAAGAAGGAATCATCAAAACCACCTTTGTAGCAAGTGAAGATCAACTGGCAGATATCTTTACCAAGACAACCTCATCTATCACTTGTGACATCCATTCCAAGATCGGTCTAAAGGATCTTTATCGACGAATCCTGAGGGGGAGTGTTGAGAAGTGTGATCACATTAGTAGTGAGGTAATCATAGAGGAAAAGAAGGAAAGAGATCAGTTGGAAAGAAAGGATAAAAGGGAAGGGAAGCTATTACAAATGAACTAGAAGCTAACTAAGTAGAGAAGTGGAAGCAAGGAGCAGCATGGGGGGGGCATCAGAGCAGGGCATGGTGCCGCAACACTGTTGGAGCAGCCCAACCACTCCTCTTCTTCTCTTCACGTAAGTCAAGTCTTCTCTTCTTCTTTGCCTCTTCTTCTCTCCTATGTAAAAGTGTATAAATACATGTAATCTCTTGTAAAGAATCAGTGAATAAGAGAATAATAAGAGTTTCAATTATAATTCCCTTCTTGTTACACACCATTCTCAAATCATCATTCTCATCTTCTCTAAACTACTAAATCAACACTTATCTGGAGCAGGGAAACAAATGCTACTAAAGGCGGTTCTCTGTTCAATGCTTTCTTACTCCATGTCGTGCTTTAAGCTCCCATGCTTGCTCTACAAGTGTATCCAATCAGCACTCACTTGCTTCTGGTGGGATGATAGACCGGATAAGAGAAAGACAAGTTGGGTCTCATGGGGGAAGCTTAGCTTGCCAAAAAACTATGGAGGTTTGGGATTCCGAGACTTAGAGACCTTTAATGATGCCCTACTTGCCAAGATTGGATGGAGTATCCTACAAGAGCCAGCCTCCCTCCTTGCTCAAGTACTGCTGGGGAAGTATTGCTGAGATACCAATTTCTTAGAGGCTACTGCACAAGCCAACTCCTCTCATGGATGGCGTGGTATTTCAGCGGGTCGCGATGTCCTAAGGAAGGGACTCGGATGGATCATAGGGGATGGCTCCAACATTAATGTTTGTACTCAACCTTGGCTCTCTACCTATGTCCCATCCACTCCCTTTGGCCCTTCTAATAAAGATCAAGTACACATGACAGTAAAGGATCTCCTTTATCCCTCAACTGCTTCATGGGACCTACAGGCAATTCGACAACATTTACCTCAATATGAGGCTCTTCTACTCAAGACACCTTACGATGGCTACCAGCAAAATCCAGTTCTTATACTACTAAAACGGGCTACTCGCTCTTGCGCCTGGAACCAGAACAAGTGGAACATGAAAACTTTAAATGGCAAACCAACCTGTGGCAGATTCGCTTTTCTCCAAAACTCAAAATGTTCCTTTGGAATGTAACTGCTAATGCCCTACCGTTGGGAACTGCCCTCTCGACTAGAGGAGTGACAAATGCTGTTTGTTGTATTCGATATGGAGCTCCGGAAACTGCAATTCATGCTATTAACTGTCCATATGCCCAAGAAGCTTGGAGTCTCGCCCCAGTCACTCGCTCTCCAGCCTTAATGGTTTCCTCCAGCATGAAAACTTTCTTGCAATAAGCAAAAAAGAAATCCTCTTACCTCCATCAGGACTAAACTTTACACCATTATATCCATGGATCCTCTGGTATTAATGGAAGTCCCGAAACATGCTAATCTTTTAGAAAAATATACCCCAGCTGCTGATTGTGTTACCAAAGCCATCGCGGAAGCTCTTACTTGGCAAGAGGCGCAAAGTTTTACTTCAGCCCCTCAAGCGTATCCCTCTCAGCAACTTGTGGCTCATGCCCCTCCCCTTTCTTCAGCCGCCTTGTGCTATAGGGATGCTGCGTGGAAGGACTCACTGCAATGCGGACTCGGCTGGATCATCAGAAGACCAGCGGGAGATACTATTCTTAAAGGCTTAACCTTGGCTGAGTTCACCCCATCACTTCTTATGGGCAAAGCACTCGCCCTCCGATCAGCTTTAGTTGCAGCGCAAGAAGCTGAAATTCTTTTGATGGTCTGCTACTCTGATTGTCAAATCTTGGTTGGTTTGCTCAATTCTGGCAACTCCACGAACGAACTCCAGAATATACTTTTGGATGTCCGATCTATCTCTCTCGCCTTTACCTTTATCTCCTTTCATTACATTTCTAGATCTTGTAATGCTGCTGCTGATCAGCAAGCTAAACTATCCTTTGTAATTAGCAATATCTCCTCCATTATTGGAGTTTGAGATTTCTATCTTATCTATAAAAATGTTGGTTGAACAAAAAAAAAGAAGAAAAATTGGTAGTCAATCGTTTGGAGAACGTTTTATAAAATTCTAGGTATATAAGAAGGATCAAGATGATTTTGATTTTAACTTTGTAAATTCTGTTTACCAGAATTGGCGGAAGAAGAACAAACTATAAAAAGATATTTTCTCTAATTTTTAAATATATTTAATAAAAATAAATTATTAACATTATTAAATTAATTCAAAATATATATGGGTTTAAAATCGGTTTGGATATATATAAACCAGATAAAACCTGGACTTATAGATTACTAAGTTTCGAACTTGAAATTATATCTGTAACTTTCAATTCAGAGGGATATAAATTTGAAATATTTTTAGGAGGATATATCTAAAGAAGCTTTACTTTGGACTGTCTGATGTTATATGATAGTAAATGTTGGTTTCAAGGCCATGGGAGTTTTCTGAATAATACCACATGATTCAGAAAACTGATGAAATCTTACTTGAATATCTTTAGGATAAATAATATTATGAAAGATAGTATGATGAACCCTCAAACCTATAGTGTTTATCATCAATGGAAAGTATAAAAGCCAGAACGAAGCATTGACTACATATACATAATGTTACCATGAAGGAAATAATTCTAAAATTTTAACGTTAATATTATGATTTTAACCTAATTGATATTTGTATATATATATTATATCAATATCAATATTTTTATGATATATTTTATATTTGATATTTGTATAATATATATTATAATTAAATTTGTAAGTTAAAAAGATTTAATTTCCTGATTTTATTCTGTTTTTTTCTTTAACTAACTCTATAAAAAATTAGAATGTGTAATATAAACTTAATAGAATATTTCTTATAATTATTTTAGAACATGGTCAACCTTTAGAATACATATTCTAAACTCTACAATATTTTAGAAATTTATTTCTATTTTTTAAGAAAATGAATAACTGGTAGATTGCATATTCTAATTGTTTTTTGATAAACAATTTTCTATTTAAAATTACATGAAGAAAAAATGTTACAAAGCTTATAGCACAGTTATAGTTAAATAGTTGACCTAACACACATTAAAAGAACTGATGGAGTCATATGTCCATAACAAAGGTGGGCCTTACCCCAGTTACAAGGACGTAGTCGAAGGTTTGCGTACCATTGGAAAAGATGAGTTCAGTGATGTTCACGATTACAGAGATGAAGAGGTGAGACGATTCTGGGTTTTCACCTTGAAAGCCACTGCTGCATCATTTGAGAGGCTAATTGTGAGTTGATTTTCCTTAAGCTAGCTAACCTGTTCCGAATTAGTAAATCTGCATCTTTGAAAGGTAAATCCACTGATTTTGAAGTTGATCAATGTAGTTGATTGTTACGTTCTGACCAGAGGAGGTAGAGGGTCGTTTGCCATGCAATGAGGAGTAGTTTTCGGTTTTCCTTTGGGGAAATGAAGAGATGTAGGTGCGATAGAATTGATTCCCAATCTCTTGGCGAAGTGAAGTTGCAACGTAGGGAGACAATTTCCCAGAGCGCCCTTGAATAGCTGCATTTAAAGTAGCGGTGAGATCGTGATTCTAGTCATGCCATGCTTATGGTATCCTTGAATTAGTTCAGAAGCAAGTAATGTGTTTTCAATGAGGAGTCTAGCCTTCACAAACGCTGTTTGGTTAGGGAAGATTAGTTCTGGGAGAATGATCTTGAGTTTTTAACTAGTAGTTTTGAAATCACTTTCTATGTGGTGTTACAACAGGAGATTGGTCTGTAGTCAGTGATTAATGTAGTTCCAAGTCTCTTAGGTACCAGCGTTAAGATAGTTGCATTTGTTGAGGTAGGTAAGAAAGCTGTGATGAAAAATTTCATGATTACTTCTATGGACTCACTTCCAACTATTCCCCATGCAGATTTAAAAAAGCTCGAGGTGAAGCCATGGTACAGGTGCTTTATCAGGGTTAAGTCTCCAAAGGATTTGTTGGATTTCTCGAGAAGTAGGAGGTGAAGAGAGGAACAGCTTCTGATAATCCGAGCATCTGAAAGAATGGAGTTCTGAGAACCAAGTAAGTTGAGAAGTGACATGTGACATATAACCAAGTGAGTTGAGCTCAAAGAATTCCTAGCAACAACCACTCTGTGGAAAAAGGTTTTTTTCTGATCTCCCTCTCTTAGCCAATTGATTCTTGACTTTTTCTTAAATCTCCTCTATACTTCTTTAAAAAGACCACTTCTGATGCAAATCCTTTTCAGCTTGAAAAGTGGTTTCTGAAGGGTTGTCCAATGTTTGTACCTGCAAAACTTTTAGAAACTCGTTAGTCCCTCTCACTCTTTTCTCTATATTTGAGGTGCTCACTTTATTTAGTGTTTTAAGTGCTCTTTTTAGTGATTTGAGTTTGAACCCCAAGGTTGACAAGTCTAAAGCTCTGTTTCCACTCTGAATCCATGTAGTCTCAACCGTGGCTAGGAAAGACGGAAGGCAAGAGAGAAAATAAAAGTATTTGAACGTTTAGTGCCAGCTGAAGGAAGGAAAGAGGCTAGGTTGACAATGCAGGGGGTGTGATCCGAAAACTCATAAAGCCACATTGTTTTGGAAGTTACTTATCCAGGTATCATTCACTAAAGCTCTGTCAAGTTTCTTTGTAATAGGAGACCCAGGCCTGTTGTTCGTCCATGTTTGATGAGAGCCATGATATCTAAGATCAATCATTTCCAGGTTCTGCAGATGGTCTCTAATCTCTATCATGTCAGCAGTAAGTTGGCTTATATGAGGGGAAGAGTGCTCTGCGTGATGATGGATCTGATTGAGATCGCCTCCAATAATCCAACTTTTTAACGCAAGAACCCAGGTTTGGTGAACTTCTAATAGTTCTTCCCATAAGTTGACTCGTTCCTCTCTTAGATTTGAAGCATATACCACTGTGTAATAAAATATTTTCATCCCTGGTATCTTAACTTGACAAGTCATTGATTGTCTTGAATGGTGCAGGACTTGAACTGAGGTCGTTGGTTTCCAGAAGATAACGATTCTTCCGTCAGCATCAGCGTTATGGTTTGAGGTAAAATCCCATCCTGGACAAATATTTTCCATTGCAAGACTCAAAAACAGAGGGAGGATGAGGCTCAAAGGGCAGAGAGGTTGAGCTCTAAATCTGAACTCTAAATACTTTAGAATACATATTATATTTTTTAAAAAATATGGCCAACTTGTAGAATACGTATTCTATTTTTTTAGAATATGAAAACTATTAGAATACATATTTGAAAATTAGATATATATTCTAAATATTTAAGAATAACCTCAAAACCTACTTAAAAGTGTCAAAAAAGTTTTTTCTTCAAATATACTTAGAAGTTGTCACTCTACATGATTAGCTGGTTACTTTTCAAAATATAGTATTAATATAGTAGTCGGGGTAGTTTGAGAAAAAATAACAAATTTGAAAAATGTTTAAATGAACAAACTTTTTATTATATATCTTTTATTTCCAAATTTCCCATTATAAATTAATATTATATGTTTGTAGAAAACAGTTTCAGGCAGCGGAATCTGCTCTAATGATTATATGTAGGAAAATATTACTATATAAATTTGAATCATTTTATTCCCAAACATTATTACATGACTTATATAGAGTGATAATTATTGAACTGTTTAACTAATAACTATATTTTATGCTTAACTAATAATCTATATCATTGTGGTAATATATTCAGATAATATTTATTTCTAGAATGATCAAAACCTAAAAATATATTTGTAGAATTAATAAAAAAAATATTTTGTAATAAGATTGTCAAAATAAAATTAAATAAAACCTATATAAAATAAACCTAAATAATTTAAAATTAAATTAAATTAATGAAATTTAAGTTAAATAAATATATTTTAATAAAGTAAATTAATTTTATTAATTTAATAGTATATTAGAAAATTTATCAATTTAAGTTGGTGGTCTCAATTATAAATAATAATCTAGATGTTCTTCATAATTAAGTGATTATCAATGCAAATAATAAAATAATAATATAACATTTTGGGTTCAAAAGTTCTATGTAACTTTGCAAGAAAAAGAAGTCTAATTCTCACAAACCATCATAAAAAAATAATATAGCTTTTGCAATAATTCTGAAAAAGTTTTACAAAATTTATCGAAAGAGAAATTATTTTGTTTTATAACTCTCTCTCTCTCTCTAGCTTTAGATTTGTAGAAAACTGGATATTTTCATCTATGGTGTTATGATTCAAACTGAAGAAATGGCTTGTTGTGATGCATCAGATCTTTATTCGAAACTTAATTGTACAACTTCCTCATTTTGGTATGTACAAATTCATCATTGTTCTCTTTTCTTCTGGCTTCATATTGATTAGTATAACTGTATTGAAGATAGAGAGAAAAACTCATATATACTACATTTTAGCATATATTACTAGAATGTACTCCTTCTTTTTGGAATTAGTAGAATAATACAAATCGTTAAGGAAATATCATTTATGTCCTTAGGATTTTGAGGTTTTTTTTTCTTTTCGGTTTTTAATTTTTTGTTTGTAACAGTTGGAAACTGAAACATTTCCTCTTTTCATTACTAACAAATTCAGTTTCTATTTTAGTGTTCATAACAAAAAAAACCTATGAAAATCTCATCTCTCTCGCTCTGTCGCTCTTGCATCTCATCTCTCTCGCTCTCGCATCTCATCTCTCTCTCTCTCTCGCTATGTTCATATTTCGCAGTCAAAATCGCCTTCTCTGTTGTCGAAATTGTCTCCTCTGTCGTCAAAATCACCATCTCTGTCGTCAAAATCGCCTTCTCTGTCGTCGTACTCCATCACTGAGAAAATCCTTGGCGTAGCGTTTAACTACGGTAAGAAAGTTTAGGGTTATTGCTTAGGGTTTACAGATTTTTTAGCACTTGCAACTGAGTATATATTAAATCTGATTTATCAAGCACAACAACAGCAACATAATCACGACACCAGATTTGGTATACAATCAGTTACAATGAGATGGCTGACTTTACGATATGTAGTGGCTGACTTATGGGTTGCTTTACTTTATGACTTTCTGGCTGATTTATTGTTTGTTTTATGGCTGATTTATGGTTTAATTGGCAGAGTTATGGTTTACTTAATGGCTGACTTATGGATTGTTTTATGGTTGACTTATGTTTCTGGCTGATTTATGGATTGCTTTATGGTTTATTTATGAATTGCTTGATGGCTGACTTATGTTTCTGGCTGCTTTATGATTTACTTGATGGCTGACTTATTGTTTGACTCAATGGTTGACTTATGTTTAATTTATGTGTTTGACGCAATGGATGAACCAAGTAAATGCCCACATAGACGTTATAAAGAAGGTAAGGTTCCATTGCACAACAAGAGTGTGAACCATAATTCTCTTACATCGAGTTTAGCATCCGTCCGAGATGCAATAGGGATTGATGTGTTGAATGAAATCAAGGGCACACAATTAGGAATAATTCCCAAGTTAGTAAACAGTGATTACCAATGGTCTGTGAAGATTGTGCAATATCTTCTTTTTCATCAGTTGCTCCTAAAGAGTGTAAATGAAATTTGGACAGTAATTGGGGGACAGCCAATGAGACTAGGTTTAGATGAGTTTATCGACATAACTCGCCTAAAGAGAGAGCCGCCTATTATAGAATCATGTGAACCCGATTATACAATGTTCTGGGAGAACTTGGGTATTCCTAGAGGGTGTGCAGGTGGCTCAAAATGGGATGAATTGGCTAATGTGTTTGGTAAGTGTCCCGGATGGAATCATGAAGAATGGAAAATGGTGGGGTTGTTATGTATCCTACATATGGGGATCTATGGTCTACATCACAACTCGAGAATACCGCTTGAAGCTGCAAAAAGAGTCTTCAATGATGAATGGATTGATGACTATTGTTGGGGTTTAGTTGCTTATAAATCTCTTATTGAAGGTGTTAGTAATTCATAGTTGGATGGAAATGGATACACGGTTAATGGCTGCGTGCATGCCCTTTTGTTTTGGGCATTTGAATCAATAACGATTTTCGGAGAGCGTTTTGGTAGAATCGTTGATGAAAATGAAATTTCATTCCTAAAATGGGGCGGAACTCTAATCGAGCTGATTTGGACAAGGTTATTAACGAAGAGATTACCACACACAGTCGGATAAGTTATTATGGCTGACTTTAGTTTATATTATTGCTGACTTTGGTTTCTATTATGGCTGACTTTAGTTTATATTATTGCTGACTTTGGTTTATATTATGGCTGACTTTAGTTTATATTATTTCTGACTTTCTTTTCTATTATGGCTGACTTTCGTTTATATTATAGCTGACTTTTGTTCTATTATGACTGACTTTAGTTTATAATATGACTGACTTATCTTCTGATGTTGTTAGAATATCTTGCTAGGTCCGTGTAAGAAAGATGATAGTGCTGCCTGTTAATAAGATTTATCCTTTTACCAATGGAGAACAATGTGTAAACGAAGAGCTTCATAACTTGGTAGTCGACATAATTGAAGATCGTTTCGTCGAAGGGTATTGGGCTGTGAAGGACAATGATGCTAGAGTCCATGGAAAAAAGAATAAGAATAAATATCGGAAAGCTGATATTATTGAACCACCGAGGAAGAAACGGAAATCGAAAGGTGATGATGAGTCGACTAATTCCATTAGGCCAAGAAACATTGATGATGAGTCGATTAAATTGAAAGGTAGAATGGAAGACACCGTGATAGAGAGGACAACCGATCTGGCATAGTGGAATTAGTGGAAAATCTCTTGAGAAGATTTGAAGTAATGGAGAAAAGTTTTGTTGAGTTTGAAGGTTTGAAGGTAGAATGGAAGAAAAGATTTCTAGATTTGGTCATAGTATAACTTTACTTGGAGACAGAATTGGATGTCTTGAAGATGAACTGCATGAGATGAAAGACCGCAACGAACATGTTGAAATGGATCGATCTAATGCTGATGATGTTCAATCAAAGGCTGACACTGTGCAGGATGTGACTAGCAAGGTATGAATTGTAATTACTTTACAGCTGACTTTAGTTTATATTATGGCTGACTTAGCATCATTAATGACTGACTTATAATTACTTTATGGCTGACTTTAGTTTATATTATGGCTGACTTAGCATCATTAATGACTGACTTATAATTACTGTATAGCTGATTTATGATACATTTTCTATTACAGTTTATATCCCAGACAAAGAAAGTCACACAACCGTAAAAAATCCAAGATATAGATGACGATTTGGTTATCCAGGACCTAGTATCTAGCGCGAGGAAGAATAAAAGATTGTTGAGGCAAACTGCCTTGAGGATAGAGGCATCATTTAAGAGGAAGACTGAAGCAGAGCAGAAAGAGAAGGCTCAGGAATTAAAGAAAAGGAAGGAAGAGAAAAAGAAAAAGAAAAATAAAGAGGAAGAGAAAAAAGGATAGAGGAAGAGGTAATAAAGATAGAGGAAGAGGAAATAAGGATAGATGAAGAGGAAAAGAAAAATAAAGATGAAGAGAAGAAAAAGAAAGACGAAGAGAAGAAAAATAAAGAAGAAGATAAGAAAAAAGAGGAGGAGAAGAAAAAGAACGAGGAAGAGAAGAAAAAGAAAGAAGAAGAGAAGAAAATGAAAGAGGAAGAGAAGAAAAGGAAAGAGGAAGAGAAGAAAAAGAAAGAGGAAGATAAGAAAAAGAAAGAGGCGGAGAAGAAAAAGAAAGATGAAAAGAAGAAACAGAAAGATGAAGAGGATAAAAAGAATATTGGTTATAAGAGCAAAATCGTCTTCAAGCAACCAAGAGTAGTTGGGAAGAAGAAACAAGATACTGATATATGAAAGTTATTCAGATGTGAATAAACTAGGGGACAATAGTGATGTTATCGACGTTACTAAGGAATTTAAGGAAGCATATTACAAGATGTTGCTGTTGAAATATGTGATCTCAAGAAGAAGAATAATTCAAACTTAAGAGAAGGAGGGAAGGAAAAAGAGAACTAGTTGTGAAGAAACTAGAAGGAGAACTAGTTGTGAAGAAACTAGAAGGAGAACTAGTTGAGAAGGAACTAGAAGAAAAGGAAGCTGTTGGATCTCAACTAGACAATCTAACTAAACTAAGTGAGGAAGCAAAGAGAGGTATGGGCACAAGCATGGGCGCATCAGAGCAGGGCATGGTGCGCGTCAGAGCAGGGCATGGTGCAACAAGACTATTGGAGCAGCTCACCCATCTCTCTTCCCTTCTTCACGCCCCTCCTCTCCTCTTCCTTGATTCTTCTTCATTTCAATGTAAAAAGTCTATAAATACATGTAATCTCTTGTAAAGAAGTGTGTGTGAATAAGAAGAAATATTCAGCAATCTTTCTCTTCCTTATTACGCCAATTCTCTCATCTCCATCCTTATCTCTTTCTAAACCTCTAAAATCAACAGTTGCCTCAACCAAAAGTAAAGACCTCCGAGTCCGTAGAAGATAAGTTGAGGGCAGCAAGACTGGCAATGCAAGCAGGGAAAGACCATGATCAAACGAATTCTCTACGTTATCCGTATGTTGGTTATACAGGGCAGACATGTATAAGGGAAGGGTTAGTTCCTTCAGTAGCGATCTATGATCCATGTAAGGCACCTGATCCACAGAGATTAGAGGCCTTTATAGACTATCTCCAACCGTTTAGGTACGTTCAATTAAGTTAAATATTGTTGGTTGTCTATGTTTATCCTCATTGTATAAATATTTTCTCATGTCAATCCCATCAGAAGATGAACTACCAGAAGAAATTGACTTTTACTTTGTTCTAACCACTCCGAGGGACCAATGGCCTAATGAAAATTATGGATGGTTAGGAGATGATGTAAGTAATGGCTGATTTATAACAGTTTTATTGCTGATTTATCTTATCGTTTAACGGCTGATTTATCTTATCGTTTAGCAGCTGATTCATAACTGTATCACGGCTGATTTATCTTATCGTTTAGTGGCTGATTTATAACTGTATCATGACTGACTTATCTTCTTTTTAAAAATTACAGCATATCCAGGCATTTATTAGGATGCTCTCTAAAAGGTCTTTGAAAGATCCATTCCCTTACCACAGTACACGTATTCTGTTTATGGACCAATGGTTTGTCAGTTTATGGGCGCTGGATTATCTGCAGTACAAGATAGATCCTAGGAAGTGGAAATTCGTAGAAGATTAGTTTGATTTAGCGAATGGTCTGATATCCAAAGAAATGTTTACTAGGAAAAAGTGGTATTACGATACTGACCACTTATATATAGTGCAACAAGTGAATACAAACCATTGGGTAGCTATGGATGTGAATTTGAAGGAGTCGGTAATAGATTGCTATGACAGCAACTTGGGTCCCGCGACAGATGAATTAGATAGTATGATCCTCGACCAGTGTCGTTTTGTCATGCGGATGATACCTCATTTTTGAATGAGTTTATACCTTCAGATGTGAGACCACCGAGTATGGTTGGAGAAGGATCAAAGTAGGAGTCCCTCTGAACATAAAGTCAGGCAATTGTGGTGTGTTTTCAGTTAAGTACCTGGAGTGTCTAGCCCTTTGTGTGCATTTTGATGGCATATGTGACGCTAACATACAACAAATAAGAGAGTGTCTTGCGTCAGATCTTCTACAAGAGGCATCAAATCTTTTCTCACATTTCGGTTAATGTAATGACTTGTTTAAGAACGGTTGACTTATCTGTATTTTAACTTAATTAACATAGCAAATTTCGTAAACAAAGTTTTGTAAACAAAATTTCATAATTTGATGAATAAATGAATTTGAGTTATGGTGACTTATCAATATACGAATTTGAGTTATGGCTGACTTATCAATATGCGAATTTGAGTTATGGCTGACTTATCAATATGCGAATTTGAGTTATGGCTGACTTATCAATATGCGAATTTGAGTTATAGCTGACTTATCAATAAATGAATTTGAGTTATGGCTGACTTATCAATATACGAATTTGTGTTATGGCTGACTTATCAATATACGAATTTGAGTTATGGCTGACTTATCAATATGCAAATTTGAGTTATAGCTGGCTTATCAATAAACGAATTTGAGTTATGGCTGACTTATCAATATGCGAATTTGTGTTATGGTTGACTTATCAATATGCGAATTTGAGTTATGGCTGACTTATCAATATGCGAATTTGAGTTATATGGCTGACTTATCAATATGCGAATTTGAGTTATGGCTGACTTATCAATATGCGAATTTGAGTTATATGGCTGACTTATCAATATGCGAATTGGAGTTATCACTAACTTATCAATATGCGAATTTGAGTTATGGATGACTTATCAATATGCGCATTTGAGTTATGGCTGATTTATCAATATGCGAATTTGAGTTATATGGCTGACTTATCAATATGCAAATTTGAATTATGGCTGACTTATTAAAAATGATTTGAGTTACTATTGACTTATCAATAACAAATTTGATGTGTTCAAAGAGAATAAACAGTTTATGAATCTATGACAAATAAACTACACGTTACAAGTTTTGGCATTATGTCCAACATGAGCACAAATAGAACAAGTGTGTTGCTTCCTAGGACGTTTCTTCTCCTGTGCCGTTTCTGACCATGATTTCATACGAGATTTCTTGGGCCTTCCTAGTTGTTGATGAGGAACTGTGGGCGTGCAAACTAAGTTAGCTATACGATCCAGTACAGGGAGCGCCGTATCTACAGGCATGACTATGCCAGCGTAAGCGTTCGCCATATAATCTCTCATATAACATGGGTCACATAGTAGGATATGAGATACGTTTTTATACTCTGCAGCAGCGATTGCATGTTCACACGGTATTTTCTCCTTGTCAAAATGACGGCAAGTACATTTTTTCTCGGCCAAGTTTACAATATGTAACGATGATCCGCATACAACTTCTATATGAACAGAATCAATCTCTTGTACATTCGCAAGCCTTGCCCCACTGACACGGCCCTGCAAGTATATAATAACACAGCTGACTTATGAAAAAATGACGGCTGACTTAGCAATGAAGGCTGATTTATAACAAAAATAACAGCTGACTTAGCAATGAATGCTATTTATAATAGTATAGCGGCTGACTTATCAATGAAGGCTATAACATTATAACGGCTGACTTATCAATGTAGGCTGATTTATAACAGTATAACGGCTGACTTATCAATGAAGGCTGATTTATAACAGTATAACGGCTAACTTATCAATGAAGGCTGATTTATAACAGTATGACGGCTGACTTATCAATGAAGCTGATTTATAACAGTATAACGGCTGACTTATCAATGAAGGCTGATTTATATAAGTATAACGGCTGACTTATCAATTAAGGCTGATTTATAACATCATAACGGCTGACTTATCAATTAAGGCTAATTTATAACAGCATAACGGCTGACTTATAAAACAAGTTACCTCTAACAATTTTTCAACAGCACGTGTGAGCGTGGTCCTCATCGACCTCGCATCCTGGCGTCGCTCAGCAAACCACCTCATCATCATTGACCTAATCGATTGCAAAAGTCGAATAATAGGGTAATCTCTATCTTTTGAAAGTACCTTGTTCATCGATTCTGCAATATTTGTGGTCGTCAAGTTATATCTCTCGCCTAGAAAATAAAACCGTGCCCACATCTATACATCGGCTCTCTGAAGGTATCCATGAAGGTTAGGATTAAGGGTTGCAATCTCATCAAAGGTAGCCTGAAAATCATTTATTCTATAACAATTGGCAGCTTTCTTCACAAGGCAAAAATGGCTTCATGGGGGCGCCAGAATCAGGGCATGGAGCTCTCCACTGTTGGAGTAGGTGAGCTGCTCTCTCCTCTCTTCTTCATGCAAACTCTTCTCTTCTCTCCTTCCTTCTTCACGTCTTCTTTCTTCTCTTCTGCGCCTTTCTCTCCTTCTTCAATGTAAAAACTCTATAAATACATGTAAAGTGATGTAAAGAAGTGTATGACTAAGAGAATAAAAATCCATACAAACTTTCATAATCTCTTGCTATTCTCACTCTTAGTCTCTAAACATTCTTCAATCTCTTTAAACTTATAATTTCTACATGGTATCAGAGCAGGTTATCTACTAAACCGCTTATCCTCTCCTTGATTCCTCTAAAAGTCTACAAGGCTTCTAATCTATAACAATACACCTTCCTTAGTTCTATTCACTCTGAGATTAATATCCTTGAGATCATAGGATCTTCAAGTTGTGAAAGGACTAAGATTGTGTATTATTACTAGAAAATGGAGACTAATAGGGTAACAATCTCGGTTATGCTCAAGGGAAACAACTACCTCCTTTGGGAAAAAACCACCAAAACTACTCTTAGAGGCCGAGGACTTTGGCAATATGTTGAGCCAAAAGAAGGAACAGAAGCGGCGGTGAGAAATGAGAAGGAGGAAGCTAAGGAAGAGCAAGAAGAACAATACACTCTTTCTCTTCTCCAAAGCTCACTAGAACCAACTAGCTTGGCGGCTTACTCATATGCGGATACCGCCAAGGAATTTTGGGATATACTCAAAGGAGTATATGGAAACATCTCAAACATATCAATGATATTTGAGGTGAAAAGGGCATTGAATGAGCTCCAACAAGAGGAAAAGTCATTCAAGGAGATGTTTGGGGAGTATAGAAGCTTATGGGCCGAGTTGGAGATCTTGAGGCCACACACTATAGACCCCAAGGAGTTAGGAGAAAGGTGTGACCAAGATCAAGTGTTTGGGCTTCTCTTGGCACTCAATGCATCATACAAGGATCTTATCAAGCATATACTTCGATTTGAGAATCTACCAAATCTAGCGGAAGTATGTGGTATGATACAAAGGGAAGAAGGGTCTAGAGACCTGTTTCGTGCACCAAGTGAAGCTGCACATCTTGCAAGAAAGAATCTCACATTTGGAGACAAGAGGACGTTGGAGTGTGAGCATTGCAAGATGAAAGGACACACTAAGAAGAAGTGTTGGACCCTCCATCCACACTTGAGGCCTAAGCGGCTAAGGGAGAATGGGAATGGACCTAAAGCCTTCACGGGAATGGCACAACCTGTTGAAGAACTGGTTAGAAGGTCTGAGTTTGAAGCTCTCATCAAGAGCCTAGCCAAACTCACAGATTCGGGTAAGAGTTATTTCAGCTCTAAAACACCCATAAAGAAGACTAGAATCATTGTGGATTCAGGAGCTTCTCATCACATGATCAAGGATCAAGATATGTTAAAGAATCTTGAACCGTGCCATGGAAGTGTACAAGTAGCCAATGGAAGCTCAGTTCCAATTAAAGGGATAGGAGAGTTAGAGCTTTTTAAAAGGGAAACAAAAGCATTATACATACCTAACTTCTCATCTAATCTTTTATCCGTTAATAAAGCTACAAAGGATTTGGAGTGTGTGGCTGTGTTTGGGACTGACTTTGTTAAGTTTCAGGACCCTAAAACAAACCATGTGCTCGGAGAAGGGAAGGTAGAAGATGGTGTGTATATCTTGGAATCAAATACACAAGAGGAACCAATGGCTCTTGGAATGAAGGCGGATGCAAAGTTTTTTGGGAGGAAAGAGATTGAAGATAGTCCATTATGGCATGGAAGGTTAGGACATCCAAGTTCAGCAGTCCTCAAAATGGTCTTACCCAATCTCATCCAAGAAGAAGTAGTGTGTGAGGCGTGTGTACTAGGGAAGCATTGTAGACAAGCTTTTCCTACTTCATCTACAACTTGTGATGAAGCGTTTGGCATTGTACACTAGGATGTATGGACCTCACCATGTAATTCAAGAGATCAATATAAATATTTTGTTTCATTCATTGATGACTACTCAAGATATACATGGTTCACTCTTCTACATACCAAAGATCAAGTTTATGAAGCCTTCACCAACTTCATTAACCATATCTCTACCCAATTCAAAACAAAGATCAAAGTATTGCGCAGGGATAATGGAGGGGAATATGTGAGTAAACGATTCAAAGAGTTGCTCAACAACTTTGGCATCATTCATCAAACATCGTGTGCATACACTCCTCAGCAGAACGGGATAGCTGAAAGGAAGAATAGACACCTAATGGAAGTAGCAAGGACTCTCATGATTGCCAAAAGAGTACCAAAGTTCCATTGGGGAGATGCCGTAATGACATCAAGCTACTTAATTAACCGACTTCCAACCAAAAATCTGGATGATATGTCCCCATTTGAAGTGTTGTACAAGAAGAAACCAAGCTTAAATCATATCAAAATGTTTGGATGCACATGCTTCATGTTTTTACCAGAAGGACACAGAAGCAAACTTGAACCTCGAAGCATGAGGTGTGTGTTCATTGGATATTCACCAACACAAAAGGGCTACAAGGTCTACAACCTGGAAACAAGAAGAGTGTATGTGTCTAGAGAAGTAAGGTTTAATGAACAAGAGAGTTTCTATGGGGCAAAGGATCATGAAGCTTCTAAAGAAATGATCTATTCACCCATGGACTGGATGGTGTTTGATGAAACGCCAAGCCTATGTGAAAAAGTACAAGAAGAAACATCTGAGAACTTCATAGATCAAGATAGTGAGGATAATGCACATGAGGAAGCGGATCAGAATTTGGATGAAGAGGGAGCGGATGATGGAGAAGGACCGGAGCCAACCATACCTCTAAGAAGAAGTACAAGACAGAGGCGACAACGTTTTTTTTATGGCTACAACAATTCTGCTATGCTCCAAGGAGAGTCTAGTATGAGTAATCTTCCTTGTGTGATAAGAGAGTGTCCTGAGCGTACGGCGAGCTTAGATCTCGATCCTATTGGCGACAGCACTCTCATATCACAAGGAGGAGATCACACTCAAACTAGTAGTATCATATATCCCATTGAGCATTTCTGTTCCTTGGCGACATTACCCATGGAGCATGAAGTGTTTCTTACAAAAATCAGCAAAGAATACATTCCTAGCTCATATGAAGAAGCATGTGAGAGTGAAGTATGGGTGAAAGCCATGGAAGAGGAAATGAAATCCATGGAAAGGAATAATACTTGGTACTTAACCGACTTACCAAAGGATAAGAAGTCGGTTGGGAGTAGATGGGTGTATACAATTAAATACACAAGTGATGGGGAAATAGAAAGGTACAAAGCAAGGCTGGTAGCAAAAGGATATACTCAAGTCTATGGGGAGGACTATACTGAAACATTTGCTCCAGTGGCTAAGCTCCATTCCATAAGAATTTTAATCTCGGTACCTGTAAACTTGGAATGGGACTTATGGCAAATGGACGTCAAGAACGCCTTCTTGCAGGGGGATTTGGAAGAAGAAGTATATATGGATCCACCCCAAGGGTATCATAATGGAGGCAACAAAGTGTGTAGATTGAAGAAAGCAATCTATAGACTGAAACAATCTCCAAGAGCATGGTATCAAAGGCTAAGCGCTTGTCTCTTGAAGAAGGAGTTCATAAAATCTGAAGCGGATCATACTCTATTCACAAGACAAAGTGAAGGAGGAGTAGTGGTAGTCTTGATTTATGTTGATGATCTAATCATCACAGGAAGTGACAAAGATGGAGTAGATCAAATCAAGGGACTCTTGAAGGCCGACTTTGATATAAAGGATCTAGGGAAGCTCAAGTACTTCCTAGGGATTGAGATGACACGATTTGGAGATGGAATGTTCATATCTCAAAGGAAATACATGTTGGATCTCTTGGAAGAAACCGGGAAGTTAGGATCCAAGCCAGCCAAAACTCCAATAGAAGAAGGATACCAAGATAGTCCTGAGGGGGAGCCTTTGGAGAATATTAAAAGATACCAAAGGATGGTGGGCAAGCTTATCTATCTTACCATTACAAGACCTGACATCTGCTTTGCAGTAAACCGTGTGAGCTAGCATATGCAAAAGCCAACCTCACAACATTGGAACATGATTGAGAGGTTGCTAAGGTACCTAAAGAATTGCCCTGGAAAAGGTGTATGGATGCATGTTAATGGGAACACAAAGGTCCAAGGTTATTGTGATGCGGATTGGGCTGGAGATAAAAAGGATAGAAAGTCCACATCTGGTTTTTGCACATTTGTGGGAGGGAATCTAGTAACTTGGAGGAGCAAAAAACAGAAGGTCATAGCCTTATCAAGTGCTGAAGCAGAGTACAGAGCCATGAAAGAATTGACAAAGGAGTTGATATGGATAAAAGCGCTTCTAAAAGACCTTGGAATCCAGGGAGATGAAGAAATGCTATTGTATTGTGATAATCAAGCTGCAATGCATATATTATCAAATCCGGTATTTCATGAAAGAACCAAGCACATAGAAGTTGATTGCCACTTTGTGAGAGGGAAGATACAAGAAGGAATTATCAAAACCGCCTTTGTAGCAAGCAAGGATGAATTAGCTGATATCTTCACTAAGGCAACTTCAACTATTATTTGTGATCACATTCATGGCAAGATCGGTCTTAAGGATCTCCACCGACCAATCTTGAGGGGGAGTGTTGAAATATGTGATCTAGTTGAATAGGAACTAGAAGGAGAAATAGTTGAGAAGTAACTAGAAGAAAGGAAGCTGTTACAAATAAACTAGAAGACTAACTAAGTGGAAAAGAGGAAGCAAATGACAGCATGGGGGCGCCAGAATCAGGGCATGGAGCTCTCCACTGTTGGAGTAGGTGAGCTGCTCTCTCCTCTCTTCTTCACGCAAACTCTTCTCTTCTCTCCTTCCTTCTTCACGTCTTCTTTCTTCTCTTCTGCGCCTTTCTCTCCTTCTTCAATGTAAAAACTCTATAAATACATGTAAAGTGATGTAAAGAAGTGTATGACTAAGAGAATAAAAATCCATACAAACTTTCATAATCTCTTGCTATTCTCACTCTTAGTCTCTAAACATTTTTCAATCTCTTTAAACTTATAATTTCTACATCGAGATCGTGCAGAATGCTCAGTTATAGAACATGTGTGTTCTGAATCAAATTTATGAACATAAAACTCTGGAGAATCTCCATATGTAGATGCACGAACTCTCCAGCTACATCCATCTACCCAACATCTAACAATGAACAATTTCTGAGTTGATATTGAGACATCAAAATCAAATCTATCCCTCACCGAAAGAAGTTTCAGTCATTTCTCCAAATCTTTTTTACTCTCATAGCATTGTCCAACGGCGAGATTTAACGATGACATCTCCAAATCCTGGACAACATTAGAGTTGTTCAATTCTTGTATAACAACGTTTTGTGAACTCTTTTTAGAAGGCAAAGTAGGTGAATCTTCATCTGCATCAAGCTTTCCTAATAAACTAAAGTTATCATCATCAGATGACACACCATCAGGATCGTCGAAAATGTCAAATCTGGTGTCGAACTCGTCATCTTTTTCGTCTTGATCTTCTTTGCCGTCGAAGCTCCCCGTATCTTTTTTCTCGTATCACCCCAAATTTGGCTTCTAAATCATCATAATCACTAGACGGATGTTTCAGCTTCTAATTCGAATTCTCCTATTGAATAACTTCGTTAACATCGATCTCGTTAAATTCTACACATAGACGTAGTTTATCGGTTTTACTCAGGATCAAAAAGCTTTGGAGTTGCCGAGTATTACAGACATAAACTGGAGGAGTATCTTGCGATAACTGTTTCATAGTTTTGTTTCCAAACATGTAGCTCAGCTGAATCTTACTCCTTTGTGAATCCAATCCGAAGTCCTCCAATATCATATCCACTAAACAGCTCAAACTTGTTTGTTCGTTTACTGAAGAAATTTAAGTTTAAAAATTATAGATGATGGAGAATGTTAGAGAACATATGTGTGAATAAGCTTGAGAATGGAGAGTTTTTTGTTTGAATGTGCGTCTTTTCTTATTCACTTTCTTCTCTTATATATTTTACAAGGGGTTCTTCATGAGTATATATAGACTTTACAACTTAAGAGAAAGAGAGGGAAGAAGTGAAGGAGAAGGAGAAAGAGGCATGGGGCTAGCAACTCCAACAGTAACCTGCGCCCATACCTCTCCATGCTACACCCTGCGCCCATACCTCTCCATGCTGCGCCCATACCTCAACTTGCTTCTCCTCTTCTACTTAGTAACTTAACTAGTTATCTTCTAGTTCACTTCTAACAGCTTCCCCTTTCATCCTAACCGATTCTTTCCTTGTTCCCTCCTTCTTGTCATTTAAATTTTCTTTGATTAATTCATCACTTGAATGAGCACCTATTTCAACACTCCCCCTCAAGGTTGGTCGGTGAAGATCTCTTAGACCAATATTGCTATGAATGTGATCACAAGTGATAGATGAGGTTGCCTTGGTAAAGATATCCGCTAGTTGATTCTCACTTGTTACAAATGCGGGTTTGATGATTCCTTCTTGAATCTTTCCCCTCAGAAAGTGACAATCCACCTCTATATATTTTGTTCTTTCATGGAATAGTGGATCGGATGCTATATGTATTGCAGCTTGATTTTCACAGTACACCAGCATTTCTTCAGCTTCTTGTATTCCAATATCCTCTAGGAATGTCTTCACCCATATTAGTTCTTTTGTTACCTCCTTCATAGCCCTATACTCAGCTTCAGCACTTGATAAGGCTATGACCTTTTGCTTTTTACTTCTCCATGTCACTAGATTGCCTCCCACAAAGGTAAAAAAGCCAGATGTAGACTTTTTATCCTTCTTATCTCCAGTCCAATCCGCATCACAATATCCTTGAACCTTTGTGTTTCCATTAGCTTTCATCCATATGCCTTTTATGGGGCTATTTTTCAAATACCTTAGCAGTCTCTCAAGCATGTTCCAATGATGCATAGTCGGCTTTTGCATATGTTGGCTCACACGGTTTACTGCAAAGCAAATGTCCGGCCTTGTGATAGTAAGATAGATGAGCTTGCCTACCATCCTTTGATATCTTTTAATGTCCTCCAATGGCTCCCCCTCAGAATTATCTTGGTAGCCTTCTTCTATTAGAGTTTTAGCCGGCTTGGATCCTAGCTTCCCCGTCTCTTCCAAGAGATCAAGTACATATTTCCTTTGAGAGATGAACATCCCATCTTCAAACCGTATCATCTCAATTCCTAGGAAGTACTTAAGCTCCCCCAGATCCTTTATATCAAAGACGGCATTCAAGATCTTCTTGGTTTGATCTACTCCATCCTTGTCACTCCCTGTGATGATTAGATCATCAACATATATTAGCACCACAACCATTCCTCTTTTACTTTGTCTTGTGAACAAAGTATGATCAGCTTCAGATCTTATGAACCCCTTCTCTAAAAGGCAAGCGCTTAGTCTTTGGTACCATGCTCTTGGAGATTGCTTCAGTCTATAGATTGCTTTCTTTAATCTGCAAACCTGGTTGCCTCCCTTATGATATCCTTGAGGTGGATCCATATACACTTCTTCTTCTAAATCTTCTTGCAAGAAGGCGTTTTTGACATCCATCTGCCATAATTCCCACCTCAATTTTACTGCCACCGAGATTAGAATTCTTATTGAGTGGAGCTTAGCAACTGGAGCAAACGTCTCTGTATAGTTTTCCCCATAGACTTGAGTGTATCCTTTTGCTACCAGCTAGGGCTGGGCGTTCGGGTATCCGATCGGGTTCGGGTCGGGTATTTCGGGTGTTCGGGTGTAGAGATATAGGACCCGATCGGGTATTTTAGAATTTTGGGTCGGGTTCGGGTAAACACCCATCGGGTTCGGGTATTTTCGGGTATACCCAAACTCAAATAATTTTTGAACCAAACTTTAAAAACTGATATATATTCATATATATTCACTATTTTTTTTTTGAAATCAACCCAAATTCATTAAAACTATATAGAATGTCAAAATAAATATAGAAAATTCAAACCACTAAACCAAAACATAAAGTTTATTTTTTCATTTGTTCTTGAATTTATGAAATATTTAACATTAAATAATAAAAAATTTCAAATAAAAATTATATAATATAACTAAACTAACACATGAAAATTAACATATATGAAAATGAAAATAAGAAAAACTAAAACATTTTAGTTTTATACAATTTTGGATTACTTTGGGTGGATTTCAGGTTTTTTCGGGTTTTTCGGGTATACCCGATCGGGTACGGGTATCCGATGAGTAGAAAATATACACCCGATCGGGTATTTTAATACACCCATACCCGATCCGAACTCTTTACTTCGGATCGGGTTCGGGTTCGGGTATCGGTTATTTTGCCCAGGCCTACTACCAGCCTTGCTTTGTACCGCTCTATTTTCCCATCACTTGTATACTTGATCGTATAAACCCGTCTACACCTAACTGGTTTCTTATCTCTTGGTAATTCGGTCAAGTACCAAGTGTGGTTCTTTTCCATATAATTCATTTCTTCTTCCATGGCTTTTACCCATACTTCATTCTCACACGCTTCTTCATATGAGTTAGAGATGGATTCCTTGCTGATTTTTCCAAGGAAAACTTCATGCTCCATAGGTAAAGCCGCCAAGGAACAGAAATGCTCAATAGGGTATGTGATAGTACTAGTTTGAGTCTTATCTCCCCCTTGTGATATGAGAGTGTTATCGCCAATAGGAACGAGATCTAAGCTCACCGTACGCTCAGGACACTCTTTTATCACACACGGAAGACTACTCATGCTAGATTCTCCTTGGAGCATGGCAGAATTATCGTAGTAGAACTGAGTTTGTTTCCTTTGCCTTGTACTTCGTCTTAGAGGAATGATTGGTTCAGGTTCTCCTTCAACATCCGCTTCTGCTCCAGCCAAACTATGGTCTGATTCCTCATGTGCATCATCCACATTTCCCTGCTCCATGATGTTTTCAGATGATTCACTCTCTCCTTGTACTTCATTCCTTGTTATTGGTGCTTCATTGAACAGCATCCAATCCATAGATGATGAAACTATACCTTCAGGAGTATCATGATTCTTAGCTTCATAAAACTTTCTTTTTCATTGAACTTCACCTCTCTAGACACATAGACCCTCCTTGTCTCCGGATTGTAGACCTTGTAGCCCTTTTGAGTTGGTGAGTATCCAATGAACACAGACATCATGCTTCTAGGTTCAAGCTTGTTTCTTTGTCCTTCTGGTAGAAACATAAAACACTTACATCCAAACGCCTTAAGATGATATAAGCTTGGCTTCTTCTTGTACAACACTTCAAACGGTGACCTATTTTCCAAGTTCTTAGTTGGAAACCGGTTAATTAAATAGTTTGAAGTCATCATCGCATCACCCCAATGAGATTTAGGTACTCCTTTAGCAATCATGATAGTCTTTGCTACCTCCATTAGATGTCTATTCTTTCTTTCGGCCACTCCGTTTTGTTGTGGGGTGTACGCACATGATGTTTCATGAACAATACCATGCTGGTTGAGTAATGCCTTGAATCAATTACTCAAATACTCTCCTCCATTGTCACTCACTCAAATACCCACTGTCTCCACCTAAACCACCTCTCCCTCAGCCTTCTCCTGTAACTCTCGTCTCCGTCATCAGATGTGGATTTCCTCCTGATGCTATTTTCCACTGGTCTCTCACAGGAATTTTATCGTATATTCATAAGCTATCTAGTAGACTCTCCTCTCTGCAATATCTGTTTAATTCTGGGGCTTTTCGATGTTGAGAGCATGTGATTAGGGTATTGAAAAAGCTGGGTTTGGATCTAACAACGAATGTCATGGGTGTGTAATTAGGGTTTTTAAAATCTGGGTTTGGATCTAACAACGAATGTCAAGGGTGTGTGACTAGGGTTTTGAAAAAACTGTGTTTGGAAAGATGTAAATTTATCCCAATCTGGTAGTGAGCTTTTAACAATGATCGATAAGGTAGTTTAATGTGTATATACATCTTTAAGTTATGCACACAAAATCATATTAAAATGTAAGAAATCAAAATTAGTGTGTCTGTGCGAATGGTGCAGGAGGCGATTCAAAGACTTTGATGTTTGTGTAAATTAATCCCTCTGAGCATGATGTGAGTGAGACTCTAAGTTCACATAACTTTGCAACTTGTGTAAGAGGGGTTGAGTTGGGTCCTGCAGGGATTCAAGTTGGTACCAGTGAGATTCAGAAGATGAAAGCAAGATGAATCGATAAAAAAAACAAGAAGAGAACATACAGAACATGGAAGGTAAAAATAAATGAAGAGACCATTCATACATAAGTCTTCTAGCAAAGAACAGAACTTGAAAGCCAACTTTATTCACTACATAACCAATCAGAAAAACAAAGCGCACAGCTTCAAGAAGACTAAAGAGCAGAGATGACATTTGTAGCAATGTCCAGTAACAGGTTTGTTCTCTTTTTCTTTTTTCCTGTTTAAGATGATTTTCTCTATTTCCATTTTACAGCTAACATGCCAAAGTCTCTGAGTTAAAAGAGAAATGAACAGTTGGTAAAGTATTATTCTCTTTCTCTGTTTACATTTATGAAGCTTTGTGTTATTAAAATTTCAATTTATGTGTTTTGCTTATTTCGTATGGGGTTTTAACTAATTTTTTCAATGGTTTTGATTGATTATGTCGTATTTCACAATAACCTCTAAGGAATTCACATGTAAGTTATGACTGATCTTATTTTCTCAGATATGCTTATTAATGTTGGTGATGTGTTTTTTTCTGTAATCAATTGTTTGTTTGATTTTTTTGACAGGCTAACAATCCAGAAAAAGTTGCTTTGAAAAACAAAATGCGCAAGAATCTTTCTGGAAATAAGTGGGTAATTGGTGAAAGACGTTGGAGATCAACCGATCCTGAAAAAACTGTGCATTTTGATAGATTGGAGCTAAACACAGTTCATGTTTTGAAAGAGTGTGAAGGTTAAAGATACAAGAGTTTGGAGGCCATCAGATGAAATTGAGGGTTTTGGTGATGCAATTGGATGTTGTATTGCTTGGTCAGAAGACAAGTGGTTCTCTTTTAGAGTAAGGTAATATATTTACTAAATGCTTGTTGAAATTATTTCTGAGTATTTAAGATTAATCAATTATGTGAGCATGTGATGTTAGCATGTGATTCAAGTTTTAGACATGGAACAATGTTTATGATTGTATGTAGTTTGTAACTCTTGATTGATTTATGCAGTTTCAGTTAATTTTTTGATATTTTTAAATTATAAACACAGGTTATAGCAATTCATGTTGTGTTGTATATCAACGTGACAATGATATGACAACATCTTTTTCCACCATATTATAACATTTAAGATAAGCTATAGCATATTATATTATGATATTGCATAGGTGCTGCAATTCAAAATACAATAACAATCAAATAAAGCAATCATATATAATTTGACAGCAATTTAAAAATACTATGAAAAGTATACAACAATGATTTAAAAAGCTATGATAGAATAATATATAATATCACAACTAAAACTGTTATTATATCGGATCACCCTACCATATCTACGGCAGTAATATCGTTCTCTAAGACACTCATGATATATCATTAATAGCATTATCTGTGTGTTAGTAATGCTGATTTTTCTTCCAGTGATTGTCTTCAAGGTTTAGTGATAATGCAAATGAGTAGCTAATCTTTCAATGAAGTAAATCTGACATCAAATATAAGATGACATGTGATGATAGCAATTCACAAAACAAAACAAAAATGAAAGTAAACTTGACATCAAACTTATACTACTAATTGGGAAGCACAAATAAATATTAAACATTGTTTTGTAAGAGTTTACATGAAATGACATGGGCATAAAATCATTCTAAGAGGGAAAAAGCAATTTGGGCAATTTTTAATAGCAAAATTCACAAAAGACATGGATCTTTTGTAGATGTTGGGTGCCAGATCTTTGTGTTGGATCTTATAAAAACCATAAATTCCAAAGTTAAGTGGTTTGCTTTTGAAGGCCCAATACCCCATCACTGAAATGACTAATGCTAAGGATTACATAATATTCAAACCAATGGTAGGACACATGCACATCTATAAAAATTCAAAATCTAACCGAGTAATTAAATTATATAAAATATTTCTACCTATAAGTAACTATATAATCTTATATACATATATTCCACTCCTAACAATATTCATATGTGTAGTTTGTACTTTGTGCGATTTTTTGATGTCCACACATAACTGCCGCTAAGAGCACAAGGGAGACGGTGACTTTCCAGGCGATCTCTCTATTTTTCAACTTTTTCATTGGTTTTCATTAACCAATTTTTCAAAGTTGCAGATCAATCTTTGGATCTACATCAAAGTGGTAGACTGTTTTGTCCCATTAGTCTCCATAAATAACTTTATTAAAAAAATCCAAAAATTCATAAAATCACCAAATATCCAATTATCAAATAAAATAAAATAACCAAATGTAAAGACTGAATAAGTAACTAAAAATGTTGCACAGAAAGACAATTTCTCCAAATAAAAAAAGTTAGTCCCCAAAACAGCACCCTACTATCCTGCACATCCGTATAGTCGTCACACTCACCTGTAAGAATATAAGGAATTATAAAGGGGTGAGTAACAAGAGAGTTACTCAGTAAGGTACGGGATGGTAGTGGCAACACGCAAGTCGAACTTGGCTTGTAGCAACCCACAAGAGTTTAGATCTAAAAATGTAACAAACACGACACCTACAGTGACCAATAAAATATAGACAATGGTCCTTACTCGAGATATATGCTTGCCCACCCTCCGAAGAGGCTTACTTTTGGGATAATGACATGACACACTGCTAAGCAGATGATTAATCGATCTTAGGGCTATGACTCGAAATACCAACTTGCTGGCCGTACCCTCCCACACACACGACTATGGGTTATATCACAATCCTTCCCTAATTCAGTTCTACATATATATCAAATCACTACCACTCAACATTCGAATCAAACAGTATGTGAAATCCTCTAAGTTTCCTATGTCCAGTTTAACAAGAAATCCATTGACTTGATCACAGAGACACTACACATTTAGACACTAAACTATCGTAGACAGATTTAAGGCAAAGTAGGAAATGTGCGGTTAGCCCTTATCTTAGCCACTAAAAGTTGATTCCTAACTCCAAGATGCTTGAACAGACTCTGAATCTGTATCCGGCATGGAAACTAGTTTCGAAAGGGTTTAATGAATGAAAAACCATCTCAAACTGGTTAAAACAAACAAGACTGATAAAACTAAACCAGATCGACCAAACCGGTCAAAGTCAATGGTCAACCAGGTCAATGGTCAATAGTCAACCAAGTGGACTCACTGAGTCATCAGCGAATTCACGGCGAGCAAGAGGCGAAGACTTACCAGAAATATGACGGTGGCAACGACAGTGCATGCGCAATGAAAAAGGTGCATGGGGCTGTGCTTTGGACTCCAGATTTGTCTCAGCTGTCCGGTTCTTCTGGTGGCCTTGGATTTGCAAGATTCTAAAAGTTTGGGAGGTTGGATTGATTGAAGGTTTGGGTATAAAGAGAAAAGTTGGACGATGGTGGTTTCCGGCGGCGGCTCTGGCGTAAAATGATGGTTGCGATGAGAGGATAAGGGTTTGGTTATCAAAGAAAAAATTCTGCAGAGGTTTGATGCAAAAGAGGGTTTTAAGGGAAGTTTAGGTTAAGTCTCTCTTCAACAGAAGAAGAGAAATAGGGTTTTCAGAAAATATTGGGCCTTGGTAGGCCTCTGGATTTTTCTTTAAAATAGACACAATTCATAGAGTTTGGGATTTTACATTTTCCTTGTACGATTTGGAAAGAAGAAAAAATGCCAATCTGGCATACACATCATATCAAAGGGAGACAAATGGAAAAGAAGGAAGATAACAATAAACAGATCGGAAAAACACAATCCATACAGATCGGAAAAACCAAACCGGAGCGAAATTGGATACCTTAAAAATCCGATCAGTTTTGATTCTAATTTTTTCGGTTTTGGTTTCGACCCAAATCTGATCCGATATCTAATCGGTATGTTACATATATGACTTATGTATAATATATAGTTATATAGATTCTTAAATATACATAATAGATAGTAGCTACCAATATTCATAATTATATGGCCTATTCGAGAAAGTCTTCTTATGTTTTTTGATTCACATTATTCTTGATCTTTTTTAAAATTATCGGTTTAGGATTTTGTTCAAGTTTTTCCAGACTTTTTTTGGATTTTTCGGATATTGTGGACTGTTTTTGGTTAAATCGGGTAATTTGGATTCATTAACTGAATGCAAAATAATTTCAGTTATTTACCGGGTTACATATAAAATATGTGATCTGATCCGAATCAGATGAAATCTTAACCAAACTAAACCAAAAATACAATCGGACAATATTTGGATTAGTAATTCTCATATCTCGAATTATCCAAACCCGATTCAATCCGATCCGAAACTGATCCGAATCCGAATATGACAATGCCTAGTTGTTTGTATGTAAGGCTTCTTCCAAAAAGAAATAGGATTAAATTTCATTTTTCTAATAATTTTCTTCAGTATATGGCACATAAAAATGCTTAGCTAATAATTTGTAATTCGATGTTCTATAATAAACTTTGTAATAATCTTTGTTCTTTGATATTTTAATAGATTTATTTTTATCATAGAAAATTCCACTCTGAACAAATAAGAATTGTACTACGAATCCGGGATTTAATTCCAAATTTACAATTTTAATTTTCCCATATGTATTAGTAGATAAGGAAAGTATGTTTTTGAAAATATCTCCAATCTGGCCACATAATAAACAACTAATATTTCCTCACAACTTTAGACAATTTCTTAATGTATAAATATACCCTACGACTTTCATCTTCATAACTAAAAAATTATTCAAACTTTTTTTGGATCGTAAAGTGTTGACAAACAATTAGCATAGAGTATATCACCTTTTCATTCGATTATTATAGCTTCCACAAATTTTAGAAGACATCAGACGTTACAAGACATGTAGTTTGTCTGCTTACTTCTCTTAGCTATGATATCTGCAAACAATACATTGTAAAATCCGGAGAGACTAATGAAATTTTCTTAGAATATAAGACAGTATGTTTTCAAATTTTCAATGTAAATTTTAGGAAAGCAATAATCTTATAACTTCACTTTTTATTTGATTTTGTAGGAGGCAAAGATCCATGCTTGTGTGAAAAGAACATACCTTTGTTTCGAGAGGCAAATAACACAAGTTAACTCATTGAAAACTTCAGTCTATTTCAGTTTTTCTTATAACGTAATGATCATGAAATTTTATGAGCCAAAGAACTCTCTTATGTTATGGTTATCTTTATTATTATCTTCACTATTCTCTTTCGTCTTTCTAAACATACTTGATTTCAGATCTTTTTGAAGCCACTGAGGTAACCATGTTGATAATATTTAAGATTTAGATATTCAGTGATGCAGGAGAGGGTTTCTAGATATTTTTCTTTTTCTTTTTTTATATTTCCTTTTTCTATTAGGATATATTTTATTTTTCCTTTTTCTATTAGGATATATTAATTTCCTTATTCAGACGAATTACCTATTTTTTGTCTTAGGTTTTCTCTATATAAAGAACCCTAGGTAATATGTTTTAGACACATTCTCATTAATAGGTTTTATGCACTAGAATATACTTCAGTTAAATGCTTTTATATAAAGCTCAAACATATACTGAGTTAGCAGTCTCAAATATTCTCTCCTAAGCGTTTTTGTTTGTTTCACTTATAGTTTTGATATAGTTAAGTGAAGTGTTTTTGTTTGTTTCACTTATAGTTTTGATATAGTTAATGAAGTATTCTATTTGTTTCATTTATGTCCAGAGTTTTAGTGATGAACATTATTTTAATGTGGATTAACGACATATCTATATACGAGATAGAAACTTAACCAACCTTTGTTCCAATAATATTAAGATATGATTGATTGCTAAAATATCATTTTCTCTAGAAATCTAATCTGGCATGCCATTTTTCAATTTGAGTGTTACTTTTTATCACTCATTACCACTAAGTATAATTAGGTATAACCACTCGTCAGTTATACTAAGTATTTCTGCAATATATATCTCGTGTTGTACCCAATTATACTTATCACTCATTACTACCGGGTATAACTAGGTACAATCAATAGACAGTTCGACTCAGTATATCTGCAGTATATCCCATATTGTACTAGTTAATGGTTAGATTTCGATTCGTGATCCCTTCTTAGAGGATGATTATTTCTGTTATTTTCCAGATTTTCTTAGTTTAGGTATATTGTTGTTTTGTTGATGTGATTGGTTGAAGTGTGAGAAAAGAGGTTCTGATTATGTTGGTGTGAACTTTAGGAAACCATAAAAGTTCTATGGAGTCTAGATCTTGTGAGGTGGAAAGGTTGTGTTATCAGGAGACCATGAGAAGGTTAATGTCAGTGTAGTATCGTGGCTAATTTGAGGTTTTACGAATAGTTTATAGTATAATAGTTATTTGCTTGAGTTTCTGTTTGTATGTGGATTGAGTGATTTGTTGGATTGGTAAATTTGATGTTTGTGCTGAAGTAAATTGTTGTGAAATAAATTGCCAAAAATGTTAGAATTATTTATATTGAAATAAATTTATGAAAATTGTTGAAATAAATATATGACGTTATTTCTAAATATATTTTTGCTGATTTTATTTAATTAATTATTTGCTAATAATTAATTGATTGATGAAGTTGTTGCATTGTTGGTTATTGTGTTCTGTAAGCATATGCATTATGAATATAAATTATTTGTTGGCATGTGTGTATAGCTGTGAGACAGGTTAATTGTCTCACTCAGTATTTATTAAATACTGATACATCTCTTCATAATGATACAATAATTTTTAGCTTGATAGAGCTCGTGGGACCAAGGCTGCGGAAAGGAGATGACATATCGGGATTATTATTAATTTATTTTATTATTGTTATTGTTTTATGGTGATGATTTGTCATTCACTTGTAGGTTGTTAGTTGATAATTATGTTGATATGTTTTGTGAGTTTATTGATTTAATTAATTTAATTTTGTTTTTTTGAGAATTGTTTTAATTATATCTGTGTTTTATGATTTTAATATTTATGGGAATATTATTATAAAAAAATGGGTTGGGGTGATTCAATTTGGTATCAGAGCGGAGCTGTGTCTAGTACTGGTAGATTTTCTGTTGTGTTGTATTGGTTGTATTTGGTGAATGAACTGTTGTTTGATTGTTGCTAGACATGGTTTTTATTTTGCTGTTGTGGGGTTTTGGGGTATGTCATCCTTTCCAGCCGGTAAAAAAGTTTCACAGTAAGACTCTTTCCATTGTAGTTTTATTTATTGTTGGAAAGATTAGTAGTTCGCTTATTTGTAGATGGTTAATCCAAGAAGAGTTGTTTAATACCCCATCAAGGGTGGTGTTGTTGGCATAATAGGCATGAAAGGCTAGAAGTCGACTCTGAACAAAGACTAGAAGTCGACAAGACAGAATATGAAAGAGTTTTGCGAACTTAAACAATAAAATGAAACTATAGTTTAACTTATACTATAAGATAGTTTGAGGTCGGTCCAATGTGTTGAAATATGTGATCTCAAGAAGAAGAATAATTCAAACTTAAGAGAAGGAGGGAAGGAAAAAGAGAACTAGTTGTGAAGAAACTAGAAGGAGAACTAGTTGAGAAGGAACTAGAAGAAAAGGAAGCTGTTGGATCTCAACTAGACAATCTAACTAAACTAAGTGAGGAAGCAAAGAGAGGTATGGGCACAAGCATGGGCGCATCAGAGCAGGGCATGGTGCGCGTCAGAGCAGGGCATGGTGCAACAAGACTATTGGAGCAGCTCACCCATCTCTCTTCCCTTCTTCACGCCCCTCCTCTCCTCTTCCTTGATTCTTCTTCATTTCAATGTAAAAAGTCTATAAATACATGTAATCTCTTGTAAAGAAGTGTGTGTGAATAAGAAGAAATATTCAGCAATCTTTCTCTTCCTTATTACGCCAATTCTCTCATCTCCATCCTTATCTCTTTCTAAACCTCTAAAATCAACATGGTATCAGAGCGGGTTTATCCTTCAACCGCTTAAATCTCACCTTATAACTCTTCTAGCACTCTACAAATCTTCTAATCTATAACAATACATCCTCCTAGTTCTATTCACTCTGAGATTAATATCCTTGGGATCATAGGATCTTCAAGTTGTGAAAGAACTAGAATTGTGTATTGTCACTAGAAAATGGAGACAAATAGAGTAGCAATCTCAGTCATGCTCAAAGGAAACAACTATCTCCTTTGGGCAAAAACCACTAAGACCATCCTTAGAGGAAGAGGACTTTGGCGATATGTTGAGCCAAAAGAGGTAGCGGAAGCTGTAGTGAGAAATGAAAAAGAAGAAGCTAAGGAAGAACAAGAGGAACAATACACGCTCTCTCTTCTTCAAAGCTCACTAGAGTCATCCATCTTGGCGGCCTACTCATATGCCGATTCCGCCAAAGAACTATGGGATATACTCAAGGGAGTATATGGAAATGTCTCAAATATATCAAGAATATTTGAGGTGAAGAGGGCGCTGAATGAGCTTCAACAAGAGGAGAAGCCATTCAAGGAAATGTTTGGGGAGTATAGAAGCTTGTGGGCCGAGTTAGAGATTTTGAGGCCACACACAATCGACCCCAAGGAGTTAGGAGAAAGACGTGACCAAGACCAAGTGTTTGGACTTCTCTTGGCACTCAATGCATCCTACAAAGATCTTATCAAGCACATACTCAGATTTGAGAAGCTGCCAAGTCTAGCTGAAGTATGTGGCATGATACAAAGGGAGGAAGGGTCAAGAGACCTATTCCGTGCACCAAGTGAGGCCGCACATCTTGCAAAGAGGAATCTCACATTCGACAAGAGGGTTTTGGAATGTGAGCATTGTAAGATGAAGGGGCACACTAAGGAGAAGTGTTGGACTCTTTACCCACACTTAAGGCCTAAGCGGCTAAAGGAGAATGGAGGTGGACCTAGAGCCTTCATGGGAGTCACGCAACCTGTTGAAGAGATGGTCAGAAGATCCGAGTTTGAGGCTCTCATCAAGAGTCTATCCAAGCTCACAGAATCCGGTAAGAGCCTATTTAGCTCTAAAAGCTCCATTAAGAAGAATATGATCATTGTGGATTCGGGGGCTTCTCATCACATGATTAAGGATCAAGACATGCTGAAAAATCTTGAGCCTTATCATGGAAATGTACAAATAGCCAATGGAAGCTCAGTTCCGATTGAAGGGATAGGAGAGTTAGAGCTTTTCACAAAAGAAACTAAAGCATTATACATGCCTAGCTTCTCATCCAACCTTTTATCAGTTCATAAAGCAACAAAAGATTTGGATTGTGTGGCAATGTTTGGGACTGACTTTGTGAAGTTTCAGGACCCTAAAACAAATCATGTACTCGGAGAAGGGAAGGTGGAGGATAGAGTGTATCTGTTGGAAACAAATAAACAAGAAAAGCTAAAAGCTCTTGGAGTGAAGGCGGATAAGGAAGTTTTTAACAAGAAGGAGATTGGAGATAGCTCATTATGGCATGGAAGGCTAGGACATCCAAGTTCAGCTATCCTCAAGATGGTCTTACCCAATCTCGTTCAAGAAGAAGAAGTTTGTGAAGCATGTGTACTAGGGAAACATTGTAGACAGTTTTTCCCCTCTTCATCTACAACTTGTGATGAAGCTTTTGGCATTGTACACTCGGATGTATGGACCGCCCCATGTAACTCAAGAGATCAATATAAATATTTTGTTTCATTCATTGATGACTACTCAAGATACACATGGATCACACTCTTACATTCAAAGGATCAAGTATATGAAGCGTTTACTAACTTCACCAAATATATCTCTACCCAATTCAAGACCAAAATCAAGATCTTAAGAAGTGATAATGGAGGGGAGTATGTGAGCAAACGATTCAAGGAGTTACTCAATAATCTTGGTATCATACACCAAACATCGTGTGCATACACTCCACAACAAAATGGGGTAGCAGAAAGAAAGAATAGGCATCTCATGGAAGTTGCAAGAACCCTCATGATTGCCAAAGGAGTACCTAAGTTTCATTGGGGAGATGCAGTAATGACTTCAAGTTACTTGATCAACCGGCTTCCAACGAAAAATATGGATAATAAATCACCATTTGAAGTGCTACACAAAAGCAAGCCAAGCGTAAACCATATGAAGACCTTTGGATGTTCTTGTTATATGTTTCTACCGGAGGGACAAAGAAGCAAGCTTGAACCTCGAAGTATGAAGTGTGTGTTCATTGGCTACTCACCAACACAAAAAGGATACAAGGTCTACAATCCGGAGACAAGGAGGGTCTATGTATCTAGAGAGGTGAGATTCAATGAAGAAGAAGGATTTTATGGAAACAAGAACCATGAAGCTCCGGAGGATGTGACTTCATTACCTATGGATTGGATGCGGGTTAATGACGCTCTAATAAATGAAGTACAAGGAGAGAGCGAATCATCTGAAACCAGAGTAGAAGATGAGGCACATGCGGAGCAAGATCAGAATTCTGTTGAAGAAGAAGCGAATGATGGTGAGGGAGAACTTGAGCCAACCGTACCCCTAAGAAGAAGTACAAGACAAAGGCGACAACGTGTTTACTATGGCTACAACAACTCTGCCATGCTCCAAGGGGAGTCTAGTGCGAGTAATCTTCCTTGTGTGATAAGAGAATGTCCTGTGCGTACGGCGAGCTTAGATCTCGATCCTATTGGCGACAGCATTCTCTTATCACAAGGGGAGATTGTTGAAATTAAGAGTATGGAGGCTTAGGGATTGTTGAGAGAGTGATAGTTGTGGCATGAGAATAATAAGGAGTTTGAGGTTTGGATATTTAGAGAATGTTTAGGATGATGATGGTGGCGTGAGTATTGATGTAATGAGGGATTATTGTTTGAGAATGATGATAAGAATGATGATGAGAATGAGAATGATAATGGTTGATGAAATAAGATGAACTAAGGAGAAGTATGGCGCCGGAGAGCTAAGGCTCCACCGGCGCCTTTAGGGAGATAAGCAAAGCTTCCTTTAAGCTTCCTTTTACTCTTTTAATCTTCTTATTCTCTTATTCACAACACTCTTTACATCACATTACATGTATATTTATAGAGTTTTTACATAGAGAAGAAGAGAAGAGGCGTGAAGAAGGAAGGAGAGAAGAGAGGGGTTTGCGTGAAGAAGAGAGGAGGGAAGGGAGCAGCTCACTGTTTGACTCCTGTTCAAGCTGCGCCCATACCCTGCTGCTGACGCCTCCATGCTTGTGCCCATGCCCTGGTTCTGGCGCCCCATGCTCTCCTTTGCTTCCTCTTTTCCACTTAGTTAGTCTTCTAGTTAGTATGTAACAGCTTCCTTTCTTCTAGTTACATCCTAACCAAGACTTCTTCAAGTTCCTTGTGAACTAGGTTTCCTTTCCCTCCTTCTCTTAGATTTGAATTCTTCTATCATAGAGATCACATATTTCAACACTCCCCCTCAAGATTGGCGGTAGGTGTCCTTAAGGCCAATCTTGCCATGTACGTGATCCTCATTGATAGAAGATGATGCCATGATAAGGATATCCGCTAGCTGATCCTTGCTTGCTCCAAAGATGGTTTTGATGACTCCTAACCTCAATGAGACCACGGCTTCCTCTCCTATGGCCTTTACTCTTTCTTGCGGATTAGGCTTTGTCTTCTCTAAGCTTCACTCGGATCATGTCTCCTCGGGCTTCTTGTCTCAAACTTAATCTTGACTTCAAGCTCCTCGGATGACATCTTCTAGCTCATAGAATACTCACATTGTCATTGGCTTCCTCTTGATGACTCTTGGGAGTATACTCTATCCGTTGGACGCCACTTCCCGCTGCTTCTCGGATCACCACACCTAATAAGGTCTGCAAGGTGGTTTCTCCTTCGGTTTCCTTACAACATTATCCATAGCTACTCATATGTGTCTCCCGGCTTCCTCTCGCCATCGTCTCCTCATATGGTGCTTGGATTCCCTTGTTGCCTTGTTTACCGTTCCACAACTTCCTAGGTGAACGCCTCTTGGTCTGAACTTCACTCTCCATCTATCAAGATCAATCTTGGCTTTAACCCTTCATAGATTTGATCTTGATTCTTCAAAGAGCCATCCGCTCTAAGCCACTTATCATAAGACTCTCCCGGCTTCCTCTCGGAATGCTGCACCTATCCATGGTACAATGTGATAGTCCTCTTCTTCTTGGACCATCACCTAACTTGGTGCTTCAACGGTCTTCTTCAACAGAGATAACACTCAAACTAGCACTATCACATATCCCATTGAGCATTTTTGCTCGTTGGCATCCTTACCTATGGAGCATGAAGCTTTTCTTGGAAGAATCAGCAAGGAATCCATACCTAACTCATATGAAGAAGCGTGTGAGAATGGAGTATGGGTAAAAGCCATGGAAGAGGAAATGAAGTCCATGGAAAAGAACCACACTTGGTACTTGACCGAATTACCAAAGGATAAGAAATCAGTTGGGTGTAGATGGGTTTACACAATCAAGTATACAAGTGATGGGAAAATAGAGAGGTACAAAGCAAGGCTGGTGGCAAAAGGATACACTCAAATCTATGGGGAGGATTATACCGAGACATTTGCTCCGGTTGCTAAGCTCCACTCCATAAGAATCCTAATCTCAGTGGCAGTGAACTTGAAGTGGGATCTATGGCAGATGGATGTCAAGAACGCCTTCTTGCAAGGAGATTTTGAAGAAGAGGTATATATGGATCCACCCCAAGGATATCATAAGGAAGGCAACAAGGTTTGCAGATTGAAGAAAGCAATCTATGGGCTAAAGCAATCTCCAAGAGCATGGTACCAAAGGCTAAGCGCTTGTCTATTGGATAAGGAGTTCATAAGATCTGAAGCTGATCATACCCTCTTCACAAGGCAAAGTGAAGGAGGAGTAGTGGTGGTCTTGATCTATGTTGATGATCTAATCATCACAGGAAGTGATAAAGATGGAGTAGATCAAATCAAGAAACTCTTGAAGATCGCTTTTGATATAAAGGATCTGGGAGAGCTTAAATACTTCCTAGGGATTGAGATGACACGGTTTGAAGATGGGATGTTCATCTCTCAAAGGAAATATGTGCTGGATCTCTTGGAAGAAACTGGCAAGTTAGGATCCAAGCCGGCTAAAACTCCAATAGAAGAAGGCTACCAAGATAATCCTGAGGGGGAGCCATTGGAAGATATTAAGAGGTATCAAAGGATGGTGGGCAAGCTCATCTACCTCACTATCACAAGGCCGGACATTTGCTTTGCAGTGAACCGTGTGAGTCAACATATGCAAAAACCAACTATGCAGCATTGGAACATGATTGAGAGGCTGCTAAGGTACTTAAAAAACAGCCCTGGAAAAGGCATATGGATGAAGGCTAATGGAAACACAAAGGTTCAAGGATATTGTGATGCGGATTGGGCTGGAGATAAGCAAGATAGAAAGTCCACATCCGGTTTTTGTACCTTTGTGGGAGGTAATCTAGTCACTTGGAGAAGTAAGAAGCAGAAAGTTATAGCCTTATCAAGTGCTGAAGCCGAGTATAGGGCTATGAAGGAGGTGACAAAAGAATTGATATGGGTGAAGGCATTCCTAGAAGATCTTGGAATACGTGAGGCTGAGGAGATGCTGTTGTATTGTGATAATCAAGCTGCAATACATATAGCATCCAATCCGGTATTCCATGAAAGGACCAAGCATATAGAAGTGGATTGTCACTTTGTGAGGGGAAAGATTCAAGAAGGAATCATCAAACCCGCATTTGTAGCAAGTGGGGAACAGCTAGCGGATATCTTCACCAAGGCAACATCCTCTATCATTGGGGATCACATACATGGCAAGATCGGTCTAAAGGATCTTCACCGACCAATCTTGAGGGGGAGTGTTGAAATATGTGATCTCAAGAAGAAGAATAATTCAAACTTAAGAGAAGGAGGGAAGGAAAAAGAGAACTAGTTGTGAAGAAACTAGAAGGAGAACTAGTTGAGAAGGAACTAGAAGAAAAGGAAGCTGTTGGATCTCAACTAGACAATCTAACTAAACTAAGTGAGGAAGCAAAGAGAGGTATGGGCACAAGCATGGGCGCATCAGAGCAGGGCATGGTGCGCGTCAGAGCAGGGCATGGTGCAACAAGACTATTGGAGCAGCTCACCCATCTCTCTTCCCTTCTTCACGCCCCTCCTCTCCTCTTCCTTGATTCTTCTTCATTTCAATGTAAAAAGTCTATAAATACATGTAATCTCTTGTAAAGAAGTGTGTGTGAATAAGAAGAAATATTCAGCAATCTTTCTCTTCCTTATTACGCCAATTCTCTCATATCCATCCTTATCTCTTTCTAAACCTCTAAAATCAACACAATGTATGAAAGGAAGGTCCAAAATATCAAGTATGGCGCTAAGTTATTCATCATAAGGTTTAAGTTAATCTTGAGGCCTCATTAAAAACCTTAGTCAGAAAACCCATTGGGATAAAACCAAGCTTAAGGGAAAAAGAGCACACTCAAGTCACTTAGAAGATGATTAACTTAGAACGACTTGAATGGAAGTGAGCTTGTCTTGGTGTTGCCTTTCCTTAGCTTCTTCATGCTTCCATGCTATCCTTAAGATATTTCCTATAGCTTCTTGGAGTTTCCTTGATCTTGCCCGGGTCATAGGACCTTTGGGAATGGTCATGGTTCCTTCTTCTTCTTCTCCATGTGTTGGCGTTTCCATGCTCATATCATAAACTTTTTCTGTTTGGGTTTAGATTGATCGATCATAATCTTGCAAGGGTTTCAGTGTGTCAGAATTATTTATGGTTAGAAGTGTGGTGATAGAATTGATTTCAATGCCATTGGAGACCAATGGAGAGTGTAGTCGGGAATGAGACGGTTGAGCAAGTGAAAGTTAATAACCCATTGGTGGAGATCTGAGCAAAGCAATGTGTAGTGGTAGTGTTAACGTGAGAGTTGGTTGTTGAGTTTCACTAGAAAATATTAATCATGTGCCATGAGTGGTATAACAAAGAGATCAAAAACAATTAGGGGCGGTGCTTGATTTGTTGGCTTAAATGTTGGAGCGGTTATCTACTGTGGTACCGAGTCCAGCTTCTATGGAACCAAAAAGAGCTGATGGGTAGCCAAGATATGTTTTGGAAGATTTTGAAAGAGTTCTTGAATGTTCTAGAGTATTCTGAAGAGGTTCAGAGAAAATTTTGGGAGTCTGAACCATAATTGGGTTAGTTTGGGGTTGCATAGTGGACGAGTTGATTTTGGTAAAGATTAAAGATGGTAAGAAAAGTTGTTGTAGTGCACCGTGTTAAGTAGTGAAAAGATATTTTGTAACTTATATTGTCTCTAAAATCTAAAGAAGTGAGGTAAGTTGTAAAGATGTTAAATCAAGAAGGATCTATTATTTTTCAAGAATCAGGATCCATGAAATAAGTTGTATGTAGTGAGACTCACCACAACTTATTAGACCTATGAAGATTTCCATGGTATTCGTGAGATCAATCACACTAGAAAAAGGCTGTGATTGTGGGCTTGTGAGTCAAGCGGAAATTTTGGAAAAAGTGTTACATATTTTTAAGAGCAGAGTACTTCTAGGTGCTTAAGATGAGCATTTTAGGAGTTCCTAAAAAGGAAGGTGGCTTAAAAAGGAAATTTAACTAAGAAGAAGTAGCTTGAAAGGGAGAGTTTTAAAAGAAATTTATTCAATAATCGAGAAGAGTTTTTATTGAGTATAATCAAAAAAAATTCTGGGAGTAAGAGCGTGGTGCGAGTTAGCTGTGCTCTAAGTACTCCATGGAAAAGATCATGACTGATCTAGGTTGTTAAGCTTAAGGAACAAGTTGAGTTCTTGAAGATTAAACCGAGCTGAATTTGAAGCTTTGGAGGTAGTTTGAGTTGGTTGGTGATTTTGATATGAGATAGCTTATCACTTTGAGAAGGCAAATCTCATTGTTGATGGTTAAGGGAATGTGTGCAGTTGAAGATTCAGAAGAGGGTGTTGAGATCCTTGCGAGCATGGGTCGTGCTATGTGATTATGGAAATGAGAGTTGAGTATGATAGTTTCGTGGGAATTTTTGTCGAGTTTTTGTGCTGCTGTTTTGGAGTGGCCATTCATTTAATCACTCGAGTTTAGCAGATTTTTCATACAAAACTAACTACCATGCTAGTATTGGTATCGTACTATTGTGATTCTCTATGGTAGGCTATGTAAGACACCATGGTAGAGAACTCAAGTGGGGACATGAGTTTGCCGTGATCTGATTTTGCGCATGAGACTTTGAAAGAGATCCGTGTGGTCAAGATGAAAATGTAAGAACCACAAAAAATAGAAAAGCTACACTGATAAGCGTAGAAAGACGATGGAGTTTTCAGTTGGAGATATGGTCTATCTGAAGATGGCCATGATGACAAGTCCGAACATGTGTATTTATGAGACTAAGCTGAGTTCTCAGTATATAGATCATGTTAGTATTTTGGAGCGGGTTGGGCTGATTGCATATAAGATGAAGTTATTGGATGTGAGGCGAACATTTCATAAAGTATTCTATGTGTCGATTCTGAAGAAATATCTACATTGAGATAACAGCTGATGGATGAGATTCCATCTGACAGCTGATGGATGAGATTCCATCTAACAGCTTGCCGAGTATGGTTGTAAAGGCAAGGCCTTTGGAGGTGATAGTTCACAGAGTATGAATGATCAAGCGGAAAAGGTTCTAGAGATGAATGTCTTATGGGACTGCAATTGGGTTGAGAGGAAAACTTGCGAACCAGAAGCTAAGATGAAATGCAAAATTTCTAAGTGGTTTGACACACTGGCGACTTATCTGAAGTCACATGTGTTGGTGTTTAGCGGTGTTGGTGTTCACATTCTTGCTGTTGAAGCCATTGTACTCGTGTTATTTTTGGCATTACTAAACAAAGTACTTTTCATTAATATCCAATAATAAGTCAGATATTTTATTGAATATGTAGTTCATGCTGCTATTGTTTATACTTGGTTTGGCTGTAGGGCTCATATTGTTTTGATCCTACATTTGGTTTGGCTGGTTAGGACATTGTCCTAATGATGTTTTATTGAGTTCTGTGGTGTTGAATCTCATTGTTGTGTGGTATTTACCGGTCAGGTTTCTGTGTGATTTCTGATGTTGTTTCGGTAAGCCACTTGAGATCTTTAAATCTTGCTGGACTTAGCTGATTGGGTCATGATGGACTCTAAGATGTTTTGTCATCCTTAATGTGTTCAGCTGTTATGGAGATCTGGTAGGCGCATATTCATTCAAACCAAATGGGGTCTTGTGGTGTCCAATTTTGGGAGTATTTGAACCAAGTGTAGACAATGATGTTGTACCAATAACAGAAAGGCTAGGCTGTGTTGTGCTGATAGCCAAAAGGTTATGTTGTGTTGTGCTGATAGCCGAAAGGCTATTTTGTGTTGTGCTGATAGCCGAAAGGCTATACTGTGTTGTGTATATAGTCGAAATGTTATGTCGTGTTGTTATATTAGCCTTGAAATCCATGCTGAGTTGTGCCATTAATCGTGGAGTTATAATAAAGCTGTTTTGTTGGTTGTAGTCTATGCTGAGCCGTGTTGTGGTTGTGGAGGTATACAGAGCTGAACTGCTACTAGAGTATGATAAGTTGTTGATCAGAGGCAGTTACCGAGATCATGTTGAGCAGAGAGAACGATCTATCCTAGTCAGATTGATCTATCCAATCTTTTGTGGGTTATGTCTGATATTATGGGAAGACTATGTTATGTTTGATATTCTAAATATCGAAATATAACATGCTGAGTTTTTTTAAAGTAAAAACAGTCGTAACTGTTTAATCTTGTGAGGTTAGGTAGTAAGGAATTTAAGGGTTGGAATGGTTATTGGTTGTTGAAAGAGAATATCTAGTTCTCTTGGTGGGTGAATTATCTGTCACCCAAAGGATAGCTGGTATTGAGAGTGAGGATACGAGTCGTGCGCCGAGAAGATTTCAGGTAGACTAAGTGAGGTCATTAGTGAGTGAAGTTAGTTGAGCTGTGTACGCTGATGGTTTCCAAGAGAAAAAAGCTGATGCAAGGCTAGTAGTTGGGTTCTTTTGCGATGGGTTTAGAGTTCACAGATTCGAAGACAAATCTATTTTAATGGGAAAGAATTGTAACATCCATGTACTGGAAATGGGAAAAAAAAATTTGGTATGATGAGCTGAGTTTTATGGATCTTATTTAAATCAAATAAAATTTCGAGGTGTTAAAGTGGGGAGTCAAAGATTTTAAGATTGTTGGTGTTGAATTTGATAGGTTATTCTAAACAGATCAGAAAATTACGGGGATGATTTACAAAGATAAACAATTTGAGGAACTTAATTAAAATTTTGGAAATAAAAACCTAAACTTATTTAAAAGCTGGAAATCTAATTTTCCTCTGAAATTTTTGTGGCAACCTAATCACAAAAGAGATGATGAATTTTTGTTTGTGAGTGACGAGGAAGCTGAGTCTTTGATGAAAGGACATGATGACATAACTGACAAGGCATGGTAGAAAAGCGATTCAATTAAACAAATCGTTTTCAAAGGTAACAAAATTTTTATGGAGTTGTAACTAAACCTTAGAATATAACACTTTGCGGATTTGGATTTGAGTTAGTAGTTTAATAGTTATGTGCATTTCAGTGAGGTGTTGTGTTTCAGGCGTGATTTGGACCAACATGCAGTCAATGAGAGATTGCGAGTTCATCTGTGGTCGGATCTTCATGAAACTTTGGGGATAGGTTCAGGACATCAAGGAGTTGACTTTCAACGATGAGATTAATAACTGAACAATTAGATTTCGATTCATGATCTATTCTTAGAGGATGATTATTTCTGTTATTTTCCAGATTTTCCTAGTTTAGATATAATTTTGTTTTGTTGATGTGATTGGTTGAAGTGTGATAAAAGAAGTTCTGATTATGTTGGTGTGAACTTTAGGAAACCATAAAAGTTTCATGGAGTCTAGATCTTGTGAGGTTGAAAGATTGTGTTGTCAGGAGACCATAAAAAGGCTAAAATGAGTGCAGTAACTGTGGATTAGTTGGGTTTTTATTAATAGTTTATAGTATAATAGATATTTGTTTGAGTTTCTGTGATTTATGTGGATTGAGTGATTTATTGGTTTTCTTAATTTGATGTTTGTGCTGAAGTAAATTGTTGTGAATTGAATTGCCAAAATGTTAGAATTATTTATGTTGAAATAAATATATGAAAATTATTGAAATTAAATATATTCTGAATAGATTTTCTGATTTTAATTAATTAATTATTTGGTAATAATTAATTGATTGAGGAAGTTGTTGCATTGTTGGTTATTGTGTTCTGTAAGCATATGTATTATGCTTATAAACTATTTGTTGACATGTGTGTATAGCTGTGAGACGGGTTAATCGCCTCAGTCAGTATTTATTAAATACTGATGTATCTCTTCATAATGATGCAGTAAATTTTAGCTTGATGGAGCTCATGGGACCAAGGTTGCAAAAAAGAGATGACATATCGGGGTTGTTCTTAATTTATTTTATTATTGTTATTATTTTATGGTAATGATTTGTCATTCACTTGTATGTTATTAGTTGATAATTATGTTGATATATTTTTGTGAGTTTATTGATTTATTTAATTTAATGTGGTTTTTTTAGAATTATTTTATTCTGTCTGTGCTTAATGATTTTAATATTTATGGAAATATTATTATCAAAAATGGGTTGGGATGTTTCAAAGATATCACAACTTATTTTATTTTTTCCCTTGGGTTTTTTAAGTTTTATATTTTAGGGAATATGTTTTATATTTTAGCAAGTCATATTGTTATTTTATTTGGGTTCGATGAGTTGTATATTTTTTATATTTTGTTAATTTGTTTTCTTGTTTCACTTGGGGTTGATGAGTTGTATCCCTAGGATATATATTTTATATTTTGGCTACTAGTTTTATTGTTTTTCTTGGGTTCTTTAGCTGTGTCTCTTAGGGTATATATTTGTAATGATTTTCTAATTTTATTTTATTTATTTATTTCAAGCAATATAATATTAAAGTTAAAACTAATAAAACTAAAGAGATATACGTAAAAACTAATTAATGGTTACACCATTAATTTATTTTTGAGATTTTAATCATTTTATTTAAAAGTATTAACTTTTTTATTTTATTTGATAATATTAAATAACAAATTCTGATTGGTTAAATAAAAAGGGATGAATAAGAGAGGCTGAAGTTCTTAAATGCTGGAAAACCCCTAGGATGAACCCAAAATTTGTTCTTAAATGCTGGAAAACTTCTTTCTCTCAAATTTTCGTGCCCACCTAATTACAAAACAGGGGCTGAAGTTGTTTGTGAGAGAAGAGGAAGCTGAGTTTTTGGACATGCAGATAGAACTAACAAGGCATGGTATAAAAGAGATTCGACCAAGTAAATCTTTTCCAAAGGTAACAAAAATTTATGGAGTTGTAATTAAGCCTTAGACATAGATGTGCCACTTTCAGATTTGGATTCGCGTTAGTATTGTAAAAGTTATTTGCGTTTTAGTGATGTGTTATGTTTCAGAAGAGATTTGGACCAACATAGATTCAAAGAGAGATCGTGAGTTTATATGTGGTCGAATCATCATAAAACTTTGGGAATAGCTTCAGGACATAAATGAGTTGATATGAATTGGTGCAATTAAGAACTGAACGGTTAGATTTCGATTTGTGATCCCGTCTTAGAGGATGATTGCTTCTGTTATTTTCCAAATTTTTCTAGTTTATGTATAATATTTTTTTGTTGATGTGATTGGTTGAAAGGTGAGAAATAAAGATTCTGGTTATGTTGGTGTGACCTTTAGAAAACCCTAAAAGTTCCAGGGAATCTAGATCTTGTGAGATTTGTCGGTTATGTTGTTAGGAGACCGCGAAAAGGCTAATGTGAGTACAGTACCGTGGCTTATCTGGAATCTTATGAATAGTTCATAAAATAATAGATATATTTTTGAGTTTCTGTGATGTATGTGGATTGATTGATTTTCAGAGTTTGTTGATTAGAGGTTTATGCTGAAGTAAGTTGTTGTGAATTAAATTGGCAAAACTGTTAGAATTATTTATGTTGAAATAAATTTCTGAAAATAGTTAAATATATTGTAATGATAAAATAAATTGTAATTATGTAGTAAATTTTACCTTGATGGAGCTCGTGAAACCAAGACTGCAGAAAGTGTTGAAATAGGTGCTCATTCAAGTGATGAATTAATCGAAGAAAATTTAAATGACAAGAAGGAGGGAACAAGGAAAGAATCGGTTAGGATAAAAGGGGAAGCTGTTAGAAGTGAACTAGAAGATAACTAGTTAAGTAACTAAGTAGAAGAGGAGAAGCAAGTTGAGGTATGGGCGCAGCATGGAGAGGTATGGGCGCAGGGTGCAGCATGGAGAGGTATTGGCGCAGGTTACTTTTGAAGTTGCTAGCCCCACGCCTCCTTCTCCTTCTCCTTCACTTCTTCCCTCTCTTTATCTTAAGTTGTAAAGTCTATATATACTCATGAAGAACCCCTTGTAAAATATATAAGAGAAGAAAGTGAATAAGAAAAGAAGTACATTCAAAAAAAAAAAACTCTCCATTCTCAAGCTTATTCACACATATCTTCTCTAACATTCTCCATCATCTATAATCTTTAAACTTAAATTTCTTCATGGTATCAGAGCAGATTAAGTATTCAACCGCTTAACTCTCTTCATAATTTTTCTAAGCTCTCTACAAATCTTTTAATCTATAGTAAATACATCTTGCTAAGTTTTATTCACCCTGAGATTAATATCCTTGGGATCGGTGGATCTTCAAGTAGTGAAAGAACTATGATTGTGTATTACTACTAGAAAATGGAGACAAATAGAGTAGCAATCTCTGTTATTCTTAAGGGAAATAACTACCTTCTTTGGGCAAAAACTACTAAGACTGTTCTTAGAAGCCGAGGACTTTGGCGGTATGTTGAGCCAAAGGAGCAAGTGGAGGCGGTGGTAAAAAAAGAAAAGGAGAAAGCTAAGGAGGAGCAAGAAGAACAATACACTCTTGCTCTTCTTCAAAGCTCACTAGAACCATCTATCTTGGCGGCTTGCTCATATGTGGATACCGCCAAAGAGCTGTGGGATATACTCAAAGGAGTATATAGAAACATGTCAAATATATCAAGGATATTTGAGGTGAAGAGGGCACTGAATGAGCTTCAACAAGAGGAGAAGCCATTCAAGGAAATGTTTGGGGAGTATAGAAGCTTGTGGGCTGAATTGGAGATCTTGAGGCCACAAACTATAGACCCCAAGGAGTTAGTTGAAAGGTGTGACCAAGACCAAGTGTTTGGGCTACTCTTGGCACTAAATGCATTAAGACAAGGACCTTATCAAGCACATACTCAGATTTGAGAAGCTGCCAAGTCTAGCGGAAGTATGTGGCATGATACAAAGGGAGGAAGGATCAAGAGACCCATTTCGTGCACCAAGTGAAGCCGCACATCTTGCAAAGAAGAATCTCACATTTGGAGACAAGAGGGTATTGGAATGTGAGCATTGTAAGATGAAGGGACATACCAAGGAGAAGTGTTGGACTCTCCATCCGCATTTAAGGCCTAAGCGGCTGAGGGAGAGTGGAAGTGGACATAGGGCTTCATGGGAGTTGCACAACCTGTTGAGGATACAGTCAAGAGGTCCGAGTTTGAGGCTCTCATCAAGAGCCTAGCCAAGCTTACAGAATCCGGTAAGAGCTTCCTCAGTTCTAAAGGCTTCATTAGGAAGGGTAAATTGATTGTGGATTCAGGAGCCACACATCACATCATTAAGGATCAAGACTTGTTAAAAACTTTGAACCTTATCATGGAAATGTGCTAGTAGCCAATGGAGGCTCAGTTCTGATTGAAGGGATAGGAGAGTTAGAACTTTTCAAGAAGGAAACAAAAGCCTTATACATGTCTAGTTTCTCATCTAACATTCTATCAGTTCATAAAGCTACAAAGGATTTGGATTGTGTAGCATTGTTTGGGGCTGACTTTGTTAAGTTTCAGGACCCTAAAACAAGTCATGTACTCGGAGAAGGGAAGGTGGAGGATGGAGTGTATCTTGTAGAAGCAAATAAACAAGAGGATCTAAAAGCTCTTGGAATGAAGGCAGATGTAGAAGGTTTTGGTAGGAAGGAGATTAGATATATCCCATTATGGCATGAAAGGCTAGGACATCCAAGTTCAGCAGTTCTCAAGATGGTCTTACCCAATCTCATTCAAGAAGAAGTAGTGTGTGAAGCATGTGTACTAGGAAAACATTGTAGACAAGTTTTTCCTATTTCATCCACAACTTGTGATGAAGTTTTTGGCATTGTACACTTGGATGTATGGACCGCCCCATGTAATTCAAGAGATCAATATAAGTACTTCGTTTCATTCATTGATGATTACTCAAGATACACCTGGATCACACTCTTATATTCCAAAGATCAAGTCTATGAAGCATTCTCAAATTTCATCCGCTATGTTACTACTCAATTCAAAACAACAATCAAAGCCTTGAGGAGTGACAATGGAGGAGAGTATTTGAGTAATCGATTCAAGGCATTGCTCAACCAGCATGGTATTGTTCATCAAACATCATGTGCGTACACCCCACAACAAAACGGAGTGGTCGAAAGAAAGAATAGACATCTAATGGAGGTAGCAAGGACTATCATGATTGCTAAGGGAGTATCTAAATCTCATTGGGGTGATGCGGTGATGACTTCAAACTATTTAATTAACCGGCTTCCAACCAAGAACTTAGAAAATAGGTCACCGTTTGAAGTATTGTACAAGAAGAAGCCAAGCTTACATCATCTTAAGACGTTTGGATGTAAGTGTTTTATGTTTCTACCAGAAGGACAAAGAAACAAGCTTGAACCTAGAGCATGAAGTGTGTGTTCATTGGATACTCACCAACTCAAAAGGGCTACAAGGTCTACAATCCAGAGACAAGGAGGGCCTATGTGTCTAGAGAGGTGAAGTTCAATGAAAAAGAAAGTTTTTATGAAGCTAAGAATCATGATACTCCTGAAGGTATAGTCTCATCATCTATGGATTGGATGCTGTTCAATGAAGCGCCAATAACAAAGAATGAAGTACAAGGAGAGAGTGAATCATCTGAAAACATCATGGAGCAGGGAAATGTGGATGATGCACATGAGGAATTAGACCATAGTTTGGCTGGAGCAGAAGAGGATGTTGAAGGAGAACCTGAACCAATCATTCCTCTAAGACGAAGTACAAGGCAAAGGAAACAAACTCAGTTCTACTACAATAATTCTGCCATGGTCCAAGGAGACTCTAGCATGAGTGGTGTTCCGTGTGTGATAAAAGAGTGTCTTAAGCGTACGGCGAGCTTAGATCTTGTTCCTATTGGCGACAGCACTCTCATATCACAAGGGGGAGATAAGACTCAAACTAGTACTATCACATACCCTATTGAGCATTTCTGTTCCTTGGCGGCTTTACCTATGGAGCATGAAGTTTTCCTTGGAAAATCAGCAAGGAATCCATCCCTAACTCATATGAAGAAGCATGTGAGAATGAAGTATGGGTAAAAGCCATGGAAGAAGAAATGAATTCTATGGAAAAGAACCACACTTGGTACTTGACCGAATTACCAAGAGATAAGAAACCAGTTGGGTGTAGATGGGTTTATACGATCAAGTATACAAGTGATGGGAAAATAGAGCGGTACAAAGCAAGGCTGGTAGCAAAAGGATACACTCAAGTCTATGGGGAAGACTCTACAGAGACGTTTGCTCCAGTTGCTAAGCTCTACTCAATAAGAATTCTAATCTCGGTGGCAGTAAACTTGAGGTGGGAATTATGGCAGATGGATGTCAAAAATGCCTTCTTGCAAGGAGATTTGGAAGAAGAAGTGTATATGGATCCACCTCAAGGATATCATAAGGAAAGCAACCAGGTTTTCAGATTAAAGAAAGCAATCTATGGACTGAAGCAATCTCCAAGAGCATGGTACCAAAGACTAAGCGCTTGCCTTTTAGAGAAGGGGTTCATAAGATCTGAAGCTGATCATACTTTGTTCACAAGACAAAGTAAAAGAGGAATGGTTGTGGTGCTAATATATGTTGATGATCTAATCATCACAGGGAGTGACAAGGATGGAGTAGATCAAACCAATCTGGGAGAGCTTAAGTACTTCCTAGGAATTGAGATGACACGGTTTGAAGATGAGATGTTCATCTCTCAAAAGAAATATGTACTTGATCTCTTGGAAGAGACGGGGAAGCTAGGATCCAAGCCGGCTAAAACTCCAATAGAAGAAAGCTACCAAGATAATCCTGAGGGGGAGCCATTGGAGGACATTAAAAGATATCAAAGGATCGTAGGCAAGCTCATCTATTTTACTATCACAAGGCCGGACATTTGCTTTATAGTAAACCGTGTGAGCTAACATATGCAAAAGCCGACTATGCATCATTGGAACATGATTGAGACACTACTAAGGTATTTGAAAAATAGCCCCGGAAAAGGCATATGGATGAAAGCTAATAGAAACACAAAGGTTCAAGGATATTGTGATGCGGATTGGGCTGGAGATAAGAAGGATAGAAAGTCTACATCTGGCTTTTGTACCTTTGTGGGAGGCAATCTAGTGACTTGGAGAACTAAAAAGCAAAAGGTCATAGCCTTATCAAGTGCTCAAGCTGAGTATAGTGCTATGAAGGAGGTAACAAAAGAACTAATATGGGTGAAGGCATTCCTAGAGGATCTTGGAATACATGAAGCTGAAGAAATGCTGGTGTACTGTGACAGTCAAGCTGCAATACATATATATAGCATCCAATCCGGTATTCCATGAAAGAACAAAACATATAGAGGTGGATTGTCACTTTGTGAGGGGAAAGATTCAAGAAGGAATCATCAAACCCGCATTTGTAACAAGTGAGAATCAACTAGCGGATATATTCACCAAGGCAACCTCATCTATCACTTGTGATCACATTCATAGCAAGATTGGTCTAAGAGATCTTCACTGACCAACCTTGAGGGGGAGTGTAGAAATAGGTGCTCATTCAAGTGATGAATTAATCAAAGAAAATTTAAATGACAAGAAGGAGGGAATAAGGAAAGAATCGGTTAGGATGAAAGGGGAAGCTGTTAGAAGTGAACTAGAAGATAACTAGTTAAGTAACTAAGTAGAAGAGGAAAAGCAAGTTGAGGTATTGGCGCAGCATGGAGAGGTATGGGCGCAGGTTACTGTTGGAGTTGCTAGCCCCACACCTCCTTCTCCTTCTCCTTCACTTCTTCCCTCTCTTTCTCTTAAGTTGTAAAGTCTATATATACTCATGAATGTTGAATTTAAGAGTTTAGAGTATTAGAGAGTGTTTAGTATGATTAGAAAAGAGAGAATAGATGTAATAAGACTTTTCTTGTATTCCTTTTTTATTATTGTAATTACAACAAGAGGTGTACATTGGTATTTATAGAGGTTTTACAATGAAGGAGAAGGAGGGAAGAAGAAGTGCATGAGGAGTAGCTCTGGTTAGCTAACTTAAGGTGAGTAACCCGAGTTAGCACACAGAGTTACTCCCTGTTCCTCTGCCGCGCCCATGCTTCTCCATGCTGCACCCATGCTTCTCCATGCTGCACCCATGCCTCCCTTTGCTTCCTCACTTGGTTTAGTTAGTTTGTCTAGTTGAGTTAGAACAGCTTCCCTTTCTTCTAGTTCCTTCTTGACTAAGACTCCTTCTAGTTCCTTGTCAACTAGTTTTCCTTTCCCTCCTTTTGTTGATTTTGAATTCCTCTCTTCTCCTAAGTGATCACATACTTTAACACTCCCCCTCAAGATTGGTCGATGGAGATCCTTAAGACCGATCTTGCCATGGATGTGATCACAAGTGATGGCTGAGGTTGCTTTAGTGAAGATATCCGCTAGTTGTTCCTTGCTGACTACAAAAGCGGTTTTAATGATTCCTTCTTGAATCTTCCCTCTCACAAAGTGGCAATCAACTTCTATGTGCTTGGTTCTTTCATGGAATACTGGATTAGATGCTATATGTATTGCTGCTTGATTATCACAATACAATAGCATTTCTTCATCTTCATGTATTCCAAGATCACTTAGGAATGATTTTATCCATATTAGCTCCTTTGTCAACTCTTTCATAGCTCTATACTCAGCCTCAGCACTAGATAAGGCTATGACTTTCTGTTTTTTGCTCCTCCAAGTCACTAGATTGCCTCGTACAAATGTACAAAAACCAGATGTAGACTTTCTATCATTCTTATCTCCAGCCCAATCCGCATCACAATAACCTTGGACCTTTGTGTTTCCATTGGCATGCATCCAAATGCCTTTCCCCGGATTGTTTTTCAAATATCTTAGCAGCCTCTCAATCATGTTCCAATGCTGCATAGTTGGCTTTTGCATGTGTTGGCTCACACGGTTCACTGCAAAACATATGTCCGGCCTTGTGATAGTAAGGTAAATGAGCTTGCCCACCATCCTTTGATACCTCTTAATATCCTCCAATGGCTCCCCCTCAGGATTATCTTGGTAGCCTTCTTCTATTGGAGTTTTAGCCGGCTTTGATCCTAACTTTCTGGTCTCTTCCAAGAGATCCAGCACATATTTCCTTTGAGAGATAAACATTCCATCTCCAAATCGCGTCATCTCAATCCCTAGGAAATAATTAAGCTCCCCTAGGTCCTTTATATCAAAGTCCGCCTTTAAGAGTTTCTTGATTTGATCTATTCCATCTTTGTTACTTCCTGTGATGATTAGATCATTAACATAGATCAACACCACCACTATTCCTTCTTCACTTTGCCTTGTGAATAGAGTATGATCAGCTTCAGATTTTATGAATTCCTTCTCCAACAGACAAGCGCTTAGCTTTGATATCATGCTCTTGGAGATTGTTTTAGCCCATAGATTGCTTTCTTCAATCTACAAACTTTGTTGTCTTCCTTATGATATCCTTGGGGTGGATCCATATACACTTCCTCTTCCAAATCCCCTTGCAAAAAGGCGTTCTTGACATCCATCTGCCATAGATCCCACTTCAAGTTTACTGCCACCGAGATTAGGATTCTGATGGAGTGGAGCTTAGCAACCGGAGCAAATGTCTCGGTATAATTCTCCCCATAGATTTGAGTATACCCTTTTGCTACCAACCTTGCCTTGTATCTTTCTATCCTCCCATCACTTGTGTATTTGATTGTATACACCCATCTACACCCAACTGGCTTCTTATCCCTTGGTAAATCGGTTAAGTACCAAGTATGATTCCTTTCCATGGACTTCATTTCCTCTTCCATGGCTTTTACCCATACTCCACTCTCACACGCTTCTTCATATGTGTTAGGTATGGATTCTTTGCTGATTTTTCCAAGAAAAGCTTTATGCTCCATAGGTAACGATGCCAACGAGCAAAAATGCTCAATGGGATATGTGATAGTGCTAGTTTGAGTGTTATCTTCCCCTTGTGATAAAAGAGTGCTGTCGCTAATAGGATCGAGATCTAAGCTCGCCGTACGCTCAGGACATTCTCTTATCACACAAGGAAGATTACTCGCACTAGACTCTCCTTGGAGCATGGCAGAGTTGTTGTAACCATAGTAAACACGTTGTCGCCTCTGTCTTGTACTTCTTCTTAGAGTTATGATTGGCTCAGATTCATCTTCCTCAATATTATCTTCTTCTTCAGCTGAATCTTGGTCTGGTTCCATGATGTCCTCAGATGCTGTACTCTCTCCTTGTACTTCATCCCTTGTTATTGGTGACTCATCAAACCGCATCCAATCCATGGATGATGGGACCATACCTTCAGAACTATCATGATTCTTAGTTCCATAAAAGCTTTCTTTTTCATTGAACTTTACTTCTCTAGACACATAGACCCTTCTTGTCTCCGGATTGTAGACATTGTAGCCCTTTTGCGTTGGTGAGTATCCAATGAATACACACTTCATGCTTCTAGGTTCAAGCTTGCTTCTCTGTCCCTCTGGTAGAAACATGAAACATGTACATCCAAAGGTCTTCATATGATTCAAGCTTGGTCTCTTCTTGTATAGCGCTTCAAATGGTGACTTATTGTCTAGGTTCTTGGCTGGAAGCCGGTTGATTAAGTAACTTAAAGTCATCACTGCATCTCCCCAATGAAACTTAGGTACTCCTTTGGCAATCATGAGAGTTCTTGCTACTTCCATTAGGTGTCTATTCTTCCTTTCTGCTATCCCATTTTGTTGTGGAGTGTATGCACAGGATGTTTGATGGATGATACCCAAGTTGTTGAGTAGCTCCTTGAATCGTTTGCTCACATACTCCCCTCCATTATCACTTCTTAAGACCTTGATTTTTGTCTTGAATTGGGTAGAGATGTATTTAATGAAGTTAGTGAATGCTTCATATACTTGATCTTTGGAATGTAGAAGTGTGATCCATGTGTGTCTTGAGTAGTCATCAATGAATGAAACAAAATATTTATATTGATCTCTTGAATTACATGGGGCGGTCCATACATCCGAGTGTACAATGCCAAAAGCTTCATCACAAGTTGTAGATGAAGAGGGAAAGACTTGTCTACAATGTTTCCCTAGTACACATGCTTCACAAACTACTTCTTCTTGAACGAGATTGGGTAAGACCATCTTGAGGACAGCTGAACTTGGATGTCCTAGCCTTCCATGCCATAATGGGCTATGTTCAATCTCCTTCTTGCCAAAAACTTCCTTATCCGCCTTCATACCAAGAGCTTTTAGGTTTTCTTGTTTATTTGTCTCCAACAGATACACTCCATCCTCCACCTTCCCTTCTCCGAGCACATGACTTGTTTTAGGGTCCTGAAACTTAACAAAGTCAGTCCCAAACAATGCCACACAATCCAAATCTTTTGTAACTCTATGAACGGATAAGAGATTGGATGAGAAACTAGGCATGTATAATGCTTTTGTTTCTTTTGTGAAAAGCTCTAACTCCCCTATTCCTTTAATCGGAATTGAGCTTCCATTGGCTATTTGTACATTTTCATGACATGGCTGAAGGTTCTTTAGCATGTCTTGATCCTTGATCATGTGATGAGAAGCTCCCGAATCCACAATGATTCTATTCTTCTTTATAGGGTTTTTAGAGCTGAGGAAACTCTTACCGGTTTCTGTGAGCTTGGCTAAGCTCTTGATGAGAGCCTCAAACTCGGATCTTCTGACCATATCTTCAACAGGTTGTGCTATTCCCATGAAGGCTCTAGGTCCACCTCCATTCTCCTTTAGCCGCTTAGGCCTCAAGTGTGGATGAAGAGTCCAACACTTCTCCTTAGTGTGCCCCTTCATTTTACAATGCTCACATTCCAACACCCTCTTGTCAAATGTGAGATTCTTCCTTGCAAGATGTGCAGCCTCACTTGGCGCACGAAATAGGTCTTTTGATCCTTCCTCCCTTTGTATCATGCCACATACTTCTGCTAGACTTGGCAGCTTCTCAAATCTTAGTATGTGCTTGATGAGATCCTTGTAGGATGCATTGAGTGCCGAGAGAAGTCCAAACACTTGATCTTGGTCACGTCTTTCTCCTAGTTCCTTGGGGTCTATAGTTTGTGGTCTCAATATCTCCAACTCGGCCCACAAGCTTCTATATTCCCCAAACATTTCCTTGAATGTCTTCTCCTCTTGTTGAAGCTCATTCAACGCCCTCTTCACCTCAAATATCCTTGATATATTTGAGATGTTTCCATATACTCCCTTGAGTATATCCCATAGCTCCTTGGCGGTATCCGAATATGAGTATGCCGCCAAGATGGATGGTTCTAGTGAACTTTGATGTAGTGAAAGAGTGAACTGCTCTTCTTGCTCTTCCTTCTCATTGTATGGTATGGCCTCCTCCTTAAGTTCAATGAACTTCCAAAGTCCTCGGCCTCTTAGAACGGTCTTAGTAGTTTTTGCCCAAAGAAGATAGTTATCCCCCTTTAGGACAACAGAAATTGCTACTTTATTCATCTCCATTCTCTAGTAGTAATACACTATCCCAATTCTTTCACAACTTGAAGATCAACCGATCTCAAGGATATTAATCTCAGAGTGAATAGAGCTTGGCAAGATGTATTGGTATAGATTAGAAGATTTGTAAATAGCTTAGAGAGATTATGAAGAAAGTTTAGGCGGTTGGATAGAGAAGCTGCTCTGATACCATGTTGAATTTAAGAGTTTAGAGTATTAGAGAGTGTTTAGTATGATTAGAAAAGAGAGAATAGATATAATAAGACTTTTCTTGTATTCCTTTTTTTATTATTGTAATTACAACAAGAGGTATACATTGGTATTTATAGAGGTTTTACAATGAAGGAGAAGGAGGGAAGAAGAAGTGCATGAGGAGTAGCTCTGGTTAGCTAACTCAAGGTGAGTAACCCGAGTTAGCACACAGAGTTACTCCCTGTTCCTCTGCCGCGCCCATGCTTCTCCATGCTGCATCCATGCTTCTCCATGCTGCATCCATGCTTCTCCATGCTGCGCCCATGCCTCCCTTTGCTTCCTCACTTGGTTTAGTTAGTTTGTCTAGTTGAGTTAGAACAGCTTCCCTTTCTTCTAGTTCCTTCTTGACTAAGACTCCTTCTAGTTCCTTGTCAACTAGTTTTCCTTTCCCTCCTTTTGTTGATTTTAAATTCCTCTCTTCTCCTAAGTGATCACATACTTCAACAATGAAGAACCCCTTGTAAAATATATAAGAGAAGAAAGTGAATAAGAAAAGAAGTACATTCAAACAAAAAAAACTCTCCATTCTCAAGGTTATTCACATATATCTTTTCTAACATTCTCCATCATCTATAATCTTTAAACTTAAATTTATTCAGAAAGTAGATGACATATCGGAGTTACTAATTATTTATTTTATTACTGTTATTGTTTTATGGTGATGATTTGGCATGAACCTGTAGATTGTTAGTTGATAATTATGCTGATGTATTTTATGAATTTATTGAATTAATTAATTTAATGTGGTTTTCAAGAATTATTTAATCTTGTTTGTGCTGGAGTATTTTAATATTTATTGGAGTATTATTGTGGAAAAACGGGTTGAAGTGTTTCAATTTGGTATCAGAGCGGAGTTGTTTCTAGAACAATTAGGTTTTCTGCTGTGTTGTATTGGTTGTATTTGGTGAATGGACTGTTGTTCGAGTGTTGCTAGACGTATTTTTATTATTGTTTCTGTGGGATTTTGGGGTATGTAATACTTTCTATCCGGTAAAAAATTTCCATGGTAAGACTCTTTATGTTGTATTTTACTATTGTTAGAAAGAGTAGTATTCTGCTGATTTGTAGATATGGTTAATCAAATGAGAATTGTTGTTACACCCCTTAAGGGTGATGTTGCTGGCAGAGCTGGCAAAACAAGCAGATTACCAGTGTTGAAACTGGATTACCACAATTATTGTGGTCCAGAGTGTGAATGTGGAGCATGTGGGTTTAAGCCCCATAGCTGATGATTATAACATTTTCTTGTGTCTAGCAACGCCTTGCTATTGCAAGGAGTAACTCTGCAGGGGCAAATCTGAACCAATAAGAAGATGTGGTACGATTGTTAACCTAGCTGTTGGAGGGGTTACCAGCTGTGGTACTGGCTCCTGATGCATCACAGAGAGTTGTGTTTTACCTGGGAGTCTTGTTCTGGAAATTCTGGAAGTTGTAGCAGTGGAGTGTTGTTGGGATTTAGTATATCCTTGCTGGGGGATCTTGCCGTGTTGTAAATCCTTGCTGGGGGATCTTGCCGTGTTGTAGATCCTTGTTGAGATTTTTTGTTGTATGAGTGTGGTAGTAACTCGATTTTTTTATCTAAAGTTGTAAGAGCATTATAGATCATTGCTGACTGATATTGTTGTAGGTCTTGCTGTTAGCTTTGATGTAAGTAGTTCTGTTGGTGTTGCTGATAGGAATAAAAGAATTCTGAACAATACCGCAATCAAGGACTCCATGTTGATGGTTTAGTTGTAGTGGTGCTGGAAGTTTTACTCATTAGAGATGACTAAAGAGTTATAGAATTGCTGGAAGGATTATGATAAAGTTGTGATCAAGGGATCAATGTAGCTGAAGAGATAATTTGATCCAAGCTAGATCGTATGATCTGAACTGGAATATATGTATTATCAGTTTGGTTTTATACAATTGATCCCAATCTCACAAGGGTTATGGTGTAGCAGAATTGTTAGTGGCTAAAAGAGCACCGATTAAATTGATCAGTGCCATTGGAGAACCAATGGAGAGTGTAGCCAAGAGTGAGACTATTGAGAAAGTTGTAGTTAAGAACACGTTGGTGGAGATCAGAGCATAGTGATATGTGGAATGGTAGTGTTAACGCGAGAGTTGTTGGTAAAGCTTCACAGAAAATAATTATTCTGTGTCAAGAGTGGTATAAGAAAGAGATCAAAACAAATTAGGGGTGGTTCTGGGGGGTTTTGGCTTAACTGCTGGATTGGTTATCCACTGTGGTACCGAATCCAACTCATGTAGCACCACCAAGAGCTGATAGATTGCATAGAAATGTTGTGGAAGAGTTCAAAAGATTCTAGAGTATTCTGGATGAGTTAAACAAAGTTTTGGGAGTCTGACCTAAGTGGGTTAGTTTGGGGTTGCAAACTGGATGATTGATTTTGGTAAATATTAAAGATGGTTTGAAAAGTTGTTGTAGTGTATCGTGTTAATTAGTGAAAAGATATTTGTGAGTTATCTCGTCTATAAAACTAAAAGAGTGAATTAAGTTGTAAAGTTGTTAAATCAAGAAGGATATATTATTTTGAAGAATCCGGATCCATGAAATAAGTTAGATGTAGTGAGACTCACCACAACTTATTAGACTTATGAAGATTTGCATGGTACTTGTGAGACCGATCACACTAGAAAATGGTTGTGATTACGCGATTGTGAGGTTGTGAGTCAAGCAGAAGTTTTACCAAATGTGTTCGATATTTTAAGAGCGGAGAGTATTTTTAGGTTCTTAGTAGGAGCATGTTAGGAGTTCCTAAAAAGGAAGGTTTTTAAAAAAGGAAAACTTCCTAAAAAGAAAGTTGCCTAAAAAGGAATGTTTTGAAAGGAATGTTATTCAATAATTGAGAAGAGTTTCTAATTGAGTATCATCAAAGTTGTTGCAGGGAGTAAGCGTGTGGTGTGAGCCAGCTGTGCTCTATATTTTCAAAGAAAAAGATCATGAGTGATCTAGGCTGTTAAGCTTAAGGACAAGTTGAGTTTTTGAACCTTAAACCGAGCTGAATTTGGGACTGTTGAGGTAATTAGAGTTGAGGAGTGGTTTTGATCTGAGATAGCTTATTATTTTGGGAAGGCTAATCTCGTTGCTGATTCTTTAAGAGGAATGCGGGCAGTTAGAGATTCAGAAGAGTGTGTTAAGATCCTTATAAGCATGGGTTGTGCTATGTGATTGTGAGAGTTGAGGACGATAGTTTCGTGGAAAGTTTTGTTGAGGTTTTAGGTGCTGTTTTGGAGTGGCTATTAGTTTGATCACTCTAGTTTAGCAGAGTATACATATAAAAAACTACCATGGTAGTATCGATATTGTGTTATTGAGATTCTCTATGGTAAGCCATGTAAGACACCATTGTAGAGAACTCAAGTGGGGACACGAGTTTGTCGTGATATGATTCTGTGCATGAGACTATGGAAGAGATCCATGCTGTCAACCTGAAAATGTTAGAACCACAAAATATAGAAAAGCTACACTGATAAGCATAGAAAGAAGTTGGAGTTTGCAGTTGGGTAATATGGTCTATCTGAAGATGGTCATGTTGACAAGTCCAACAGGTGTATTTCTGACAGTAAACTGAGTCCTCGGTACACAGATCCTGTTAGTATTTTGGAGTGGGTTGGGTGGATTGCTTATACAATGGAGTTATTGAATGTGATGCAGGCATTACATAAAGTATTTCATGTCGTGATGCTAAAGAAATATCTATATAGGGATGATCAGGTGATGACCGAGATTCCATCTGACATTCTGCCGAGTATAATTGTAAAGGTGAGGCCTTTTGAGGTGCTAGTTCACCGAGTCTGAATGATCAAGCGGATGAAAGTTTAGACGAGGAATATCTTATGGGACTGCATAGTCTGCATTGGGTTGAGAGGGAAACTTGAGTACCTAACACTAAGAATAAAACACAAAATTTCCAAGTGGTTTGACACACTCGCGACTTATCTAAAGTCACATGTGTTGGTGTTTAGCGGTGTTAGTGTTCATATTCTTGTTGTTTATGCCGTTGTATTCATGTTATTGTCGGTGTTATTAAACAACTTACTTTTCATTAATATCCAATAATAAGGCAGATATTTTATTGAATGTGTTGTATGCTGTTATTGTTTATACTTGGTTTGACTGTATGACTCATATTGTGTTGATCCTATACGTGGTTTGGCTGGTTAGGACATTGTCCTAATGTTGTTTGATGGGATTCCGTGTTGTGGAATCTCATTTTTGTGTGGTGTTTACCGGTCAGGTTTCTGTGTGATTCCTGATGCTGTTTCGGTAAGCCACTTGAGATCTTAGTATCTTGCTGGACTTAGCTGATTGGGTCACGCTGGACTCTGAGATGTTTCCCCATTCTTAATGTGCTGAGCTATTCAAGAGATCTGGTAGGCGTATAATCATTCAAACCAAGTGGGGTCTTGTGGTGTCCAATTTTGGGAGTATTTGAACCAAGTATTGACAATGATGTGTTGTGCCGATAGCAGAGAGGATATGATGTGTTATGCTGATAGCGAAAAGGTTATGTTGTATTGTGCCGATAATCGAAAGGTTATGTTTTGTTGTGCTGATAGCCGAAAGGCTATGCTGTGTTGTGTAAAAGTCAAAAGGCTATGTTGTGTTGTTATGTTAGCCTTGAAAGCTATGCTGAATTGTGCCATTAATCGTGAAGTTACAATAAAATTATTTTGTTGGTTGTATGCTCAGCTGTGTTGTGGTTGTTGAGGTATACGGAGCTGACCTGCTACTGGAGTATGTTAAGTTATTGATCAGGGGGAGGGGGCAGTCGCCGAGATCATCTTGAGCAGAGAGGTACGATCAATCCTAATCAGATCGATCTATCCAAGATTTTGTTGGTTATTTCTGATATTCTGGGTGGTTAGGAATTAGTGAGCTGGAATAGTTTTTGGTTGCTGAAAGAAAATATCTAATTCTCTTGAAGGGTGGAATATATGTCCCTCAAAGGATAGTTGGTTCGAGGAGTGAGGATACAAATCGTGAGCCGAGAATATTTAAGATAGACTAAGTCAAGTAACTTTTGAGTGAATTTAGTGGTTTAGCTGTGTACGCTGGTGGTTTCCAAGAGAGGAAAAAGAGCTGATGCAAGGTTTGTAGTTGGATCCTTTTTGCGAAGAACTAGGAGTTCACAGATTCGAGGACGAATCTATTTAAATGGGAGAGAATTGTAACATATGTGCCCCAAAAATGGGAATAAATTATTTTATTGGAATAACCAACTGAGTTTTACGGATCTTATTTAAATCAAATCAAAATCTGAGGTGTTAATATGGAGAATCAACGAGTTTCTAGGGTTGTTGGTGTTGGATCAGAAAAGTATGAAACAGTTTAATAAGATCAAAAATTATGGGGAGAATTTGCAAAGATCATAAAGTTGAATGACTTAATTACAATTTTGGAATATAAAACCCTAAACCATTTTAAATGCTGGAAAACTACTCTCTCTCAAATTTGAAATAGAGACTGAAGTTGTTGTTTGTGATAGAAGAGGAAGTTGAGTCTTTCGACATACAGACAGAACTAACAAGGAAGGGTAGAAAAGAGATTCAACCAAGTTAGTATTTTCTAAAAGTAACAAAATTTTATGGAGTTGTAACTAAGTCTTAGACGTAGATGTGCCACTTTCGGATTTGGATTCGAGGTAATATTGTAAAAGTTATTTGCGTTTTATTGATGTGTTATATTTCAGACATGATTTGGACCAACGTAGATTCAAAGAGGGATATGGAGTTCATCTATAGTCGGATCATCATGAAAATTTGGGGATAGCTTCGGGACCCTATGAGTTGATTTGCAACTGTGCGAATAAGAACTGAATGGTTAGATTTAGATTTGTGATAGCTTCTTAGAGAATGATCGTTTCTTTTATTATCCAGATTTTCTAGTTTAGGTATTATGTTGTTTTGTATGTGATTGGTAGAAGGGTGAGAAGAAGATGTTCTGATTATGTTGGTGAGATCTTTAGGAAACTCTAAAAGTTCCAGGGAATCTAGACCTTGTGAGATTTGTCGGTTACGTTGTCAGGAGACCGCAAAAGGCTACGATGATGCAGTATCGTGGCTTATCTGAGTTTTTATGAATAGTTTATAATATAATAGATAGTTGTCTGAGTTTCTGTGATGCACAAAATAGATCAAATAGATCACAAATTGTATGTGGATTGAGTGATTTGATGAGTTTGTTGATTAGAGGTTTGTGCTGAAGTAAACTGTTGTGAATTAAATTGCCAAAAAATTTAAAATTATTTATGTTGAAATAAATTTCTGAAAATTATTGAAATTAAATATATCGTATTGATGAAGTAAATCGTAATGATGCAGTAAATTATACCTTGATGGAGTTCGTGTGACTAAGGCTAGGGAAATGATATAATATATCGGGGTAGCTATTTATTTATTTTATTTTTGTTATTGTATTATGATAATGATTTGCCATGAATTTGTAGGTTGTTAGTTGATAACTATGTTGATATATTTTTGTGAGTTTATTGAGTTAATTAATTTAATGTTGTTTTCGAGTATACTTTAATCATATTTGTGTTGGAATATTTTTAATATTTATTAGAATATTATTATGGAAAAATGGGTTTGGGTGTTTCACTCTCTCTTTCTAATATATCTCTTTAAACTTTCCCTCTCCTAACTATCTCTCCTTAAAATCTCTCACTAAACTTTCTCTCTCTAAACTCTGTCTCTCTCTTAGTAACTCTTTAAACTCTCTCTCTAAAATTTATCTCTCTTAACTCTCTCTCTTTAAACGCTCTTTCTCTCTCTTAGCTCTCTCTCTAATCTCTCTTTAGACTTTTCTCTCTAAATCTCTCTCTTATTTTTATCTCTCTAAAATTTATCTTTCTCTCTCTCTAAAATCTCTCACTAAACCTGTCTCTCTCTTTAATCTCTCTATCTCTCTACACTCTATCTCTCTAAACTCTAACTCTCTCACTAACTCTCTAAACTCTTGAAACTCTCTCTATATACTTTCTCTCTCTTTCCAGACTTTCCTTCTCTTAATTCTCTCTCGAAATGCTCTTTCCCTCTCTTAGCTCTCTTCCTCTAAACACTCTCTTAAAAATAAGTTTGTGATAATATTTTGAAAACAAGTTTGCTACAACTACAGTGAAACAAGTTTGCAACAACTACAAATTGTATATAACTTTGGGATAAAAAAATAACTTTGTGGCTCAAAATAACTCTGCTGATATGTTACCAAGTTTGCAATAACGAGCTAATTTACATAGCTTTGCAGTGAAAGGAAATAATTTTGCAGCAGAAAAACTATGTATTAACAATTTTGTGGTAACAAGTTATTTCACATAACTTTGCAGTGAAATAAAATAACTAGGCGAATTGGAAATAAGTCTGTCATGATGTTTATATATTTGCGGTAACAAGCTAATTTTTATAACTTTGCAGTAAAAAAATAACTCGGCGAATTGGACGTAACTATGCCATCAGTTAACTCACATAAATTTGCAATAAAAGGTAATAACTCTGTCATCACATTAACAACTATGCGGTAACGAGATAATTCAAAACAAAACTTGGCAGTAAATGAAAATACCTGCCAAAACAAATCTCTGCAGCCACTATAATAAATATACGGTAACAAACTAAATAAAAACTAGATGGCAGATTAAAATAACTATGCAGCTGGAAATAACTCTGAGACCACTATAATAACTATGCAGTAATGAGCTAAATCCAAAAACTCGGTGGTAATTGAAAATAACTATGCAGCTGAAAATAAATATGTGATCGCTTGAACAGCTCTGCGATAATAAATAAATTAAAAAAAATTACGGTGATGGAAAATAATTATGCGAGAGTAATAACTCTGCAGTAACATTGTATGTAGTAGTATTTCCGTAAATATTGGATACAATAGAAATTAATTAGTAATGTTAGTCTTATAACCTTTTTCCTTCCAAATTGTTTAGTATTGGGTTTTAAAAGTCCAAAAAGCAAACTAGTAATTAAAAATAAAGTATGTTTATTTAATAATAAATGTATAAAGTTGAGTCATATTGGCAATCCTCCCTTTATTTATTTATTTATTTATTTATTTATTTTTCATCTTCCATGTGATAATTTTTTTTCTTGGTATCCAAAAATCTCTCATATATTACTCTAGATTTTTAATATATACATCTAGATTTTTTTTAATATATACAACCTGTAACATCCATATTTTGGAAATGAAAAGTTGATTTTATTTTTTGGATTAATGAGCTGAGTTTCAGGATCTTATTTAAATCAATAAATAATATAAGATGTTAGAAATGTGAATCTAAGAGTTTAGGATTGTTTGTATTAAATCTGAAAGTTGTTATGAGTTAGTTTGATAAGATATGAAGTTATAGGCTGCTTTGCAAAGATGAGAAAGTCCAGAGACATAATTACAATTTTGGAAAATAACACTAAGCCTATTTAAATGCTGAAACCCAACATTTTCCTCTTACAATTTCATGACCACCTAGCTAGAAAATAGAGACTGAAGTTGAAGCTTGTGAGCGAGAAGGATGATGAATCTTTGGTGAAAGGAGATGGAGAAAAAAAACTGATAGGGCATGGTAGAAAAGAGGTTTGACGAATCAAATCATTCTCAAAGGTAACAAAAATATATGGAGTTGTAGCTAAGTCTTAGACCTAGATGTACCATTTTAGTTAATATTCTAAAATTATTAAAGTTTTAGTTAGGTGTTCTTTTTAACACAACTTAGACAAATGTAGCTTCAAAACGAGATCGCAAGTTCATATGTGATCATATCATCACAAAACTTTGAGGGTACCTTCCGGACATATACTGGTTAATTTTAAATGGTGGGATTGAAAAGTGAAAGGTTAGATTTTGATTCATGATCCATTCTTTCAGTCTGATTTTTTCTGTTATTTTTCATAACCATTTCTGCTAAGGAGTTACTGAATTGGTGGAGGGATTATGATAAAGTTGTGATTAAGAGATCAATGTAGCTGAAGAGATCATTCAATCCAAGCTAAATCATAGATCTGAGCTAGAATATATGCATTTCAGTTTGGTTTTAGACAATTGGTCCCAACCTCGCAAGGGTTCTGGTGTGATACAATTGTTAGTGGTTAGAAGTGCATCAATATAGTTGATGTCAGTGTAGTTAGAGAATCTATGGAGAGTGTGGAAGGAAGTGATAAAGTTGAGCAAGTGGGAGTTAAGAACTAGATGGTGGAGATCTGAGCAGAGTTATGTATTGTGTTGGTATTAATATGAGAGTTATTGGTGGATCTGCACCAGGAAATGTTATAACAAAGAGATTAAAACAAAGTAGGGGTGATGCTAGGTTTATTGGCTCAACTGTTGGAGCAGTTACCTACTGTGGTACCGACTCCAGCTCATATGACACCACCAAGAGCTGATGGGGTTCCAAAAAAAGTTCTGGAAGAGTTAAAAGAGTTCTAAAGTGTTCCAAAATATTATGGAGGAGTTTAGAGAAAGTTTTGGGAGTATAAACCATACATGATTTGGATCGGTGTTGCAAACTAGACGAGTTGATTTTGGTAAATATTAAAGATGGTAAGGTGAGTTGTTGTACGCACCGTGATATGATGTGAATAGGGATTGGGTTCCTGTGTGATTCCTGATGCTGTTTTGTTAAGCCATTTGAGATCTTAGGATCTTGGTGGAGGGTGATAAGCTGTTGATTGGGATAGTGGCCGAGATCATGTTGAGCCAAGGGAAATGTTAGGTCTATCCAGAGCTGTTGTTGGTTATGACCAATATTTTGGGTAAGAATATGTTATGTTTGATATTCTAATGATTGGAATATGGCGTGCTAAAATTTGTTTAGGAGTAGAATCAGTCATAGTCGTGTAATATTGTGAGATTGGGTGGTTGGGAATTAGAGCGCTGGAATGGTTTTTGTTTGCCAAAAGAGAATATATGGTGCTCTTGGAGGATGTATTCTCTATCACTCAAAGGATAAATGCTTCTGAGAGTGGGGGTATAGATTGTGAGTTGAGAAGGTTGGAGATGATCCAAGTGAGATCATTGGTGAGTTGATCTAGTGGTTGAGTTGTGTTGTCTGGTTATTGCATAGTGAAAAGAAAATGGATTTAATTTTAATAGCTTGGAGTTTTTACGAGAGGAATAGAGTTGTCAGATTCTAGAAGAATCTATGGAGAGAATTGTAATATCCGTATTTCAGAAATAAAAATTGTGTTTTATTTTCTTGGATTAATGAGCTGAGTTTCCGGCATGGTAGAAAAGAGGTTCGATGAATCAAATAGTTGTCAAAGGTAACAAAAACTTGTGGAGTTGTAGCTAAGCCTTAACCATATATGTACCATTTTTTTGCGGATTCAGATTTGGGTTAATATTCCAAAAGTTATTAACGTTTAAGTTAGGTGTTCTTTTTCAGACGCGATTTAGACTATTGTGGTTTTAAAACGAGACCGTGCATTCATATGTGGTCAGATCATCATAAAATTTTGGTGGTATCTTTTGGACATCTAGGAGTTAATTTGCAACGGTGGGATTGAAAAACAAACAGTTAGATTTTGATTCATGATCCATTCTTTGAGAATGATTATTTCTATTATTTTTCAAAGCAAAATCTGGTTTCGGTAAAATATTGTTTTGCGGTTATGATTGGTTGAGGATGAGAAAGAGATTTCATGATTCTGTTGGCCTGAACTTTAGAAACCCTATGAGTTCCAGAAAGTATAGATCTTGTGAGATTTGTCGGTTGTGTTGTCATGCGACCGCGAAAAACTAAAGTGAGTATAGTACTGTGACTTATCTAGCTTTACGGATTGTTCCTAGTATAATAATTTTATGTTAGTGTTTTATGTGTGTTTTTGTTGATTGACTAATTTGCTGAGCTTGTTGATTAGATATTTGTGATGAAGCAAATTAATTATTTAATTGCTAATTAATTGTTAAGAATTAAATTGGCAAAAGTTGTTGGAACTATTTATGTTGAAATTAGTTTCTGAAATTTTTTGAAATTAAATATATGGAGTTATTTCTGAACTTTTTGCTGAATTAAATTAATTAACTTCTAATAATTAATTAATTAATAAAGTTCTTGTTGTGTTGGTTGCTAAATCCTTTAAGCAACGACTAGAATGGTACCTGCATGTTTGGTTGGATTAAATTTGTGTATGTTATATTTTCATATATACAATAATTTATAATATGGAAATATACATGTTTGATATTTTTCAGTATTGGATTTGTTTTAATCAGTTTATTAGTATATCATTTGTCATTTTAAATGAGATGGGATATCCACAAGATTCTTAAAAATTTATGAAATTATGAAAATTTTATTTTAGTTAAGTATAATTTTCTCTATTTTAAAATTATTACTTTTAATAATATGTAATGTGGTGTAGTACAGAGTATAAAGTGATTTGAAATTGATTTAATTGGATCATAATTTAATAATTCATTTTAGGCATGGATCATAAAAATCTGATTTTGTGTCATATTTGTTTTTTTGTCATATGAGTCAAAATCAAGTCATCTTTGATGCCTTGTTAAATCCCTTGAGTTACTATTAGAGTATACTCATTATTCATTAATCCCTCTACAAACTTGTAGTTTGGAACATGATATTATTTCCGGATAACTGCAACATTCCAATTTTATGCATGGCAAGAAGTCTTACAGAAAGACACGTATCTAATCATATATTGCCCAAGGTACCCCATATGGATCCGGGATTTAATCATTACAGATCTCTGAGTCAGACCTTCGCCGTCAATGGTGGATTTGTCATCACTTTCACCTGAATTTTCTTTTTAAGTTTTGAGCCTGCTACCTCTGTATTTCCCTTTTCTACCTGTTTTGTTTGGTGGCCCTTTCAGTTAAACCTTGTGGCTCGTTTGAGCGTTGGGCCCTTCGCCCACTTTTTTACTTATAAGTTATAATACAGTAAAAGATTTTTTTTTCTTCTAATTTAAGTAAATCAGACATCTAATCTCGAAAAACAATTCTTGGCGATTGGGTTTTTTTCTCATTTCGTTTCCATTTTGATATGTTATTTCGTTTGACAGATCTCTCTAAAAACTTAAATTCAAAAGTAGTAATGTGTTTCTTATCTGATTATTCAATTTCTTGGTCTATATTCGAAAGAAAACTATGTTCGATTCAAGTACAATTTTCCATTTTGATATGTAATTTCATTCGAAAGATCTGCTCAAAAATCTTAAATCAAAAGTACATTTCTTCGTTGAATATACAATTTCTTAGCTACATTTGGTTCTTACAATCGTCATAAGATTTGGTAGAATCCAACAGTTTATTGCATGTTTGATTCTTCTCATTTGAAGTCGAGAATCTATGACATCTTGGTAAGCAATTTATATTAGATCTATACTTAATATGGTTTCTATGCTTTGATGCATTATTATAACATTGAATTTCTTCCATTATTTATATGATTACAAAAAATATTTGATGATATTTGATTATTTACAGAGAACAAATCAATGCATTTTTAGTTATTTTGATTTACAGATAAGTCCGATAGTTTGATAACATTATCCTATTTGGGTTTTAAAAATCTGTGTATTGAAGCTAACAATCTACACTATACTAATCCAGATTGTATAGATCAAAGATCTTTGAAGCCGTAGCAATGTAAATCTATACTATTAGCATGAAGACATATAAGTGTTTTGAAGAAAGGAAAGAAGAACAAAGATAAGAAATTCAGATATTCTTTCAAATTAATATATATATATATAAATATGAATCTTATGATTGGTTTTTTTGCAGGTGAAATAAGTTATTCATAAAGTTAAAGAATAAAGACAGTCTGAAAACAGAGAAGATACGTTCAATCATATTTTGTGAATATTTTGTTTCAAATAGCATTTATTGATTAGGTTTGCTAGTAATTGATTGTATATGAATTGGTAAGGAATATACATTATTAGGATGATCGGTTAGTGTAGAGTTATATATAAATTATAGCTTTATTATTCTATATAACATATAATATGTATCTATACTATTAAAATAGAATATGTCCATAATCTACCGTAAACAACCAATATTGATAAAATAACTAAAACATAGTCGGATTATCAAAAAGATACATATAACTGTATAAAATCATGCAACAATAATAATAAAATTGCACGTTTGACTCAAACATTTTCAAATTGTAGGAGAAAAATAATAGTCATCTTTTATCTTCAGAAAATCAGAAACCTAGAAGTAAAAAAGAAGGTGTATATAAAGGTAATATATGATAAACGGAATTGATATTCAAGTAATATGAATGGTTACCTCTAACAGAGATTAAATTTGTTGTTGTATTCAAAGTTGGTATCATAGAATGATTAAGCAATTCGACAACCTTTGTAATCAACATCATTGTTTAGACATTAAAATGCAGAAAATTGTTAATATTAGGTGATACAATTTTATATAATCATGTAAGACAATATCAGATATAATGACATTAATATATCAAGTAATATGAATTGTTCAGTTTTAACAGAAAGTATATTTTTAGAATGCATTATATTTGAAACTTTAAACATGTAGAATGGAAAATGTAAGATGGGTTAAACTATGCATAATAGCATCACAAACCAATTCCACATAAAGACACTTAATCAAACATTCATCTTACCTTCAATAGATATATGTTTTCACAAATGTAAGATGGGTATTCAATATATGATTTATAGTAATTGTGTGAGTCGGTTGGTGAAGATAGGTTATAATTTAGAGTTTAAAATTTTTAGATTTAGATTCTTAGTATATGCTTATTCACTAAAGATTTTTTGGGATATAGTTTATAATTTAGGTAAAGTTCAAGTTAGTTTATAATATAGTTCCGATTTGTGAGTATAAGAAGAAGTTTATTCGATAAAAATATCAAATCTTTCTTTGAATTTTGATTTGAAATATTTAATAATCGGTTTAAAATATTTGTTGCTTACTTTTTTTTTATAAATAATCCAATAAAAATGTAACATGCACCAGTGAAGATCCGAAATGGTTGGATCTTCTATCCGTCTCAAATGGTTAGGGTATATAAGATTATTTTAAAATATTTAAATTTTAAATATAAATTTTTTGGGGTATGCTTATTTTTAAACGATTAGATTCTGTATAGTTGAGCTTATATGTGATTTCTGAATTTTTAGTTTTTGATATTTTGTAAACTAGATTTGTACTCGCGCATTGCCCGAGATTTCAAGTATTAAAATTATTACTAAATTATTTATTTATTTATTAATATTAATATAATTTACAAAAATACAATTATTTTAATCGTTAACTTACTAAATAAATGCTAATTTTTTTTAAATAAACAATATAATATTTTTAATATTTTTATAATCATTTTTTATCATTGAAGAAATATTATTTTCAAGTTATCTTCGCTTTCATATACCTAATAGAACTACGAACTTATTCTTAACATACATCAAAATTATTTTTTCAGTTCTATTTTCTTATATTCTATTTTCTTATCAATTCTATATTTTTGACTGTTAAAAATTATCAAAAATATACTTAGTTGAAGTATAAAGTTTCTATCACTATGTCATATGAAATTTGTTTTATATATCTTTTGATACTTACTTTATCATTATATTCTGATTCTTTTAATAAATTTTTATCATTTAATATTTTTATAAATTTTAATGTTTTTAATATAAATTTTAATTTATTTTCTCTCATTTTATGTATATTTTTGCTATTAACTGTTGTTTATAAAACTAAAAATATTCAAACATAATTTCAAGAATTTGTATTTTTATATTTCTTAATTTTTTATATTTTATTTACTTTTACCATTAATTCTCTTGTTTTTATATTTATTAGTTTTTTAAATTTTATTTTCTTTTTATCTGTAATTCCCTTAATGCTCATTAACTATAATGATTATTAAAATTTTGTATAATAAATTATTTTCAAAAAATGACATGGATTTTTTCATTGGATATTAACATGATGATGTGTATAGTTTCATTGGAGAGAAAACTATGCCATTATATAATAGAGTTTCTATTGATTCAGCTATTTTATCTCCAAATTTGACGGAATTTTTTTTGTATATATATTTTCGATAGAATATATGAGATATGTTTTAGATATTGGATATTGGTTTTTAAAGTATTAGATTTTTAGGTAGATTTTCAAATTTTAAATTCAAATTAAATTCAATATATTATTTCAATTAAAATTTTCTTTTTTCATAAAAGCTTTTTTATAAAATGACATTTCAATGTAATTTCTTTAGAGTTTTGAGATTATTCCCTTAAATGTGTTTTCCAATTCATAATATAGATATTATGCGAGAAAACTATTTGTTGGTATGTGTATATAACAGTGAGATGGGTTAATCTCCTTACTCATATTTATTAAATATCAATGTATCTCTTCATAATGATTTAGAAATATTTAGCATGTTGGAGCTCGTGGGATCAAAGCTGCGAAAAAGGCATACCAAGGATTATTGTTTATTTATTTTATTATTGTTATTGTTTTACGATGATGAATTATCGTGAATCTGTAGTTAGTTAGTTGATAATTATATTGATGCAGTATGCTAATGTATTTATTTGATTAAATTAATGTTGCTTTATGCGAATTTTTCAATTTAGTTTATGCTTGAGATTTTAATATTTATGGGAATACTATTATCAGAAAAAAAGAAAATTATTTGGGTTGTTTTACAATCGATTTTTCATTTCAAAAAATAGTTTTGGATTTTATATATCAACTTAGTTGAATTCGATTATAATTTAGCTAAAATAATCACAATATAACCTTAAAGATATTATTTTTTAATTATCAATAACATTACTACAACTCAAAAACAATGATCATTAAATTAATTTTAAAATTATGACTGTTGGAACTTGATATCATAGACATAAAAATTGAATATCATGAGATAAAACTAGCATGTACAGGATGGAAATGAGTAATTCGTAAAATAAAAACAGTATCTAAACTATTTCCGATAAAATATGGAATATAAATTTTGTGTAACGCGACACGAATGGAATAATAGGATAGATCTCATGAACTTGAATTCAATAACAATCTGATGTAGCCAAAAATTAACGAATATTGGAAGTTTCAATAGTTCTGACAAATTTACTTGACACATTTAGATTTAGATTTTTGATTTCTAAGAACATATCAAACTATGGTAAATATATAGATATTATAAATCACAATACATAGCATTCTAGTAAGCATATAGGTGTCCACTACTGAAATAACATGTTTACCCCTTTCAATTTAGTTATCTACATTTCTATTTTCTTAAAAACATAATTCAAACTGGACAAGTTATTTTGTAATATAACCAATTATTGTACTGTTAGTTTTGTTTTACCTAGTTCTCCCATTACCACTTCCAAATCCAATCTTTTAAAAATATTTGGGTTTAGATTTTTGATTTCTAAGAACACATCAAAGCTATGGTAAACATATAAATGTTATAAATCACAATACATAACATTATAGTAAGCATATAGATATATGTTTATAGTATAATATGTACCACAAGAGAGCAAATATTTTTTTCTTAATAGGTTGTTGACTCTGATAAAATATTGAAGGATATAATTTACCAACCTACGATAAACTATAATTACTAGGCTTAACTTTTACATAATATTATTCAAATATTTATATAATTTTTGCATCAAATATAGAAGATTAAAACTAGATATAAAATTATTTATATTCAAACTTATTATATAATTTATACATTATTATAAATATAGAAACTGATTTATTCTATCAATCAATTAGTTAAAATATTATGTAACGAGATTGTAGCCAAATATTTTTCTTTTTCAAATTTAGAAATAATATATATAAAACCATTTACCCACAGAATAAATTATAGTTCTAACAATGCTAATTTGATATATCTTATATAATATAGAAGAGTTACACTTATGAGAAGCTTTATAATGCTGCCAAGTATCCACTATTGAAATGACAATTTACCCCTTTAAAATTTAGTTATCTATATTTCTATTTTCTAAAAAAAATCAAGTTCGACAAGTTATTTTGTAGTGTAACCAATTATTATACTGTTGTTTTAGTTGTTCCTAATTCTCCAATTAACACTTTCATATACAATCTTCTTGAGGCATTTGGGTTTAGATTTTCGATTTCTAAGAACACATCAAAGTTATGGTAAACATATAGATGTTATAAATCATAATACAGAGTATTATAGTAAGCATATAGATATATGTTTATATTATAATATGTACCACAAGAGAGCAAATATGATTTTATTAATAGGTCGTTAATTCTGATAAAATATTGAAATATATAAATTACCAACATAGGATAAACTATAATAACTAGGCTTAACTTTTACATAATATTATTCATACATTTATATAATTTTGGCCTCAAACATAGGTGATTAAAACTGGTAAAAATTATTTATATGTCAACTTATATTATATAATTTATACATTATTATAAATTTGGAAACTGATTTCTTCTATAAACCAATTATTTAAAACATTATATAACGAGATTGTAGCCAGATATTTTTCTTTTTCAAATTTGGAAATTATTTATTCAAAACCATTAACCCAGAGAATAAATTATAATTCTAAGAATTCTAATTTTATATATATATTATATTATATATAAGAGTTTCATTTGTGAGAAACTCTGAAATGCTACCCAATGTCTACTATTTAAATGACATTTTTACCCAAATTTAATTATCAATATAAGAAGAGTTTCATTTGTGAGAAACTCTGAAATGCTACACAATGTCTACTATTTAAATGACATTTTTACCCAAATTTAATTATTTATATTTCTATTTTCTTTAAAACATAATTCAAATTGGACAAATTAATTTGTAGTGTAACCAATTATTGTGATGTTGTTTTTGTTGTGCCTGTTTAACCAATTAGCACTTCCACAAGCAATCTTCTCTAGTTCTAGCAGACAGGTCCATCAGGTATCCTCATGGCCTCTTGGAGGATTTACCCATTACGATAGGAAATGATGAGTCCCTACAGACTTTGTGGTTCTAGAGATGGATGAGAAACCTAAGGATCCTTTGATTTTGGGAAGGGCTTTCTTAGCAAAATTAGGAGCAGTGATTGATTTTTGATATCAAAGATGCCATGAAGAAACCCACTATAAGAGGAAAATTTTTCTGGGTTGAAGAACTTGATAAACTAGCTGAATAGTTGGTTGAAGATTGCATTGAGAAGGATTCCCTTCAGATGGTTCTACCAAATACCAAAGTTGGATGCCACATTTGCAAAGAGTCTATAGAGTATGAACTGTTATTGAACTCAAGAAGGGAAGTTGGAAGAACAGAAGCTTTTAAAGATTTGATTGAAGCAAAACAACCAGATCCATTTGATTCAAAAGAAGATACAAGCTCGGTTTACCAAATCGAGTTAAGCTAACCGAGTCAGCCAACCAAAAGCTCAAAATCGATCAACATCCCGAGTCTATTCTAAATCCATAAATTATTCAGAACTCAAGTCTCGAAAGGTAGATCTCAAGCCACTTCCAAAAGGGCTAAGTTACACTTTTCTAGGACCTAACTCTACATATCCTGTTATAGTTAACAATGATATAGGAGAAAAAGAATTGAACATGATTTTGACTAAGCTTAAAAGATTTAGAAAAGCAATAGGATATTCATTGGATGACATTAAAGGGATCTCACCAGAACCGTGGACACACAGAATCTATCTTGAAAATGAGTCATATTCTAGAATTGGACCTCAAAGAAGACTAAACCCAAATATGAAAGATGCTGTGAAAAAGGAAATTCTCAAACTTTTATATGTTGGTGTTATATACCTAATATTTGATAGTACTTGGGTCTCTCCAGTCCATTCTGCTCCAAAAAGGAGGAATTACAGTTGTAGGAAATGAGAAAGATGAATTAATTCCAACAAGAACCATAACTGGCCATAGAATATGTATTGATTATAGAAAACTACATGCTGCCACAAGAAAAGAACATTTTCCCCTCCCTTTCATTGACAAATGCTAGAAAGATTAACAAACCACCCTTTCTACTGTTTCTTTGATGGTTATAGTGGATTCTTTAAAATCCCTATACACCCTAATGATAAAGAGAAAACCACCTTCACCTGCCTTATGAAACTTTTGCTTATAAAAGAATGCATTTTGGTTTATACAATGCACCAGCTACATTTCAAAGATGCATGACTTCGATATTTTCAGATCTAATTAAGGAAATGGTGGAAGTATTCATGGATGATTTCTATGTCTATGGCTCCTCCTCCTCCTGTATGTCTAATCTATGCAGGGTACTTCACCTGCCTTATGAAACTTTTGCTTATAAAAGAATGCCTTTTGGTTTATACAATGCACCAGCTACATTTCAAAGATGCATGACTTTGATATTTTGAGATCTAATTAAGGAAATGGTGGAAGTATTCATGGATGATTTCTCTGTCTATGGCTCATCCTCCTCCTGTATGTCTAATCTGTGCAGGGTACTCTCAAGATATGAAGAGACTAATCTAGTACTCAACTGGGAGAAATATCACTTCATAGTCAGGGAAGGAATCGTTTTAGAGCATAAGATCTCAGAGAAAGGGATAGAGGTGGATCAGGCAAAACTAGAAGTGATGCTGCATCTACAACCTCCAAAATCTGTGAAAGATATCAGAAGCTTCCTGGGTCATACTCTATTTTACAGAAGATTTATTAAGGAGTTCTCTAAGATAGGAAGACCTTTAACCAGACTGATATGCAAAGAAGTTGATTTTGTGTTTGATGAAGACTGCCTGAAGACATTTAATATTATCAAGGCTGCCTTAGTCTCTGCTCCTACAGTCCAAGCTCCAAACTGGGATTATCCATTTGAGATCATGTGTGATGCCTCAGACTATACAGTGGACGCGGTTCTAGGACAAAGAGTAGATAAAACGCTACATGTTATTTACTATTCAAGCAGAACCATGGATGAAGCACAAGGGAGATATGATACCACTGAAAAAGAGTTGTTGGCAGTGTTCTTTGCCTTTGAAAAATTCAGAAGCTACTTAGTGGGTTCCAAGGTCACAGTATACACAGATCAGGCTGCATTAAGGCATATTTATCAGAAGAAAGATACAAAGCCCAGGTTACTAAGATGAACCTTATTGCTTCATGAGTTTGATATAGAAATAGTAGACAGGAAGGGAGTTGAGAATGGAGTAGCAAATCACCTATCTAGAATGAAAGTGGGAGAAAAAGAACCAGTAGATGGTTCAATGCCTGAAGAACAATTGTTAGTTGTCCATGCTGAAAATGGGAATGGGAGCTTTACAATCTCTGTGAATGAAGCAGATCCTACAGAAGCAGCAAAATAGCCATGGTATGCAGATATGGTAAACTACAAAATTTGTGAAAGTATTCCAGCTAATCTTACTGCTCAACAAAGAAAGAAATTCCTTAGAAATGCAAATCACTACTATTGGGATGAGCCCTACCTGTACAAAAGAGGAGCTGATGGTCTCTTTAGAAGATGCATAACAGAAGAAGAAACAAGAGGTATTTTGGAGCATCCTATGGCAGACACTTTGCCACATTCAAGACAGTTCAGAAAATTCTTCAAGCAGGTCTCTGGTGCTAAATATTTTCAAAGATACTCATGATTTCATCACCAAATGTGATACATGCCAAAGAATGGGAAACATCACAAAGAGAAACAAAATGCCCCAGAACCCTATCTTGGAAATTGAGATATTTGATGTGTGGCAAATAGATTTCATGGGCCCTTTCAACCCACCCTCAAATGGGAATAGTTGCATACTGGTAGCAGTTGATTATGTCTCCAAATGAGTAGAATTATTTGCTTTTCGTACTAATGATGCAAAGCCAGTCATAAAGTTATTAAAAATATCATATTTCCCAGGCATGGAATCCCAAAGGTTGTGATTAGTGATGGAGGATCAAACTTTGTTAATAAAGTTTTTAACAGCTTACTCAAGAAGCATGGAGTGAAGCACAAGGTTGCAACACCATATCACCCTTAAATAAGCGGTCAGGTAGAAGTTTCAAACAGGAAAATCAAAGCAATCTTGGTCTACCAAACTGGATGACACCCTATAGGCCTATAAAATAACTAATAAAATTCCAATTGGCAGGACACCATTCCAAAAGCTCTATGGAAAGAGTTGCCATATACTTGTTGAAATAGAGTATAAAGCTATTTGGGCAACTAAACTGCTAAACTTTGATTTAAGATCAGCTCAAGAAAAAGAGAGATAGAGCTGCATGAGCTAGAGGAAATCAGGCTAGAAGCTTATGAGAGTTCCAAATCTATAAAGAAAGAACCAAAGCTTTCCATGATAAGAAGGTACTGCCCAAGGATTTCAAAGCAGGAGACCAAGTATAGACTCAAACTATTTCCAAGGAAACTTAAATCCATGTGGTCTGGTCCTTTTCAAATCAAAGAAGTTTTCTCTATGGAGCAATTATCTTACTCAGAAAAGATGGCACAGAATTAAATGTGAATGGGCATAGAGTCAATAAATATTTATCTGACAGAATCATCCTTAAAAGAACCACTGTTCACTTGGATGAACCCTTCATCCAAGAATGGATTTACTAAGTCAAGCTCAGAGACTTTAAACAAACTCACTTGGGAGGAAATCTCATGTATATCCCTGTGAATATAAGTTTTAATCAATTGTCTTATTTTGTTAATATTCAAAATGGGTGAATCCACAATTTTAGGACCAAATGGGTATGAATCAAAGTTTCAGGAGGTAACTCGGTCAAATAACTCGAGATGATGTCGAGTTTTCACATTATCAAATTCAGACTCGGGATGTCTGAATCGATCAAATAAACAGAGTTATCCCTCCTCTTGCTTATATATATGAAAGCATGATAAAATTGCTCCATCTTTCCTCTCATTACCCTGAGGTAACACTATCACTTTTGATATAATCATAGACAAGCAAACACTTGAAGAAGAAGAGGAAGACGCCTTCGTCATTCCTAGAGGTCCTATGACCCGTGCAAGATCAAGCCGACTCTAAGAAGTTGTGGGAACAACCCTAAAGATGTCTTGGAAGCAAGAGGAAGTTCTTCGAAGACAAATCAACCAAGAGATGTTCACTTCCATTCAAGTTATTCCGAGTTAATCATCATCAAGTGGCTTGAGTGTGCTCTTTTCCCTTAGCTTGGTTTTATCCTAATGGGTTTTTCAATTAAGGTTTTTAATGAGGCTTCAAGTCCACTTTCTCCACTTTGATGATTAATTTGGACGATTTCATGAAATCATGGACCAACTCAACATTTACTTTATGTTATAATCTAGAATATGGTTTTATTTCATTTTCTTTAGTCCGTAAACTCTTTAAGTCTTCAGTCTTTGTTCCAAAGTTTTAGGATGATTTTTAGAGTCCCAAGCAGAGTCAATCACGAGGAGCTTGAGTCTGTTCAAATCTCTTCCCCATTTAAACTCTTGTAAGCCTTCATTCTAAGGCATCCAACCTTTTTATCAAATATTTTAGAGACTTATCTCTTTTGTTCTTTGAGAACATTTTCTGATTGTTTGGTGAGTCATATCCAACAATCTTCTCGATTCTCCGATGTGTCATATCTAGGAATCAAATCTTGTCACCACCAAGTTGTAATATCTTGGCGTGACATTGAAGAATATCAGTGGACTTCCGCATCCATTTTGTGACCATTCAAGCCATTCACCAAGGAGCCTTTTCTACAACTTCTTGTGCTATCATTCGATCCACCACCTTGATAAACTCGAGTCTTTGATTTGTTTACACAAGGATCTATCCAAATCATTCATCCATCTTCTTTAACTTCAATCTTCTTGTGTTCTACCTCCAAAGTGCCGAGTCTTGAGTTTGATCTTCATCACTTGGTATCAGAGCAAAATTTTTGAGTTTGGTAGTGAGTTTTTCATACTTCATTTCTGATCTTTCAACTTCTGACCTTTCATTTCTAATCTTTCATCTTCTTCGCCGTGCGTTTTCATCTCGACTTCAACCTCTTGTCCAATTCTGTCTTTCATTTGTGTCTTTTCTTCTTATCTTTGTCTTCAAGATCCGTGGATCTTCTATTATAAAAAAAAAAGAAACAAAACAGAAAGTGTTCCAACTCTTTTCCCTTCCTACTCTATTCAAAAAAAGAAAAAAAAAATCAAAAGTGTTCCAATGCTCTTTTCCTTTCTCTCTTTTGTTTTTTCGGATTGTTGGAAAATTCTCATTGAATAATTGGGATTTGTTTGATAAGAACTATTAAGAAATCTCAGAGTGAGAATATCTTGAGAGTTGAGTGAAACACTTGAGTGAAACACTTGAGAGGGAAAATCATAGTGAGGGTTTTGCAAGAAAGGATAAGATGTCTCATAGTGAAGATGGAAGTGATAACACCAACCATCCAACGAGAGCCGGACCAAACAACATGGACGTACAAACTCTCCTGGAAGAAATGAGGTGCCTTTTGAGGCAGGAACTAGATATCGTTCATGAGAGAATGGACACCATACAGGAGTCAGTGAACCAAGGACTTCCCCAATGTCCTGCTGAAGGATGAAGAAGGGCACACTGACCATTAGGCAATGAGAAAGGATCAGACTACTACAGCCATGGAAGTCAAGCTTCTAATGGGGAAGAAAGACGTCCAAGACGTATAAGAGAAGTTAGGGAACGCAATGAAGACAATCTTAGTGGTCTTAAGTTGAAGATACTGTCATTCTATGAGAAGAATGATCTGGACGCCTATCTAGAATGGGAGAAGAAGATAGAACTCGTCTTTAATTGTCAGCCTTACTCAGAACGGAAGAAGGTTCAGGTTGCTGCAAAGGAGTTCTATGACTATGCCATCAACTGGTGGGATCAGATTGTTACCAGTAGGAGTCGCAACCAGGAGTCACGTGTGGAAACTTGGGAAGTGATGAAAAACCTGATGAGGAAGAGGTTTGTTCCAAGTCATTACCACCGGAAGTTGCATCAAAAGCTTAGGAGATTAAGCCAAGGTAGTAAAAGTGTGGAGGATTACTTTCAAGAGATGGATTCTCTTATGATCAAAGCTGACATAGATGAGGACCATGAGGCAACTATGGAAAGGTTCTTGAGTGGCTTGGCTAGAGATATTCAAGACAGGATGGAGCTTCAAACTTATGGAGATTTGGAGGAGATGCTTCATAAGGTTGTTCTAATAGAACAACAAGTCAAAAGGAGGATTAATTCTAAAACAATATATGGGGCTGGAGCATCTCATGCTAGGTCAAGCTATAAACAAGAGGACAAGACTTTTGTCAAACCAAAACTGGATTCCAAAACCTACACCCCTACTCAAGACGCCAAAGGGAAATCTGTGGTAACTTCTTCTAGGAACCGGGATGTTAGATGTTTCAAGTGTCAAGGGAGAGGACATTACACCAATGAATGCATCAACAAAAGAAATATGATCCTTTTGGATAATGGTGAGATTGAAACAGAAGAAGAAGAACCTGAAAAAGAAGTCAACTCTGATGCTGAGGAGATTGAGTTACCAGCAATATAAGAATTGTTAGTAACAAGGCAATCTATGAGCATTCACGCCAAAGATGCTGACCAAGAACAAATGGAGAACTTGTTTCATACAAGATGCCTAGTACAAGGTAAGGTTTGCAGCCTTATTATTGATGGGGGAAGCTATACTAATATGGCAAGTGAAACTATGGTCAAGAAGTTAGGTCTAGAAGTGAAGAAGCATCTGAAGCATCTGAAGCCTTACAAGCTTCAATGGTTAAATGATGATGGAGAAATGACCGTGAACAGCCAAGTATTGGTTCCTTTAACCATAGGCAAATACAAGGATGAAATCTTGTGTGATATCTTACCAATGGAAGACGGCCACATCTTGCTCGGGAGACCATGGCAGTTTGATAGAAGGGTCATCCATGATGAGTTTACAAACCATCATTCTTTTGAATACAACGGACGGAAGACGACCCTTGCTCCATTGACGCCACAAGAAGTTCAGCATGATCAAACATGGCTGAAATAACAAGACAAAACCAATGTGAGTGACCCCCGTGACCCCCTAAACATACCACCAACAAACAAAAATGAGATTTTGAGAAAAACCAAGAAAAAAGCCTTTGAGAGGAAACCTGTGAGGCAATCAAACTTTCTTGTGAGGTCTAATGTGGTTAAGAGAGCTATGTTCTCTAAATAACTCATTCTTTTGTTTGTCTACAAAGAGGTTTTGGTAAACCTTACTAATCCAATGCCAGAAGTTCTGAGCAGTATTTTCTTTCTTTTGCAGGAGTTTGAAGATGTCTTTCCGGAGGAGAATCCCAAAGGACTACCACCTATCCATGGGATTGAGCACCAGATTGATTTCGTGCCTGGAGCTTCACTTCCTAACCATCCAGCATATAGAGCCAACCCTGTGGAGACTAAGGAACTTCAAAGGCAAGTGGAAGAACTAATGGCTAAAGGGCATATCTGAGAGAGCATGAGCCCTTTTACTGTGCCAGTATTGCTTGTTCAAAAGAAAGATGGAACTTGGAGGATGTGTGTGGATTGTAGAGCCATCAACAATATAACTGTAAAGTATCGTCATCCTATTCCTCGTTTAGATGATATGTTAGATGAATTGCATGGTTCTTGCATTTTCTCTAAGATATATTTAAAGAGTGGATATTATTAAATTAGGATGAAAGAAGGAGATGAATGGAAAACTGCATTTAAAACCAATCATGGATTGTATGAGTGGTTAGTCATGCCTTTTGAATTAACCAATGCACCTAGTACATTCATGAGGTTGATAAACAATATCCTTAGATCTTTCATTGGCATCTTTGTGGTAGTGTACTTTGATGACATCCTAGTGTACATCAAGAGATTTGAGGAACATATAGAACATCTTATAGCTGTTTTTGATTTGTTAAGGAGAGAAACACTTTATGCCAATCTCAAGAACTATACTTTTGGAACAGATAACTTGGTCTTTTTAGGCTTTGTTGTAAGTGCAGATGGTGTAAAGGTAGATCCAGAGAAGATTAAAGTAATCATGGATTGGCCAAGTCCAATAACCATTAGTGAAGTGAGGAGTTTCCATGGACTTGCTGGGTTCTACAGGCGCTTTGTCAAGAACTTTAGCACTATTACCGCCCCATTGACAGAAGTGATCAAGAAAGATGTTGGATTCAAGTGGGAAGAGGCACAAGAAACTGCTTTCCAATGCCTTAAAGAGAAGCGTACTCATTCTCCTCTCCTTACCCTTCCTGATTTTAATAAAATAATTGAGATTGAATGTGATGCCTCAGGGATTGGTATTGGTGCTGTGTTAATGCAGGAGAAAATACCAATAGCCTACTTCAGTGAGAAGCTTGGAGGAGCAACTCTCAACTATGCTACTTATGACAAGGAGTTGTATGCTTTGGTGAGGGCCTTACGAACATGGCAACATTATCTCTGGCCTAAGGAGTTTTTAATACATACAGACCACGAATCTCTCAAGTACCTAAAGGGACAGAACAAACCGAGCAAAAGACATGCCAGATGGGTTGAATTCATAGAAACCTTTTCTTATGTGATCAAGTACAAACAAGGTAAGGAAAATATACTGGCTGATACACTATCTCAGAGGTATGTTCTTTTAAACACTCTTGATGCTAACTATTGGGTTTTGAGCAAATCAAAGGTATGTATGAGACCGATTCTGACTTTGGTGATGCATACAAGTTGTGTGAGAAATTTGCTTCTGCACATTACTTTAGGCAGGATGACTTCCTTTTCTATGATAACTATTTGTGTGTGCCTAACTGTTCTTTAAGATATCTATTTGTTAGGGAGGCACATGGAGGAAGTCTTATAGGACATTTTGGTATTGCCAAGACACTAAACGTTTTGAAGGACCATTTCTTTTGGCCACACATGAGAAGAGATGTAGAGCAGATTTGTGAAAGATGTGCAACATGTAAACAAGCTAAGTCCAAGGTTCAAATTCACGGTTTATATACTCATTTACCCATTCCTTATCATCCTTGAAATGATATCTCTATGGACTTTATTGTTGGACTGCCTAGAACTAGAACCGGAGAGGATTCTATCTTTGTTGTGGTGGATAGGTTTTCTCAAATGGCACATTTCATAGCTTTTCACAAAACTGATGATGCATTGCATGTTTCTAACTTGTTCTTTAAGGAGGTTGTGCGCTTACATAGCATGCCTAGAACTACAGTCTCTGATAGAGATACTAAGTTTCTTAGTTACTTCTGGAAGACTCTTTGGTCTAAGCTAGGTACTAAATTGATGTTTTCTACTACTTGTCATCCGCAAACTGATGGGCAGACTGAAGTAGTGAATAGAAAATTAGGAACCCTCTTGCGTGCATTCATAAAGAAAAACTTGAAATTATGGGAAGACTACTTGCCTCATTCTGAATTTGCATATAATCGTGCTGTGCATTCTACTTCTAAGTTTTCTCCTTTTGAAATTGTTTATGGGTTCAATCCTACTTCTCCTTTGGATCTAATACGTTTGCCTGAGTGTGAAAGAGTTAGCTTTGATGGAAAGAAGAAGGCAGAGCTGGTACACCAATTACATAAGCAAGCAATGCGAAATATTGAGGAGAAGACCAAGCAGTATGTCAAGCATGCTAACAAGGGAAGGCGTGAAAAGGTCTTTGAAGAAGGTGACACAATTTGGGTTTATCTAAGAAAGAAAGTTTCCCGGATGAAAGAAAGTTTCCCGGATGAAAGGAAGTCCAAACTTATGCCAAGGATCGATGGGCCTTTTGAGATCATCAAAAAGATCAACAACAATGCCTACCAGTTAGATTTGCAAGGTAAGTATGAAATAAGTAATATATTTAATGTTACTGACTTGGTTCCTTTTGTTGTAGATGATCCAGATTTAAGGACAAATCCTTTTCAAGTTGGAGGGGATAATATGATCATGGACAAACAAACACTTGAAGAAGAAGAGGAAGATTCCTTGGTCATTCCTAGAGGTTCTATGACCTGTTTAAGATCAAGAAGACTCCAAGAAGGTGTGGGAACAACCCTAAAGATGTCATGGAAGCAAGAGGAAGTTCGTCCAAGATAAATTAACCAAGATGCTTACTTCCATTCAAGTCATTCCGAGTTAATCATCATCAAGTGGCTTGAGTGTGCTCTTTTTCCCTTAGATTGGTTTTATCCCAATGGGTTTTCCAAATAATGTTTTTAATGAGGCTTCAAGTCCACTTTCTCCACTTTGATGATTAATTTGGACGATTTCATGAAGCCATGGACCGACTCAACATTTAATTTATGTTATAATCTAGACTATGGTTTTATTTCCTTTTCTTTAGTCCGTAAACTTTTTAAGATTTAGTCCAAATCTTCAGTCTTTGTTCCAATGTTTTAGGATGATTGTAAGAGTCCCAAGGAGAATCAATCACGAGGAGTTTGAGTCTGTTCAAGTCTCCTCCCTATTTAAACTCGTGTAAGCCTTCATTCTAAGGCATCCAACCTTTTTATCAAATATTTTAGAGACTAATCTCTTTTGTTCTTTGAGAACATTTTCTGATTGTTTGGTGAGTCATATCCAACAATCTTCTCAATTCTCCGGTGTGTCATATCCGGAAATCAAACCATGTCACCACCAAGTGTGTAATATCCTGGCGTGACATTGAGGAATTTCAGTAGACTTCTGCATCCATTGTGTGACCATTCAATCCATTAAGTTGAGTTTGAAGTTAATATAGAACCATGCTCTAATTGATTAGCTTTCATCTAGATTAGGCTGAAAACTTGCTGTGATTTGAATTCATCTTCCTATTTAGTAGAACCTAATCTGGACTTCCAATTATCTTGTTTATGCATTGTGAATTGAACTCTTGGATACCATATACATACTTGGATTTTATTACTCTTTCTACCACTCTTTGTTAACCCAAGTATCTGATTACCATCTTTGGAACAGTTAGAATCCATTCCCCTAAACCCCAACCTGCTTTCAAGCCATTATTACTCTCTGTGTGATTGTGAGGCATTTTCTGTCTAATTGAACTTTGTTCGAACATGTTAGGTTGGATCTGACAAGGATATAATCTTATATGTTCTGGTTCACATCTTTTGGATCAGTTAGGAGTAGTGGGTTATTCATTTTAGGATTTGGTTAAGTGGTTGATGTCTTCAGGTTACATAACTCAGTTTCATCACCTCGAGTTTGTAACCCAAGTCTGACATTCATTCTGGGTTTTTGAGAAGAAAAGAAAATATAAGATTATAAAAGATAAGTTTTAGAAGTTCCGGGAGTTGGAGTAAAGAAAAAAAGCGTCTAGTAAAAGATTTGAATAAGTTTAAAGAAAAGAAAATAAAAGATCTAGGCTCATAAAAGAAAAGAAAAGTGTTTAGAAAATAATGAGCCTTAGAGAAAAACATAGAGAAAACCCCAATCCGCTAGATCACTAAGAAAGAAACCACTCCTTAGAGCCTATTCAAAAGAAAAGCCTTCGTAAAAAGAAGAATCAAAGGCAAATGAAAGCCTAAAGGGTAGATTTATGATATTTTTTGGGATTAGATGATATGTTTGAATTCATCTCTTATGTGTTTAGGCATATGAGAATCTGTCCTTGTATGCATAGGTTGGCCCTGACCTTTAGCATTCTTCTAAAGGTCAATTATTCCATGAGAGATTACTGCTCTGGTTTGATAAAACGTTTGAAGGGACCATCGTTGTCTCTTAAACTAAACCCTTAGCCAACTGAGATTCAGTGACCTTTGCATAAACTTGATTTATGGTTACAACTTAATGAATGTTAAAGGGATTTGAATGACTTGAGTGCTTGTCTAAGTCTCTTATGTTGCTAGTTATTATCAAGAAGAGTATGTCTAAGATTGTTTAAGTAGAACTCACTCATGATTTCAGCATTGCTTTGGTTCTTATTCCCCATTTTCAATCATTTTCTTTACCTTAGCTTTCTATGTTTGCTTGAGGGCAAGCAAATACTAAGTTTGGGGAATTAGTGAGTGTGAAACTTATATGTTTTTAGCATACTTATTCCATCTTTTCTGATTTCTTCACACTTTTCTCATCCATTTTGCATATTTATCTCATTTAACTTAGGATTTGCATTATATATTGCATTTACATTGCATCTTGTGTGTTTTAGGTGTTTTGGAATATTTATGGAGCTGAATGAAATGAAGAGGAGTAACTCTATTTTCAGACTCGGTTTGATCTCGAGTTAGGACACAAAGACTCAATCTTTGAAGCTATTCGATCAACCTACTTGATATCATCCCGAGTCTGAAGTAAAAGAAGCATTTTGGAGCTACTCGATCAACCTACTTGGTATGCATATCGAGTATAATACTTAAAGATGCCAACTTTGACCCTACTCGATCAAGCATCCCAAGTCAAGCTCCTATCTTTGAAGATTGGCCTTACTTAAGATCCCAACTCAGTTTGACAAACCAAGTTCAGCCCCGTTTTTACTATTTTTACTTAGATTTTTAAGCCAACTCTATAAATATTTATCTCTACACCATTTTTGGCCAAGTCTGTTCTTACTGCATTTCTAATTATATTACTTTGCTCTTAATTACTTTTTAGTGTTCTTCATTTTCAGGTTTTTTAGATCCTTATATTTGACCATTTGTAGTTCGAAATTGCGTTTTGTTTCTTTTGTAATCTTGTTTATCTACTCAGTTTATTTATGGTTATGCACTTTATTTTGATTTCTGGGTTTTTGCATTTGATCATGTGTTATTCATCTGAGTAGTGAAATTTATGGTTCTTGAGGAAAAGGTAGATCTGGGTTAGATTTCCATCTTTTAATGTTGCTAATGCTTTAATTCTCCCATATCTCTTCTGGATTAGGGTTCTTATTGCATACTCTTCTCTGATTAATTGGAGTATGATCACAGACATTCACCACTCAGATGATCAATGAATGTCTGATCATCTTAATTCCAGAGATTTGTTTATCTTAGCCTAAGAGATTAGATGTCTAGGGAGCATTTTGGCTTTAATGATCTAGATCTTCATGCCTATCTCAGTTATGTTTCATTGATGAGAGTCAAAATTAGGAAATTTCTGAGATCTGAGGTTAATCACCATATGAGTGGGGTTAGCTGTTTATGATGATCATTGTCTAGAGATTAGCTTGCATAAGTTGTTAAAGAAATCATCATTTTAGATAGATTGAATCTCAGATCTTACCAAATCTTCAGGAATCTTATTTGTTAATCTGCTTAATCTTCTCATTTTGGTTTCTTACTGTCTCTTATTTGCATTTCATATTACTATTTCATAATGTTTAGATCAAAAACATCTCATACTTGGCTTGACTTAGAACAATCTGATTGTATCTACTTTTATTACATCTTTCTCATTTGGGTTTATACCTAAAGTACTATGATTATGTGGTTTGAGGAATTGATTCCTAGGAAGAGAAACCTACTCATCACTTTGGTAAAGATAAAGATATTATAAATCATAATGTAGAACATTATAGTAAGCATATAGGTGTCCATTGTTGAAATGACACTTTACCCCTTTCAAATTTAGTTATCTACATTTTTATTTTTCTTAAATATAATTCAAATTAGACAAGTTATTTTTAGTGAAACCAATTATTGTACTGTTGTTTTTGTTGTACCTAGTTCTCCAATTAGTATTTTCACATCCAATTTTCTTGAGGCATTTGGATTTAGATTTTTGATTTATAAGAACACATCAAAGTTATGGTAAATCTAAAGATATTATAAATCATAATACAGAGCATTATAGTAAGCATATAGATATATGTTTATAGTATAATGTGTATCACAAGAGAACAAATATGTTTTTATTAATATGTTGTTGATTCTGATAAAATATTGAAGAATAAAATTTATCAACATAGGATAAAGTATAATAACTAGGCTTAACTTTTACATAATATTATTCATATATTTATATATTTTTGGCCTCAAACATAGATGATTAAAACTGATATAAATTTATTTATATCTAAACTTATATTATATTATTTATATATTATTATAGGTATGGTAACTGATTTATTCTATCAATCATTTAGTTAAAATATTATATAAAGCGATTGTAGCCAGATATTTTCTTTTTCAAAGTTGGAAATTATTAGGTCAAAACTATTTACGTAGAGAATAAATTACAATTCTAATTTGATATATATTTTATAATATAGAAGAGTTGCACTTGTGAGAAGGTTTGAAATGTTGCCAAGGGTCCAATATTGAAATAACACTTTTACCCTTTTTAAATTTAGTTATCTACATTTCTATTTTCTTAAAAATATAATTCAAATGGGACAAGTTATTTTGTATTGTAACTAATTATTGTGCTGTTATTTTTGTTGTCCCTAGTTCTCTAATTAGCACTTCCACATCCAATCTTCTTGAGGCATTTGAGTTTAGATTTTTGATTTCCAAAAACAAATAAAAGCTATGGTAAACATATAGATATTATAAATCACAATACAGAATATTATAGGAAGCATATATGTGTCCACTATTGAAATGACATTTTCACCTCTTTCAAATTTAGTTATCTAAATTTTAATTTTCTTAAAAATATAATTCAAATTGGAAAATTATTTTGTAGTGAAACCATTTATTGTGCTGTTGTTTTTGTTGTACACAGTTCTACAATTAGCACTTCCACATCCAATATGCTTCAAACATTTAGGTTTAGATTTTTTATTTCTAAGTACACATCAAAGCTATGGTAAATATATAAGTATTATAAATCACAATACAGAACATTATAGAAAGCATATAGATATATGTTTATATTATAATATGTACTACAAGAGAGTAAATATGTTTTTATTAATAGGTTGTTGATTCTGATAAAATATTGAAATATACAATTTACCAATGTAGGATAAACTATAATAACGAGGCTTAACTTTTATATAATACTATTCATATATTTATATAATTTTGGCATCAAACATAGATGATTAAAAACTGATATAAAATTATTTATATCTAAACTTATATTGTATAATTTATACATTATTATTAGTATAGAAACTTATTTATTCTATCAGTTAGTTAGTTAAAATATTATATTATGCAATTGTAGCCAGATATTTCTTTTTTAAATTTGGGAATTATTTATTCAGAACAATTTACCCAGAGAATAAATTATAATTTTAACAATTATAATTTGATATATCTTATATAATATAGAAGAGTTGCACTTCTGAGAAGTTTTGAAATGTTGTCAAGTATCCATTGTTAAAATGACACTTTTCCCTTTAAAATTTAGTTATCTACATTTATATTTTCTTAAAAACATAATTCAAATTGAAAAAGTTATTTTGTAGTGTAACCAATTATAGTGTTGTTTTTTTTGTTGTGCCTAGTTCTCCAATTACCGCTTCCACATCCAATCTTCTTGATGCATTTGGGTTTATATTTTCGATTTCTAAGAACACAACAAAGATTATTTGTGTTGTTGTTTTTTGTACCTAGTTCTTCAATTAGCACTTCCACATCCAATTTTATTGAAGCTTGGGTTTAGATTTTCTATTTCTAAGAACACATCAATGCTATGGTAAACATATAAATATTATAAAGAACAATACATAGCATTATAGTAAGCATATGGATACATGTTTATATTATAATATATACCATAAGAAAGCAAATATGTTTTTATTAATAGGTTGTTGATTCTGATAAAATATTAAAAGATACAATTTACCAACGTAGGATAAACTATAATAATTAGGCTTAACTTTTACATAATATTATTCATATGTTTATATAATTTTGGCATAAAACAGAAGATTAAAAATAGATATAAAATGATTTATATCTAAAATTATATTATATTATTTATACATTATTACAAGTATGTAAACTGATTTATTCTATGAATCAGTTAGTTAAAATATTATATAACACGATTCTAGCCGGATATTTTCTTTTTTAATTTGGAAATTATTTATTTAAAACTATTTACCCAGAGAATAAATTATAATTCTAACAACTCTAATTTGATATCTTATATAATATATAAGGGTTGCACTTTTGAGAAGTTTTGAAATACTATCAAGTGTCCACTATTTAAATGACACTTTTGCCCTTCCAAAATTAGTCTATCTATAATTATATTTTCTTAAAAATATAATTTAGATTAATTAAATATAATAAAATCTTATAAAAACATAATATCTAAAATCATATTAACTAAATTAAAAATAATTATAAAATAAAATAAAAACATTTTAAGAGGTTCGAGAAGCTATCATTGAACCTTTTTAATTTTACTCATTTTTTTTTTCTATCTTCTAACCAACAACTTGAATTCAAAAATTAATACATTATTAAATAATAAAAATACAGATTTTACCATATTTCCAATATTTTATCTTACTTTAATATTTTTTATTTTATTAACAACATAATTTATGTTAACTTGAATATAATCTTATAAAAACTAATATATAAGATTGCTATCATGTATGATAAGTTAAAACATTTGTATATGTTACATTTTGATTAGTTCTAATTTATTTAGTTTAATATTTAATAACTAAAATTAATTAAAATATTTTTATGGGATTGTGTGATGACGATGGTATAAGGGCTGAGAACTGAAAATTATACTAAGAGGAAACAAGAAACTGAAACATTCCTACTATAGAAAGTAGGCATAGGCAAATTACCCGAGATCCGTGATCCGAGATCCAATCCGAGATCTGCTCCGATCCAAAAAAAAGATATCCGAGGTGGCTGGATCTGGATCTGGATATTTTATTTTGAGACCCCCAGATATCCGGATCCGATCCGGATCCATGTTTATGTATAATTTTTATTTTAAATATATTTATAATATTTAAATATATATTATTTAATAAATTTTACATGAAAATTTTGGATATTTTTAAATATAATATTATTCATGTAATATATATTTTTATATTATAAATATATTTAAAATAAAAATATCCGGATATTTAAAATATCATGAAAATTTTGGATATAATAAAAATAAATTTTACATGAAAGTTTTGGATATTTTTAAAACTTTACAAAGAAAAAATGTTTTAGATATTTTTTAAAATTATTTCAATGTTATTTTAATTTATTTTTATTTTTAATGTATTTTTTAATAATTTTATATTATTATTTTATGAATTTTATTTATTTCTCACGGATCTGGATCTGGATATCCACAGATATTGATGGATCCGGATCGGATCTATATTTCTTTGGATCCGGATCTGGGTTTAGATACTCTGAAAATCCCGGATATTCGGACCGTATCCACCCCTAATAGAAAGAGAGGACAAACATGGTATTACGTAATATTAAGGTTTTAATTTTATTTTTGTTGATTAATTAACCGTAGGAATGCATTGATATTAAATAGAATATTTAAATATTTGAATATTAAATAGACTATGTAAACTGTAGGAATGCACTAATGATGGTATTACGTAAAATTCTAAATCTTTTATACTTTTTTTTGCCAAAAGTCATATAAATAGATAGCATTTAATGTTAATAGATATCAGAAAATTAAAAAATACTAAACTAATATTTGTTAAATTCAATTAAAATAATAATAATAAATCCAGTAGTAACTGTAACTAAGAAGTAATTGAAAAGCTGTTACAAACCATGCATTTTCAAAACCGTCAATAATTCAAATAATAGTTAATGACATACAATTATACATGATTAATTTTTTGTTATCTGATTGACATTAATAAAAAACATGGTGGTATACAATTGAATACAAAGCTGGTGAGTTACAAGAAACCCCCAAGAGCTAAAGCCAATGGAAACAAACATTCCTTAGAGTCTACAGCCGGCAGAACCAGAAAGGTTCTCCAGAAACTAAAACAGAAAGGCAGTATAACCTTACAGGTTCTCGGTATCACATAACATTCTACTGTGGGTTATATATCTTACGAGTTTGGGATATCACTCTCATACCACTCTAATCTAGGCAGTATAACCTTACGAGTTCTCAGTATCACATACCACTCCACCCTGTCTATATACCATACGAGTTATGGGTATTAGAGAAATGATCCATCCTCCCTAGACTTATATAAGACCCAACCATCTTTGAGCAATCATGACCCACAACACATCTAAAAGTACTAATGACTGAATCTACTGCATGTAATCCACGTACAACCTCGCAAGGTAATACCAACATCACTCCTATTCTAATCCAGAATATTAACCTTTCATAACCAATACTCATGTTAACTTTCACATAACCAACCACTCATGGTACTCACATAATCTCTTTTTGATTATAGCTCAAGTTTTTAAATCTCCATAAAAAACTCTTTCCAGAATCCCATGTTTCACTTAACTCTCATTGCAACACCAGCCATCAACAATAAAAACTACTCATCATATTAAAAATCCTAATATATTAACCTTCTACAAAACCAAATAAAATACATAATGATCACCATGACATCAATTAATAACTCAAAATTGGAAACCATTGATGAAATCTCAAACCTCAGCTTGTTTCTCAAACCAGTTTTTTGAAACTTGCTTACATCCTCGCTTCTGATTCCCATGTTTCCTCCTCAATCCCATCATAATCTCACATAACACTAATCATCCGAACTGTTTTCTATGATTATGCTTAACTTTCTTCTCGTGAATACATAATGGTCTTGCCTCTACGGTCATATTAGGCTGAAGATCTGATGGAATCCTAGCCATAACCTCATCATTCTTTCTGAAATTTTGTTTACGAGAACTTTTCTTCCTTGAAGCTTGGGTATCTTGACTTTCTTTTTCCAGATCTATGCTCTGATTTCTTAATCCAAACTTTTGTTGCCTCGTGATTCTTAATTAGGGTTTCTGCTTCTAGGGTTTTCTTTATTCTAAGTCACACCACAGTAACATTTAAACTCTGATTCTGATCAGAGTTTACATCGGAATCTAGATCGGCAGGTGGCTCTGGAAAGCAGACATCTGAGGCTTTCTGTGAATATATTATTCACCACCTGAATTGTTGTGTTTCTCCGGAAAACAGCTTTTGAAGTTGTGCGGCAGCGAAATACGATCTGCAGAGATCCGCCCTAAAGAACCACCATAACTTTCATAACATAACTCTTCCTCTTGCGTATTTAGCTAGCTCTTGATGTCTTGCATCTCCCTACTAAAAATAAGATGAAAAGAACATGATTCACTCATCCATTTCTTCTTTCTCCCAGAGCTGGTTGAATCTGTCTTCTTCTAGCATTATTTTCTTCTCTCTCTTTCTCTCTTTTTCTCTTCATCTCAGAATCTTTCTCTCACATGAAACAAAAAATTTATGATCCAAAACCCTAAAAGTCTTTATATATGTCTCCTCTTTTCCTTATTTAATTAAACTATAAATTAAAATTAATCCAAATTGATTAATACTCTTATTTAATTAATTAGCATGCAAACCGGCTCGTTAACCTAAACCTAAAGTTAACCAACTCCACTCCATAATTGAAAATTTAATTTCAATCCCATTCGATGAAATGGGTGTTACAAATATGAAAATCCTTCTCCCATTCCACAGACTCTGATGGAGAAGATTTTAAAGATGATTCAAAATCAAATACAATGGAGACTGTCCTACATACCTTAACTCATAATAACCAATATAAAATATGGTTGCCAATGGTTTTGAGAAGGTATTTTCTTTCTACTGTAATAGAAAAAAAAACTATCAACTTCAGTCTCTAAAACAACAAATATTGAAAAGGATGGTATGAAAATCCATAATTCTAATCGTCTATTTTATTAACAGTTGGTTCTACAGTTGTTTTGCTTAACTAATAATTTCTTATAAAAGACAGAGCATCAAGATGATGGAGATCATATCCATGAATGTCAATTTGGTGGTGCATTGATGTGTCATAATGAGAGAATCAGAAAGCAGAGACATTAAACTAAAACTCACTTCACAGTGTGTTGTACGGATGGGAAAATCAAACTTCCTCCTTTACAAGAACCACCAGAAATTTTAATGCGTTGACTCACAGGAGATGATGAGTTGAGTTGAAACTTTCAAGATCTAACTAGATCTTATAATATGTCATTTGCATTTACATCATTTGGGGGTAAGATTGATAATTCAATCAACAAAGGCAGAGGCCCAAAGATATTCAAGCTTTATGATGAAAATTATCACATGATCGGTAGCATGAAGTCGTCTTCTAATGAAAAAGAAAAGTTGTTACAGAGTTACATTCATGATACTGAAAATGAAGTAAAAACAAATTGATGTTTTAAGGTATTATCAATATTCATTAATTTATAATATATATTAGAAACTTCGAAAGCATTGTATTTCATTTTTTAATTTAATGTATATTTATCCTTACATATAGTAAAACTCCAGTAGAGGCCCCAAAACAGAAAAGCAATAAGATGAAACCAGAATTAATAGAGGCTTTCATGGAGATACTTAATAATTAAAATAAAATGTGAAGTCATTTAAGTTTGCTAGAGATAGGTTTAAAACTGAAAAGAGTGAACATGTTAGGTTGGTGCTTATAACAACCGGGAAAAGATGGAAGGATTTATAATTTGACAACCTCTTCTGAAGTGGCTGCTTTAGTTGTTGGTGATTTTACTTCTAGTATGGACAAACATGACATTGTACTTGAGGATAACGAAGGAATGTTACAAAGAATAGATGAATTGCATCCATGCTATTTACCTTTACAATATCTTTTGCTTTTCCCTCATGTACAAGATGGTTATCATTTGGGAATAAGCATTGTTTGCAGAGGAGGCAAAAAAGGAAACAGAAGGATATGACTATGAGAAAATGTTTTTGTTATCAAATTCAAATAATAAAGACTGGATCTCAGTTGATACCTAAGTCAAAACGTCTGTTTCAACAGTTTTTAGTGAATGATTTTACCATGATTGAGGCCAACAGACTAAGGGGTATATTGGAGTGAATATTTGAAGTGATTTAAATTTTAATAAGTTTTGAGATGATTTAGTTAAATTTTGGTAATTTAAGAATTTTGTTATTGAATTTTCTGAAATCTCACCTAAAACCATGTGATTTGGCTTTTTGTATTTTTAACAATGAAATCTCCTAAAATCTTAGCTGAAATTATTAAATCAAATTCTAATATTGTTTTCAATAATAGTGGATTTAAATAAAAAATTAAAATCATTTATTCAATAATACTGGATTTTAAAGGATATTTTAAAATTCATGTTTCAATAACAGGTGATTTTTTATTTTAAATCAAATCTCACAAAATACTCAATCCAATATATACTATCAGTCTAATTTGAGATCACAAAGTTATGTTAATTTCACAAAAGTAGCACGAGAAAATCAATCTGAATTGAAAGTTGATGGGAACAGAATTTTCATTCTATCATCATTCAATGGAAGTCCAAGATATATGCATGAGAATTATGTGGACACTATGACTCTCTATAAGTTCTATGGTTTTCAGATCTGTTCATAACTTTCCCTTGTAATCCTAAATGAAAAGAAATACAAATGTGACTTAAAAACATAATCTCAAATCTGAGGACCAATCCAATATTTACTTAAGGATTTTAAGATAAGCTTGATAGTATGATAAAAGAAATTACAAAGAAGCATTTATTTGGAAAATTTCTTGTAGGTATTTTGAAATTTAGCCATGTATTAATAATAATCTAACATTATACTATTTTAATAGTCATTTACACGATTGAATTTTATAAAAAAAAGGATTACCACATGCTCACAACTAGTTTTCTAGGTCTCCTGAATTCAAATAGCCTACTAAAGACGACATTGGTCAGATTATTTCAACTGAAATTACAGATAAAGATCTCTTCTATCATGGAGTTGTGAAAGAATTACTAATCCATGGACAGTGTGGAGCAGTTAACAGAAATCTTCCATGTATGTTAGATGGTAAGTGTTCGAACGTTTTCTGAAAGGATATAATGATAAAACAAGGATTGATGATAATGGTTATCCGGTTTACAAAAGAAGAGATAATGGAAGGTTTATAGAGAATAATGGTATTCCGTGTGATAACACATTTGTAGTTCCGCATAATCCTACATTGATAAAATAGTACCGTGCTCATACTAATTGGAGTACTGTAATCAGACATGGGCTATCAAGTATTTTTTCAAGTATGTACACAAGAAAAATTACTGTATTTCTGCTACATTCATTTCTAATTCTAATGGTGGTATTGGAGAATAGACTACTGATAGTAGTGGAACTGTTGGCAACACAGAGGGTAGTAATCAATCTACTGAAAATTCAGTAGCAGGTTCAGAAGACCAAGATAAACAGAAACATGTTAATGAGATAAACAAATATTTTGACGCCAGGTAAATTACTTACCTACGTTTTTTAAATTTTTATGCAATAAATATTTCTTATATCCTATATTTTCCTTTTGATAATATATTTATAATTTACATATTTTATAATAGGTATGTTTCTGCTTGCGAAACATCATGGTGAATAATGGAGAGTAATATATATTTTAAAACAACTGCTGTTGAGATGTTAACTTTCCATACAGAGATAAACAAAGTAAAACAAATATTGTTGGAATGCCAAGGAAAAGATTTGGACTCCAAGGAAAAGATTTGGACTCCAAGGAAACAAGGTAAAAGTATTGGAAGATTGCAATACATTCCTCTTTCTGTTGGAGAATATTTTTGTCTTCGAGTGATTCTTAACCATAAAAGAGGAGCAATGTCATATTAAGATTTGACAGTGAATAATGTAGTATGTTATTCATTCAATGAAGCATTTTTGGTTAGTCTTATTGGGTGATAATAAAGAGTATAATGAAGGTATTAAGAAAGCAAGCTTCACCTCTACAACCGTCAACTGGTCTGTCCAAGGTCAATTGGGCGTGTCCAATTGGACATTTATTTTTTGGACAATAGACAAAAACTGACCAGATCCAATAATGTCCATGTCCAACTGGATTTTCCCATGGATGTCAAGTAGATGAAACAAAACATTTAGTTATGATGTAGGTTTAATAATCATACTTAAATTATAAGATTCATTCTTAACAAAACAAAACAAAGACATCAATTCTAAAGTTCTAAACAGGCTCGTTTGTCTTAAACCAAATACTCTTCTTTCTCCTCCGAATCTGCAAAGTCATCATAAAATCTAAATTAAAACCTGATTCAAAACATACATCAAAACCAAAATTCACAAATTGATAAATGGCTAATTCAAAACCTGAAAAGATGCATCTACCTTCAGATTCTTTTTTCTCCTCTTCATTTTATCCTTCTTTCTCTTTTTCTTTCTCCTCCTCATCACCTGAAAAGATGTATAACAGTTTAAAGACATGCATCAAAACCTTGAACATTAAAATATAAATGATTCAAGGATCAAATTCACCAGTTTCTGGAAAATCACGTAACCAGTTCCTTGTACAAGCTAATGTTTGAATATTTGTAGGTAGGAGAAAAGATCTATACTTGTTAAGTACATGACTACCTATGCTAGATGATGACTCATAAGCAACAGTCATAAACAAAATATTAAGGACATTACATACCATACTCTATAACACTTTGAAACGACTTGAATTATCTTTCCAACAATATGTCAATATATCTAAACTCCTAAAAGCAGTCATATCCAGCGATGAATCGTTCAAATACACGGCTAACGGTGATTTTCCACTACTACTAGTCTTTTGAGAAACAAATGCACAAAATCCCTGGGCTGTCTTTTGACCATATGGTTAGGCCCATCTTTAACCATGGGCTGATTTGGACATGACCATTTGGACATCTTTTTATTTTAAGCATGTCCATTTGGGCAATATTATTGTTGGTCTGGAAAAAACCCACGAATATATGTCCAATTCACACCTCTTTTCACCACTCTTGCCCATTTTGTACAAAATATTTTTTTCATTATGCTCTGATCTCGCAGTTTAACAAATTCTGGGCTTGTGTGTGATAAGAGCTGTTATATTTTATCGGAAGATATCCTCCAGAATATACAAAATAACCTGAAAAGGCCAGGTAATACTTTAAATAAAACTTAAAAAGTGTTATTTAAAGAAATTGTTTTACAAGGCAAGATCTTTATTCTATAATTCTGTTAAACACAATTTTTAAAAAATTTAGGGATGACTATAACTGTTGAGCAGCTGAAGAATTACACCTTTGATGAAATACATAAATTATTAAGAAGAAAGGGAAGTTCTTTGGCCAGATTTGATAGCATGCCAAAGATTGAGGGTCATGTTGGAGTTGACGATGCGAACTTGATGGTGCAATATGAGAGTAGCTACGACCAGAGGAAATGTTAAATGACTTCAACGAGAACTTAATCAAAATTAATGGAAGAGCATATATCTATTTATGAGAAAATAGTGGAAGCTGCTAAAAATAAGTTATGAGGTATATTCTTTATCTATAGGTTTGGTGGAGCTGGGAAAACATTTTTATGAAGGTTACTGTTTGCAGCCCTTCGCACAGCAGGAGAAATAGTTATCAATGTTGCTTCAAGCGGAATAGCTGCTTTATTGTTAAACAGAGGTAGAACTGCTCATTCGAGGTTTAGTATTCCTATTAATCGTCATGAATTTTCTACTTATATTATGAATCCTGATAGTCATCTTGCAGTGTTACTCTCTAAAGCATCATTGATAATCTGGGACGAAACTCCTATGATGGGTAAGTATTGTTTCCAATCCTTAAATCATAGTCTTAGGGATATCATCTAAAATCCAGCTGATAGACCTTTTGGAGGGAAAACTGTTGTTTTTGGTAGAGATTACAGACAAAATCTTCTTGTGATACCTAAAGGGACTCAAGCTCATATAGTTATGGCATCTATTAATTCTTCTCATATTTGGGATGATGTACTGTATTGAAGTTAACAAAGAATGTGACTTATATCAATAAATGATCCAGAGAAAGCTATGGAGATAGAAGAGTTATCTTAATGGATATTGGATATTGGAAATGGTAAGATCAATGAGTCAAATGATGGAGAATCTCATATTGATATTCCAGAAGATCTACTTATTAATGAATGCAATGATACAATTGAGGTTATTGTTTCAGTAGTATATGGTTCTGCAATAAATGAGGAAAAAGAACTGACATTCTTTCATAGCAGAGCTATCTTGTGTCCTAACAATCTAGATGTGGAGATAATCAATGAGTATATGCTTAATTTACTCACATGTTCAAATTTTTTACTAAATGTTTTTCAAAAGTATAATAGAATGTGTCAATATTGTTTTATGTTTACAGAAGAAAAATATATCTTTCCTCTCACAGTATTTGTCCAAGTGATTTAAATGCCAATGATGATTCTATTTATTCACCTGAGTTTCTTAATAGTATCAAAGCATCTAGATTACCAAATCATTATTTTAGGCTGAAGGTATGTGCTCCTATTATGTTACATTCAGTATATGTAATATATTAATTTTAGACTATTTATCTTATATATTACATATGCTATGTTACACAATTATTATTTTTAGATCTCTATGTACAGAGTTCTTAAACAGAAGAAGCGGAAATTATGCAGCATGGAATTTAAAGGATTCTAAATTTTATTTATTTTCTACTACAAAGTTTAGGTTTTACTATTTTTACAATCTTCTGTTTTTATTTTAGAAAAAAAAATTATACTTTTTACTATTTTATTGAGTTTCATTCTACTGAAAGACAATTTCAGTTATAATAAAGACAATATCTCTTTCTGTTTTTCATATATTAAATGATATATTTATTATCTTTCTATACTTTATGTTCACTAATTTTTATTCAATCTATTTGTTAAAAATATGAAAATTATGTATACTTGTGATAATAGGGACTTATTATAACTAAGTTTTTTTTAATAATGATGGATCATAAAAATAAAATAACTACCACATACTACCTAAATTGACAATAATCTAAAATCTTAAATACTTATATAAGTATTAACTTTAATTACTATTTAATTTAATTGTACATATACACATATATAGTAACAAAAATATTCTATACATATATCTAAAACATATAACTACTAATTTATTATGAACAATGAATATTATGGGTATATAAAATTTGAAAAATACAATAGAACATAATTACTAATATTACAATCTACAAAATATTTTCTCCAGCGCAATGTGCGGGTTAGATATAGTATATATTAAAATCAGGGTTTTAAATAAAATATTATACATATAGTTAAGTAATATATATATATACAATAGATAATACTTTACAAACTATTTTAGTAATGAAACCTAATATTTTTTCATATTGAAATCTTTAGTATAGCTTTTAATAACATAATTAAATATATTGAAAAATATTGAAAATTTAACTTATGAACCAAATTTGGCAGATTCGTGTAGATCTATTGGAAGATCGGGTAGATCGACCTAACCCGAATTCATATGAGCCGAGATTATAAATCGAGATCAAGAAGAATCTAGAAGATTGTGGATAAATATCAATATATAATTTAGGAAGTTTAATTTTGATAGGAAGTATAAACCGAGATAGGAATTATAATTTATATATTGACATTTATCTACAATCTTCTAAATTCTTTTTGATCTTGGTTTATAATCTTGGCTCATATGAATTCGTGTTAGGTCGATCTACCCGATTTTCCAATAAGATCATCTGTTTACAGAATTTTAATCATATTTACGGTTTTATATAAAAAAATCTGATGGTTGGTGATTGATGTATCAGATTTTTTTACAAAGGAAATGGGAAAGTGGACTTACCCCAGTTATTCCGTACTAATTTTGTTTGTCAGATTAATATGGCTTTTCAAACATATAGTGATCATGGGCTTTCATTGATTTCGGCCCATAACATAAATAGAAGTAATAATTGAAAATAGTAAAATTCAAATAGATTCCTCTGTCCGCTCCTTTACGTCGATTGGGAAATAGAGAAAGAGAGAAGAGGGAGCGTCATAGTCTCACTCACTCACATCGGAAAAAAAAATAAAGTACCAACTCATCGCCGGAGATGACGAAGCGAAATCTCCGATCGAAGAAATCATCCGGCGGAAACGATTCTGAACAACACTACGAGAAGAAGATTCGAGATCTGGAATCCATAAACGAATCTCTCAAGGTTTCCCCCCATTTTTTTTTTTTGAACTTTCTCGGATTTCAAAATCTAGAATCCGCTCTGTTTTAGCTCTATTTCAACAACGATTTGGTTTTTTTTTATTTACTTTGCAAATCTATTTTGCTGGAAATATTCATGGATGATACTGTGCCAAGTTTTTCTTATATAAATGTGAAATTCAAAACGGTTCATTCATTTATTGGTGATAATGACATTAGATTTGGTTAGTCCTGTTTGATTATGTAATTTTTGATATTGATTGTATTTGAAAACTCACAGTGTGATGTGGAAGAGCTAAGATCAAAATTGGCTGATGTTTCAATTAGTTCATCTGTCAATACATTACAGTCAGGTAGAGAATTTTCTCAGAAGTCTATTGCTACAAAAGAGCAGGTGAATGATTGTTTAGAATTTTACATAAAAAGACATTTATGTTTATACAAATTCGCATTTGTAACGTTAATACTTGTTATAGGGTATGAGTTCAAGGAGTCAGTCAAATTTGAAGTCTATGTGCTCAACAAAGAAGTATAAAACTGAGAGTTCTGTAAAGCAGTTTGATGGGGAAGTACGGAAATTAAAGGCGCAAAAGGTAAAGCATCTTGTTTTTGCAAATACAGCAGTTTCTGTAGTAGTTTTTTATTTTATTTTGTGTGTTGTGATTACTTTTCAGGTTAAGTTGCAGTGTAAGATCAAGCTAGACTCTATGCACTTCAGATTATTGAGAGCTTCATTAGAAAAAGAAGTTCTTCAGGTAAAGAGAGTAGTAGCAGGTTTTTATATGATTGAATGTTGAATCATGAAGTTAGTAGATTCGCGCTATGTTAACATAACGCAGTCAAGTACAGATCGACTTGAATGATATAATCTCTATGTTTGCCTTTTTGATTTACACTTTTCAATGATTGGCAATCGTTCTTGAAATCCCCATGGTTTTAGTTTAAATTTGAATTAAAAATGTTTGCTGCACATATGATTTTCGGTATAGAGCGGGTCCTCCTAGTTATGGGGGTTCGATTTTGGGAATTGTTTGCCAAGATTGATCTGTTTGGGTACATCTTTTTCTTGATGAATTTGGCTTACAATTGTGCTTGCCTTGCCTAGTTCTGTCTACCTAGTTAGACCTTTGATGAAACCTCAGGCTCTAAATGAAATAGTTGGTTTTTTCTTCTAACAGCTGAAGAAAGAGCTAAGGAAAAGTGAGTTTGAGAAACATGTCTTGTCAGCTTTGAACAATCGCCAGAAGCTGGTATATATTACGTTGAGTATAATTATGCTGTATGTAGTTTTCAGCAACCTTCTTTTTTACTGAATCCATTCAGCTTGTTGATTTTTATATATCTTTTAATCAGATTTTGCAGCTGAAGAATACACAAGCGTTGACAGCGCTTAAGCGCTTAAAATTGCTGCTGCAATCTAAAAAGACTTCCTCAAACAAAAATAATGGTCACATAACTTCTACTGCTTCATTCCTTACGTATCTTGTTTATTTTTTGCCTAATCGTTTAAATGTCTTCTTTTAAAAAATTTCCAGGCCCACCAAAAGGAACAAACTCTAGAATTCAGGTATGTGTATCTGAGCCTAAGCATCAACGTTACATCAGCTTCAACGAGAATATACTGAATTGGTTTCTTTCAACTGAACTATTGTTTTGAGACCTTTATTTAGGATCTTTACCGTACACTTCTTGATTAAGATGTAGATTTTTGATATTCCATGATATATGCGGCTTTGTACTTGTTTTCATAAGTTGGAATTCTAAATGGTTTCTGGTTCTGACTTTGCAGGAGTCTAACGATGAATCTAGACTACTAATGAAGTTGAATAAGATTCATTCTGATTACGAACGCCAAATGAAAGAGTGAGCATTCAAAAGAAAATTTACATCCCTTTCTTGTTGTTATAACCTCAATTATTTCTCAAGTTACGTGTTTGTTACCAATTTTAATCAGAATAGCTGAAGAGGTAAAAAAGTTCAGCCTAGAGGCAGATGAGTTGAAGGCAGAATTTGAGGGAGAACAAAACTCTTTGTAAGTTTGGTCATAACTAAACTCTTATTGTAGCTTCAAAAATTGTTTTCTCTAATTGTTTCTCTTGTTTAGCTCTGCTTCATCTGACAACCCAATCAACCACACTCCGATGGACTCAGAACTTAAGGAGCTTAAAGAAGAGTTTAACAAGCTAAGTACTCTTATCAGCCAAATGGAAATGGCCAAATCCCAACTCATTGAAACAGAAAAAATTCAGGTTAATCATACTTTGGTATTTTATGTTTAGTTTCATCCTTTGAATTAAACCAAGTCCAGCCTTTTTTTTGTGTATGTGGTCTGATTTCTCAAATTTTCACTGTTCATCAGGACGAACTAGCTAAGAACTCTGTTTCCAGCAAGATTACCAACAATGAAACAATCGTAGAGCCATCTCAACCGAAAACTTCCGAGGAAACGTTCTGTAAAACCAATGATCAATCAAACTTGGAGCCATCTGAACCAAAAACTTCTGAAGAAATGCTCTGTAAACCAGCTGAATCCTCTGTTGCCAGCAAGAATACAAATGATCAATCAAACATGGAGTCATCTGAACCGAACACATCTGATGAAAAGCTGTGCAAAAAAGAGCTGAGCAAAGCTGAAGTGTGTTGCTCTTGCACTAGAAAATCGTTGTGCAAGACGAAAAATTGCAAATGCAGAGCTAATGGAAGTGGATGTGGAGACTCTTGTGGCTGCTTAGCCGCGAAATGTAGCAACAGAGAAGAAAATGTAAAACCTGATAAAGCAATGGAACTTAACAATGAAGACGCAAAGAAACTACCATTGCGTGATATCGGGAATATATGTGTAAGTTCTTCTTCTTCTGCAACTTTAAAATTTTTAATTTTAGGCCAACCGGTCTTTACATATTTGGTTGTAACTTTTAATTTTTGTATTCTACAGGAAGCTGGAAATGTTGGTAAGGTGAAAAAAGTTCAGAAACCATTTGCTAAGACGACAAAGTAAACAGAGAGAACTTCAACATTTTGGCGTCATTTTATCTGAAAATTATAAAACCAAAGGTAAGGGCTTTTTTTTTGATAAAGAGAAGTAAAGGCTTTGTTCCGAAAAACTTACTGTTAAAGTCTTAAAATACAGCTTAAACTATTTTGGACAGAAACTTTGAATAATTTCACACTAAATTATTCTACAATATGAGTTCATCGAAGGAAAAGAAAAACAGAAGCTTGAAATGAGTTTCGAATGCCTTAATTAAGTCAGGTGAAAAGTTTCTAGAATAATTTAGTTTACTTCCTTTCACTTGTTTAGAATTAGATGCTTATTTTCTTAATCGTGTGATCTTTTAAATGTAATGAAAGATTTGAAATTTACTCTATGCTCTGCCAAGAGACCTTAGAGATGATGAAACTGAGCTAAATTTTAAGGGAATCTATGCGCTTGATGGTGAAAACATCGGATAAAATCAATTATCAAAAACAGTTTCATAAAGGGGTGTTCAGTCTTAAATAAATCGATCCAAACCGAACTCAACTGAAATAAACCAAAACCTAATTACGAACCATAGCTTAACATGCTATAAATGGATTACCTTTTTCTGTTTCCGAATCCAACAAAAGGGTTTCTCTAAGATTTAATGATAGGGAAATTCCCATAAAAAGACCAGGAAGTTGTCTACTTTAAATTTTCATAATTTAAACTCCCGCTATAAACTTTATCATTTTAAACCTTCAACATAACATTTTGACATCTATTGATTTTTTATCTTACAAAACTTTAATTAAATTCTTAATTTTAAAATTCCAAAAATCACATACAAACATGTTTTTAATCTGATAAAATGAATTAGAGCTTAAGAACATTATTTTGAGGTTTCTTAATTTTAAAATTTAGTTAATGTTTTATGAGATCAAAAATTGAAAAATGTTAAATTGTCACGTTGAAGGTTTAAAATGATAAATTTTCATTTTTGATGTATATATTAGAAATTTTAAAATAGAAGTGGTCGCCACATTTAAGATTTTTCATGAGATTTTCCTTTAATGATATATAGGGCTGGGCATTCGGGTATCCGATCGGGTTTGGATTGGGTATTTCGGGTGTTCGGATGTAGAGATATAGGACCCATCGGGTATTTTAGAATTTCAGATCGGGTTCGGGTATTTTCGGGTATATCCGAACTCAAATAATTTTTGAACCAAACTTTAAAAAATGATATATATTCATATATATTCACTATTTTTTTTAAATCAACCCAAATTCATTAAAACTAGATAGAATATAAAAATAAATTCAGAAAATTCAAACCACCAAACAAAAACACAAAATTTATTTCTTCATTTGTTCTTGAATTTATGAAACATTTAACATTAAATAACAAAACAATTCAAGTAAAAATTATATAATATAATTAAACTAACATATATGAAAATAAAAATAAGAAAAATTAAAACATTTAAGTTTTATACAAGTTTGGATTACTTTGGATGGAGTTCGGATTGTTTGGGTATACCCGATCGGGTACGGATATCCGATGAGTAAAAAATATACACCCGATCGGGTATTCTAGTACATCCATACCCGATCCGAACTCTTTACTTCGGATCGGGTTCGGATTCGGATTCGGGTTCGGGTATCGGTTATTATGCTCAGGCCTAATGATATATTAGACAAACAAACCATCCCTAAAGATTTTATTTTAGCTTGGACAATTTTTGGTGAACTGAAAATCCGAAAAACCTAAAGAACCCGAACTAAAACCGGATTGAACACCCTCGCAGTAACGTTTCATCGATCATGCTAGTCATATGTTACAAAAAAGTGTTACAATGGAAAACAAAAATTAAGGAAAAAAAGAATAAGTTAGAACAATGATTTTGTTTCTCTTATCAATATGAATCTCTTAGATCTTTGTTTGTTTGTGTATACATAATTACAAGAGAAATTAATGTCTATTTATAGTACAAAACTAATAACTCATGAATTTACTTATTACAACATATATTTTAATCTTTATTTGTAACAATTTATAAACTAAGCTTAAGATTAAGTCGTCTTAACCAAATAGAATGAAGCATCATATGCATCACATCATATGGCTTAGCTGGACGATTCAATACAAAATGCTGCTTCACTTCTAAGACTCTCTTATACAACTTCAAGTATCTAACAAGAGAAACACTCTGTAGAATAGTTTTAATCTCACTTATCCTAGAAACAGGGATTTGTATAGAGAATGAGTCCCAATTAAGGACATCACTAAATGGTAATGAATAATTATCCGATATGATTACTGGTACACAACCAGCATATATAGCCTCAACCTCCCTCGGGCTAGCGACTTCCCAACCACTTGGACATAGACAAAACTTACTCATTCCCATTAGTTTTGTATAATCTTTTCCTGGTGGAAGATGTTCATAAACTTGTACTTCATTGTCTTTTTCTTTCCAATGTTTAAATAAGACTTTTCGGATATTACCGTGACTTCTTCCCGCGAAAAACCCTAATATAGATCGAATTCGCGGAGATTGTCCGAGAAAAGATGGACCTAGTTTACCTTTAGGAAGGTAGATCTCCGGTATGGATACGTCTAGGTTCGGTCGGAAGCCTTCTGAGGTGTTCGCATTGCAAAGTCCCCTTATGAATCTTTCAAACAACTTTGGATTCCCATCTATCACGTCTGGTGCCTATTTACACAAGAAATGTAACACATTGATACCAAATTTGCAAAAGAGAAACAAGCAACTACGTGAAAACCAATAGACAGTAATATTAAAATTAAAGGAGAGATTTTGGCCACTTTTAATACGGAAACAATTTATATAACTAAAAGTAGTATAATCCACAAATAATTAGTTCAATTTATGAATGATAAATAAAAAGTAGTTTAATCCACAAATAATATTCTTCGCCTCACCCGTTTGCAACTATTAGAAACATATGGTTCATTGCTTATTGGTGCTACTTCATCAACACACTACATTTCTTTTTTAGTAGCTTATATATGTAAATTCAAGCCTAACTTTTTTTTTTGGTTTAAATTTCAAAAAAAGTTTACTAATTAATTAATTCAAGGTATAAGTTAATAAAATAAAATTTGAAACTTAAGATATTCATTAAATTTGTCTAGTAGCCCTTCCTTTTTATATTTGATATGTCTAATATTCATATTCTCAACCGATAAAACACACAAAAAAGCAAGAGGGAGTATACGTACCCAGTCATGGCATGATATCATGAAATGGTCACCTCCCTGGCTTCGGTTCCAATAAGGATACTTAGTAGCAACAACATCAACATAATCCTCTATGAGGCGGTGAAGCCGAGCCCGTGAAAATCGTTCGACAGAAGTGATGGGCTTGTAGACGAAGTGAATGACCTTCGCAACACTAAATGGTAGGAAGAAAACGTGAGCATTCTCAGGGCTATCCGCGCGAAAAGGGCTTCGATTCTTAGGCCCATCCACGCACATTTCATCCATGAATTGGCCTTCTATGCCGTAAATGTCATTCACAGGGCCATCATGGAAGAGTGGGGCCTCTCCTTCTCTGTATGTCCATACCTTAAAACGTTTCATCATTTCCGTGTGACTCCTGAAATTTGTGTACATACGAGTGTGAGTGACATCAATGTTTTATTTTTACAAGTACAAATTAACGTGACATCTGCCTTGAATGGTAACACATTTAGAGGAGCATTAAATTTTTTATTTGTTAATTAACCATTGTTAACATATCATAAAAGAGTTTTAACAGCAACAAAAAAAATCATAAAAAAATGCATTTAGAAATTTTAAATGCTCATTAGTAGCGCACAAGACTATACAACTGTATCATGTTTGCAGTTAATCATCCTACCAGATATTGATTACCATGTTTAACTTTATATTAAGTTCATAGCTTTTAAGAGTTTTTTTGTTGGCTTTATATCTTTTCAGAGTTTGTAACGCATAAAGTGACTTTCAATATTTGGTTCTTCATGTTGAATTTAAATAGGTTTTTTTTAAATTTAATATATATATATATATATATATACTCAAAACACATAAATAGTCTTTTAATGATTCTAACTGTTTTGAATCAATTGAGTGTGTTGGTGATGTTAATGAGGCATGTGTTGTCTTATGCCTATCAGCCTATAAAATATAGGCTTAGGCTTTTAGACAGAAAAGATTGAATTTGGTAGATGAATATATTTAGTGATAATTAAGCAAATATATATCTAAAAAAATATTAAGGAATTACATTTATAAAAATAACTAAGAATTTGTAAGAAAAAACTTACATGAATTGACATTGTCAAAATATCATTTAAAGAATAAATAAAATCAAATCATTAAGGATACAAATGTCAAATGAAAATCTTTACAATTTAATTAGTTTTCAATAATAATAATATTTTTAAAATTTTAAAATATTTAATAATCAATTAAATGAAAAAATAATTGATATTCAGTTATATTATATTAATTAAATTTTAACATTATGCTTCATTTCTCATTTGATTCTACTTTTGTGAAAAATAAATCATCACATCATCATATTAACAAAACGACTAGATTATTTTTCGTCTGTTGATACATTTGCATAACTGACATCTGTAAGAAAATAATCAATAATTTAAAGAAGAGAATCTTAATAATGTAACCGTTACAAATATTAATATTTAAACGTATTAGTGAATAAAAATATTCATTATATCCTTTTGCGTATAATGCGGGTATTATCGAGTTTTTGTACGTTCGAGATGATTTTAGCTTGCGTGTGTTAATAAGTGGTGATATAATATAAACCAACAAGTTATCAGAAGAATTAACGATATTTTATAAAGCGTATGCACTCTATACATGCAGTAAACTTGTTGACAAAAGTGTCATATGCCAAATATATTTATAAAACAAATTACTGTTATTATTAAAATGAAGGAAAACATCATGACCATCAGCAGACACTCAATTCAATATTTTAAACATTATTTATTACTAAAATTTAAAGATACCGTATCTAAATGTTTGCATATAGACACTGTGTCTATCATAAAGATACTTATTTTCATACTTTTCCAATTTTTTACTATTTTTTATTTTGAGAGACATTTCTAACCATGATGTACGGTATCACTGAATCAGTTTCCTCACTACTCTTTTTTAATGCGGATCACTGTCTCATTTTTTCTTTTTTTGGTTTTATTTGTTATAAAACGGTGAAGTTGTATTACCCTAAAGCGAACAACTGTTTTTTCTCTGTGTAGAAAAAGCAAACGAAAGTTTGGCCTAGTTGAGGAATAAGGAGCATCTGTTGGCCCCAAAATAAAAACATAAAAAGCGTGAGCAATCATGTTATAAAATACTGTATTAGAAATGCGTAATATATTGTTATAAAAGAAAACTAAAAAAAAATACATTTAGTGACAATGACTTTAACATTCAAAAGCAAAATTCCAAACGTTTTACTTTAGAACGCCATGTGTCGTGCTGAGAATAGTTCTAGGTTTTTTCATTACTCTTTCTGTTTATAATATTTCGTTTAAACTATTATACTAATAATAATAGAAAATTAATTTTATTACTCTATTATTTATTAATAATCATGTATATTTTAATTGGTTAATACATTAAATTAGTAGGATAAAACAATAAATACCATTAAAATACATCAAAATACAAAACGAAAAAATTAGTCAAAAAACACTTATATTTAAACAGTAAACAGAAAGAGTTAACACTTATATTTGCCAAAACTGAGTTTATATAACAAGCAAGTAATATTTCCGGAAAAAAAAAATCAAAGGCTTTTTTCAAAATTTGTTTATTTCAATACTCCCTCTGTATTAGAATGTATGATTTCTTGAGTTTTTCACACAGATTAAAAAAACTAATATATGATACTTGTATTAATTATTTTTATATTATATTTCTTATTTAATATATATTTTTTTTTAATAAATTTATTGTAAAGGTAAAACATTAATTAGTTTATTGATTTTAAAAATAAAAATGCATTAAATACATGAAGGAAATCAAACTTTCTGAAACAAAGAAAAAAGTCTAAAAAATCGTACTTTCTGATACGGAAGGAGTACATAGTTGATGATTAAAACCTTTTTTATGGTAGCTTTTGAACTAATGAGCTTATGTTAATAAAGTCATTAGAGCAATCCTTTTTCAGTTCAATAAATACCTTAAAAGTTTCAATTTCCATATTATATAAACTTAGTTTAAAAGAGAATATTGTAAAAGCTCTTGCTTACCGTAGCCGTTAAAGTGTATGAGATAAGTTGCGTAATTTGTATTTTGTCTTTAATGCAACCGTAATTTAATGCTGGCTTCTTTGATAAAACCGATGTTAAATAGTTAGAAAACGATAAATCCATGTGAGACTTGTCAGCCCTCTATCATCTTTGACTACAATCTAAATAGTGTAAATTACTGTACTAAATAAATTAAATTAAGAAAAGAAGTTATTTTCATAGTTAAAAAATGGAAAGAAGAACCGTAAAACTCAACTGATGAAAGGCGGCGTGGTTTTTGTAGAGGGAGCTACTATAATTTTGTGTTGAAGCTGCCTTCTTAATAGCTGCCCTTGCTTTTGCCAAACTTGATTCGATTCTATCCAATCCACTTCTTTTCTGATCATAGCAAACAAATATACTTGGAAAATTAGAAAAAGAAGGTTAAATATTAGGAAAATATTAATTTGATGAAAGAAAAAAGGGTTTTATTTGCCATAGTTTTTTTTAGTAAAAGAATTATTACATACTCTGATAACAACTCTTTTAATTGTAGGACTTGGAGATATCTTTTGGTTCTCTTGATCATCATCAGAAGAAGAGGAGACTAAAGAAAGAGTAGTGTTTGTTGTGTTGCTTTGTCCGACTAGAGACAGCGCAGGAGGAGAAGAGACTGAAACAAGAGTAGTGTTTGTTGTATTGTTCTGTCCGAGAGGGGACAGAGGAGGTGGAGAAGAGACTGTGACTAAAAATTGGTTTCTGTAATCAATTAAAGGCTTATTAGCTGGTTTTGTGGAGACAAATAGTGAAAGAAAAATCAGAATAAGAGTGATGGAAAAAAGGGTTAACAGAGAAAGAGAGCATCTTCTTGATGTTGGAGCAGCCATGGATATGGCTTTTTTTGTTTTCTCTCTCTTTTTTTTCCTTTTTTTGATTCTTTAATCACAAGAGATGAGTCAGAAGAGAATTTTGGAAGTGAAGGAGAAGAAGAAAAGTCATGAAAGATTTTATGTTATATGTCTCTATCAATTACATTAGTGGAAGTAATGAGTTTTGCTTTCACCAAGCAACTTGCTCCTTCCTTGTTTCTTTGATATTGGCTCATTTATAATCCTACAGCTAATGCTATTAATTAATTAATTAAACAACTTTGGCATTTTGTTTTTAATTACCAGGGAACTTGATGCAGTAAACTACTTAACACAAAGTTTTGTAATACGATAATTAATGCGTTTAAAATTAGTAATTCCTTTATTTATTTTAAAAGTATTCAGAGGTGAGCCATGGCTAGTTGTCATCAATGTGCCATCACAAGTTTGTAACCAAAATCTTTTCTTTTTTTTGCTTGATAATACAATAATATGCAGGGCCAAAATTGTCAAGAAAATTGTAATGTTATATAAAATAAGAAATTTCTTTGGTGGGTATGTTATATAAAATAATATGATAACGAGTGAAATAATATAAAAAATGATAAATTATTAATAAACCAACATGTTTACGATTTTTTATCCGTTATTTGATAAAAATAGGTATATATTCATATGAATTAGTTTCTGTGAGTACGCTTATTTTATATTTAAACGAGGCATTTTTAGACTTTCAAACAATTTTTTGGGGGACTGGGCAGTTGTTTCTCAGATCCAATATTTTTGAAGGTTTTATAGTATCTAATTTGGTGCTCAGCTATTGTAGCATTTGTTATATTTTTTTAATGATATTTCGTCAAATGACATATATAAATAAGCTAACAATCTACATTAAGCTTTAAATTTTGAAACGTGGATTTTTAGTAGAATACAAGAATACAAAATTATTTACACATGTAACAATTTTCGTGACGCAATTTTCTTGACACAATTAAGAAACATTTTTTATTTAATAATTCTGTCATGATAAAAGGAAAAAGGTGGGGACGGATAAAGGATTCACGTGAATATCTTTTATTTCCCACGAGTAAAATTGAAGAAAAACGGTTTATTCGTTGCATGTATTAGTGTTAAGTAGGATAAATCCATGAATCCTCTATCGTTCTGATACACACGTTGACGTCTTGAGCCTCTTTTTTTTTTTGGAATTTTCGAGGTTTTGGGTAAGCATAGGAAACATAAGGTTTTTTTATTATTATTATTGGTAGTAAACACACCATATTATATATTAAAGGTAGGCCACGTACCGAATATACTGGAGATTAACCGGGAGAAATATATATATATATATATATATATCAAATGTAGAGGATTATAAAAGTGAGATGACGTAGTATCTTACTTTATATAGTTATATACTATGTTACTATTAAAAATAAGGTATTTTAAAATTTATAGCCAAACATTATTAAAAAAATATTTAAATGAATTAGTATAAACTTAACAATCAAACAATAATATTTCTACACCCAATCACTAATTAAAAATATTTAAATATTAACTATTTAATATCTCTCTTATGGTTTCCTTTTTAATTAAACTATTAAATCAAAATAATTAGTTTAAACATTATAGCCAAAGACTATTGAATAACACTAGAAATCAAACACTATTATTCATACATCCAAACACTAATTAAAAATATTTAAATATTAATTATTTAATATATCTCTCTTCTGATTTATTTTCTAATTAAGTCATTAAATCATAGTAATTATTTATTACTATTAATTCCTCCTTATTTTAATTTGAACATATGTTTTATAAATTATAAAATTATTTTAGCAGTAAAATTTTGTATATTTTGTTTTGAAATATGCTGTAACTATAATTAAAAAACAAATATAAATTTATTTATATCGAAACTCAAACAAATTGTTAAAAGAAATATCATGTAGAATTTTATATTATACTGTTAACATTCTATAATTAAACAATATACTTATTTATTAGATTTTAAATAAAATTAATAGATTTAAGAACTATAAAACTCAAATTCAAAGTTGAAATAACTATAAATTTATTCCAGATTAAAAGAGTAACATTTCATCAAACTTTATATTATTCATTAATTCAGTTTTAATTATATTTCTAAATTGATTCTCTCAAACAATTAACATCTAACCATAAATGTAAACCTTTACAATCTGAATATTAAGAAATTTTAAACTTTTACTGTCCACTAATCCTAAATATTAAAACTCGCTTCACCTCTTTATAAATAAGGACTAGGTTTGCTCTATATTATTTTACCACTATTGTTTATTTTCAGCGCGCACACACATAAATATATATATATATATAACATTTTGTCACCAAATCTGATACGTTTCCAAGTTATAACTCATGAGCTCATAACATGTGTCAATCATGATCTTGACATATGTTAATTTTATAACTAAATTAAGAAAAATCAGCCAGAAAAGAAAAAAAAAATATTAGGTAAAAAGAAACAAATAATATTTCAAGTATATAAAATTAGTAATTACAATTAATAAAAATAAAATCAAAATTTTAAATTTATCAAATTGAAATAAAACTATCTCTTTAGAAAAAAGGAAACCAATAATATTTCAAATTTATCAAATTAAAATCAAAATTTTAAAAATAAATTAAAAGTTCCTATTACGATCAGAAAAATGAATATCAATTTGTTTTTACTATAAAACATATTTTACCACCTTCCCTTCAACCACAACGGAAAAACCCACAGTTTTCTAATCAATCTTTTCCCTTTATTATGGCTTACAAGAAAAATTATTTCACATTAAATCAGTTAGATCAGAAGCGTCTTTATCGCCATACTCATACTACATGCCGTCTTCTTCGAATGTAAGAATTGAGAAACTTCAAGAAAGGTAATGAACTCATAGGAATGAACTTACTGTTACTTGATGAGAAGGTTAGTCTATTTTTTGGTCATCAATCATACTTTTATAACAGCATTACAGTTAATAATTATTTATTATATATCTAACTACAACTTAAATGCTTTAAACCCAAGCCAATACAATTCAAGGAACTATGCATCATTCTCTTCTCAAAAAATTTGGAAATCAATTATGTGAAGGAAATATTATTGAAATCAGCAACGTTATTGTGCAAGATTGCAGTAGAAGCTACAAAATTTCTGATCAAAAATTTCTAATAAGATATACAGAGAAAACAATAATTACAAGTGTCGGACAAAAAATCTGTCAAATATCCAAGGAAAAGTTTCGTTTTCAAAATAACGATGATTTTGTTAAATTGAAAGACATGACAATAGATTTATATGATATGTTTTTAATTATCTTATTTGACTATATAAATATCTAGATGTGTCATTGAGATAATGTTTTAACATTATTTTCATGCAGATGCAATTGTAGATGTTAAAGATATGGAAAAAGATGTATGTGCTAAGGCTACACATGGACTTAGAATAATTACTATGAATTTATTGCTAGAAGGGTAACTCAAATGCATCTATTAATATTTTTTTTTATAGAGTTATATATTCCATGTTTTTTAGTTTCATCGGTCTATTAATATTATTTTTTACTCGATTGTTTTGCTATATTAATAGTAGAATAGAAATACCAACACTGTAGGCAGAACAAGCTGAACCTTTTGAAGACAAATATCGTGGGGTGGAAAATAACAACATCGTTCTCATAATGACAAGTGTTTGGGTGAAGATGTATCAAGGTGAAATTTATTTGTCGACCTCCTTTGGCTCAAGATTCTATTTCAATCGAAATTTTGATTGTGTTGTTGCGTTTCCGCGATTACACTCTTTGCAATACTCATTGAAGGCGAGATAACTTCAGGGGTGGAGGGGAGGAAATGACTTCCCATTGCTTTAACTTTTGTAGATTTCTGTGAAGCTCTTGAATCAGGGGATCACAAGAGCCCGTTCTCATCAAGGAGTTGGCTGTTTCTGAAGCTTCAGTAGAAGCTATCTCAAAAATCACTTCACTCTGATTCAATCTGCCAATCCCTTCTGTTGCCCAACACAAACACATCAGTTCTGCATGTGCCTTTGACTGCAGACCGACAAAATAGTCTCGACTATGGAACAAGGGAATACCATATTGGTCTCGCAAAATCCATGAAGCTCCACAAGATCTATCCGTCTCATTCCAGGCACTTCCAATACTGCATTTCCTAAACTAAGGTTCCATACTAAGGTTTGTGAAGCAGATGTTATCGCCGGTTCATTTGTCCATGCATTTGCCATAAACCATTCATCCGCTTCCTCGAAGGCGTGATTGACAATACTATCAAAGAAAGTTCTCGTTTTCTCAAAAATAAAGGCATTACGAGCTCTCCAAATATTCCAAATGATCCACGGAAAAGCCCTTCTAATTCCTAATGCAATCTGCTTGTCATAGCAGCAGGCTAACAGATGATGTAAGTTAAAAGAGGTGGAGGTCCGAGAGAACCCTGCTGTCGGTCTTGGGAAGTTAACCAACGTCCACACCTGTGATGCCATAGGACATAAAAACAAGGCATGAGTGATTGTTTCTGGTTCTAGGTTACATGATGTACATATAATTTCGGCATTGATCCCTCTAGTTTGTAACCGCTCTCCAACCGCTATAGCCCCTCTAGAAACCCTCCACAAGAAATGGTGAATTTTAGGAGGTGCTTTTAGCTTCCAAACTCTTGACCATTGTCTTCTCTCAGCATCGCTTAAACCGTTATCTTGGGGGTTCAAGGATTCTGTAACGGCTTCACTTAACTTATAGCCACTTTTGGTAGTGTAAGACCCATTCCTTGTGTAGTGCCAGTCATATGAATCCTCCCTTGACAATATGGGCTTCATCCGAGATATAATATTCGCATCCTGATCGTTAAAATAATGACGCAATAATGGCATATTCCATGATGTAGAGTTTGGTAACAATAGCTCAGCCACACGTAAGTCATCCTCCCTGTTCTCGTTTGCCTGTGTTGCCGGTCTAGGGAACTCACCAGCAAGCCAATTCTCTGACCATACCTTGGTGGCTTGTCCATTCCCTAGCTTTCGGATTAGACCTCTTTGTAACAGTTTTCCCCCCAATTAATACTTCTCCAGCCAAAAGACGGTCGCGTCCCCATTCCACTGTCTAGGAAGGGCTTGTTTTGAAAGTACCAACGTTTCAAGATCTGAGACAATAAGGAATCCGGTCTGTCCCAAATCCTCCATGCTTGTTTCCCTAATAGAGCCTGATTAAAACGTCCTATATCTTTAAAGCCAAGGACTCCTTTATCTTTATGCCGCCATAAAGTCTTCCATGCTACACAGGGGATCTTCCTATGTTCCTTTTCACTATTCTACCAAAATTCAATCATTGCACTAGTGATGCGTTTGCAAGTATCTTTAGGCAGTTTAAAGCAGGTCATAGCATAAACCGGAAGAGACATCATAACTGATTTAATAAGTGTTACTTTTCCCCCTTGGGATAAATTTTTTGCAAACCATCCATTCAGTCGCTCTTGAAGCTTCTCTCTAATAAAGCTCAAAATCTTAGTCTTAGAACCATTGAAGCATTCCGGGAGTTCCAAGTATGTTCCTTCTCCTCCCTTTTTATCTATACCCAGACACGTCTTCACTACTGTCTTAGTGGTATCTGGAACTTTGGATCCAAAGATTATGGATGACTTTTCGAGGTTTATAACCTGCCCAAAAGCATTCCCATATAATGTGAGGCAGTCCATCAGTTCTGTACTTTCCGCAGCATCTGCCTTACATATGAGCAAACAATCGTGAACAGTAGATGGTGCACTGTGTTGAAGTATAATCAAATTTCGTATAATACAAAGTCACATTTGTATAAGTTGGTAATTAAGTCAAGAGTCACGAGTTGTCACTCGTATAGTTACGTCTTTTTCGTACATGTTCGTGTCTTCTCAAAACAACATTTCGTATGTATAAGTAGGTTGAGTCTAGTCCTTGAAACTTAATAGAGTGTAATACAATCAAGTCAATATAAGTTTGATTACATTCATACTTTGTTTTCTTCAATACCGTAAAAACATCAAAACACTAACATGGTATCAGAGCTTTACGATTGAGAGGACAAAAAGAGAGAAAACAACAGAAGATATCATATACGTTAGTCAAAACTAAGACGGAACGATGCAAGGCTCTTCACACCAAGTGATCCCTATATTCGATGTGGAGAAGTATGACTTCTGGAGCATCAAGATGGCAACCACTTTTAGGACCAGAAAACTGTGGTCTGTGGTTGAAGAAGGTGTGCCAATCAAACCGGTACAAGAACAAGAAACCCCTGAAACAAGAAGAACAAAAACGCTCAGAGAAGAAGCAGTGTCAAATTGTTGATTTAGAGGTTTAGAAAGAGATAAGGATGGAGATGAGAGAATTGACGTAATAAGAAAGAGAGAGATTGCTGAATATTTCCTCTTATTCACACTTTTCCTTACAAAAGATTACATGTATTTATAGAGTTTTACATAGAAGAAGAAGAAGAGGCAAAAGAGAGAAGGAGAATGGCGTGAAGAGGAGAAGAGAAATGATTTGGCTGCTCCAATAGTCTTGGTGCACCATGCCCTGCTCGTACGCACCCATGCTTGCGCCCATACCTCTCTTTACTTCTTCACTTGGTTTAGTTAGATTCTCTAGTTGAGATCCAACAACTTCCTTTTCTTCTAGTTCCTTCTCAACTAGTCTCCTTCTAGTTTCTTCACAATTAGTTCTCTTTTTTTTCCTCATTCTCTTAAGTTTGAATTCTTCTTCTTGACTATGGGATCACATATTTCAACACTCCCCCTCAAGATTGGTCGGTGAAGATCCTTTAGACCGATCTTGCCATGTATGTGATCCCCAATGATAGAGGATGTTGCCTTGGTGAAGATATCCGCTAGCTGTTCCCCACTTGCTACAAATGCGGGTTTGATGAGTCCTTCTTGAATCTTTCCCTTCACAAAGTGACAATCCACTTCTATATGCTTGGTCCTTTCATGGAATACCAGATTGAATGCTATATGTATTGCAGCTTGATTATCACAATACAACATCATCTCCTCAGCCTCATGTATTCCAAGATCTTCTAGGAATGCTTTCACCCATATCAATTCTTTTGTCACCTCCTTCATAGCCCTATACTCGGATTCAACACTTGATAAGGCTATAACTTTCTGCTTCTTACTTCTCCAAGTGACTAGATTACCTCCCACAAAGGTACAAAAATCGGATGTGGACTTTCTATCTTGCTTATCTCCAGTCCAATCCACATCACAATATCCTTGAACCTTTGTGTTTCCATTAGCCTTCATCCATATGCCTTTTCCAGGGCTGTTTTTAAGTACCTTAGCAGCCTCTCAATCATGTTCCAATGCTGCATAATTGGTTTTTGCATATGTTGACTCACACGGTTCACTGCAAAGCAAATGTCCGGCCTTGTGATAGTGAGGTAAATGAGATTGTCCACCATCCTTTGATACCTCTTAATATCTTCCAATGGCTCCCCCTCAGGATTATCTTGGTAGCCTTCTTCTATTGGAGTTTTAGCCGGCTTGGATCCTAACTTTCCAGTTTCTTCCAAGAGATCCAGCACATATTTTCATTGGGAGATGAACATCCCATCTTCAAACCATGTCATCTCAATCCCTAGGAAGTATTTAAGCTCTTCCAGATCCTTTATATCAAAAGCGATCTTCAAGAGTTTCTTGATTTGATCTACTCCATTTTTGTCACTTCCTGTGATGATTAGATCATTAACATAGATCAAGACCACCACTACTCCTCCTTCACTTTACCTTGTGAAGAGAGTATGAGCAGCTTCAGATCTTAAGAACTTCTTCTCCAAAAGACAAGCGCTTAGCCTTTGGTACTATGCTCTTGGAGATTGCTTTAGCCCATATATTGCTTTCTTCAATCTGCAAACCTTGTTACCTTCCTTATGATATACTTGGAATGGATCCATATATACCTCTTCTTCCAAATCTCCTTGCAAGAAGGCGTTCTTGACATCCATCTGCCACAGATCCCACTTCAAGTTCACTGCCACCGAGATTAGGATTCTTATGGAGTGGAGCTTAGAAACTGGAGCAAATATCTCGGTATAATCCTCTCCATAGATTTGAGTGTATCCTTTTGCCACCAGCCTTGCTTTCTATCTCTCTATTTTCCCATCACTTGTATACTTGATTGTGTAAACCCATCTACACCCAACTGATTTCTTATCCTTTGGTAATTCGGTCAAGTACCAAATGTTGAAATTAAAGAGTATGGAGGCTTAGGGATTGTTGAGAGAGTGATAGTTGTGGCGTGAGAATGATAAGGAGTTTGAGGTTAGGATACTTGGAGAATGTTTAGGATGAAGATGGTGGCGTGAGTATTGATGTAATGAGGGATTATTGTTTGAGAATGATGATAAGAATGATGATGAGAATGAGAATGATAATGGTTGATGAAATAAGATGAACTAAGGAGAAGCATGGCGCCGGAGAGCTAAAGCTCCACCGGCGCCTTTAGGAAGATAAACAAAGCTTCCTTTACTCTTTTAATCTTCTTATTCTCTTATTCACAACTCTTTTTTTACATTAAGTTTACATAGATATTTATAGAGAAGAGGTTACAAACAACAAGAGAAGAAGGAAGAAGAAGCGTGAAGGATAAAGGAGAGAAGAAAGAAATTGGCGCCAAGAGGAGAGAAGGGAGCAGCTCACTGTTTGCCTCCTGTTCATGCTGCACCCATACCCTGCTGCTGACACCTCCATGCTTGTGTCCATGCCCCTCTCTGGCGCCCCATGCTCTCCTTTGCTTCCTCTTTTCCACTTAGTTAGTTTTCTAGTTAGTATGTAACATCTTCCATTCTTTTAGTTACATCCTAACCAAGACTTCTTCTAGTTCCTTATGAACTAGGTTTCCTTTCCCTCTTCCTCTTGTGTTTGAATTCTTCTATCATAGAGATCACATATTTCAACACTCCCCCTCAAGATTGGTCGGTGGATGTCCTTAAGACCAATCTTGCCATGTATGTGATCCTCATTGATAGAAGATGATGCCATGATGAGGATATCCGCTAGCTGATCCTTGCTTGCTCCAAAGACGGTTTTGGTGACTCCTAACCTCAATGAGACCTAGGATTCTGAATCCCATGGCCTTTACTCTTCCTTGCGGATTAGGCTTTGTTTTCTCTAAGCTCCACTCGGATCATGTATCCTAGGGCTTCTTGTCTCAAACTTAATCTTGACTTCAAGCTCCTCAGATGACATCTTCTAGCTCACGGAATACTCACATTGTCATTGGCTTCCTCTTGATGACTCTTGGGAGTATACTCTATCCGTTAGATGCCACTTCCCGCTGCTTCTCGGATCACCACACCTAATAAGGTCTGAAAGGTGGTTTCTCCTTCGGTTTTCTTACAACATCATCCATAGCTACTCGTATGTATCTCCCGGCTTTCTCTCGCCATCGTCTCCTCATACGGTGCTTGGAGCGTCTTGTTGCCTTGTTTACCGTTCCACAGCCTTCTAGGTGAACGCCTCTTGGTCTGAGCTTCACACTCCATCTATCAAGATCAATCTTGGCTTCAACCCTTCATAGATTTGATCTTGATTCTTCAAAGAGCCATCCGCTCTAATCCCACTTATCATAAGACTCTCCCGGCTTCCTCTCGGAATGCCGCACCTATCCATGGTACAATGTGATAGTCTTCTTCTTCTTGGACCATCACCTAACTTGGTGCTTCAACGGTCTTCTTCAACACTCCCCCTCAAGCTTGGTTCGAGTATGAGAAGAACCAAACTTGACAAGGAAGACCGTTGCATAATTTGGAGCTTCACCGCTTCTTCAACACTTCCCTTCAAGACTAGCCCGTTGCCAAGGGACCACTCTTGCAAAAGAAAGAGCACTAAGCTTGATTATGCCAATGATGCTGCCTCCTCTTGGACTATCTATCCCATTTGCCAATTAGGACAAGCTTTCGTCTGCTAGCCATTTTGGATTAGGCCACAAAGAACATCATCTACCTCCACATAACACCATCATGAATAGCTTGCTTGAGCCTATACACACTTCTTCTTGTAGATTGCTCCGCTTGGATCGCCACATGGTTGAGTATGATCACCACTCTCTCAAGACCTCCTGGATCAAGTGATTCGGCCTCAAGAGAGGATGAATGTTGAGATAGATGCTCTTTCAAGTGATAGAATAATCAAAAAGAATTCAAACTCAAAGAAAGGAGGGAAAAGGAAACTAGTTAAAGAAGAACTAGAAGGAAAAGGAAGCTGTTGGATATCAACTAAACAAGCTAACTAGGAAGCAAGAAGGTATGGGTAAAGGTATCGGCGCAGCATGGGTGAAGTATGGGCGCTGGTGACTGTTGAGACACTGTTGGAGTAGTTTGGCTTCTCATCTCCCATGCTTCTCCTTCCTTGCACGCCTCTCTTGTTATATGATTCTCCTTTCTTCTTCTCTTATGTAAAAAGTCTATATAAACTCATAAAAACCTCTTGTAAATGTAGAGAAAGTGAATAAGAGAATAAGAACACAAGAAATTTCAGAAACTCTCTTTCTCTCTTATCTCGCCATTCTCCTCCATTCTCCTTCATTTTCTATCATCTCCTAACTTAAATTCTACATGGTATCAGAGCAGGTTGAGTGTTCAAGCGCTTAACCTCTTTTAATTCTTCTAACACTCTACAAATCTTCTAATCTATAACAATACACTTCCTTAGTTCTATTCACTCTGAGATTAATATCCTTGAGATCATAGGATCTTCAAGTTGTGAAAGGACTAAGATTGTGTATTATTATTAGAAAATGGAGACTAATAGAGTAACAATCTCAGTTATGCTCAAAGGAAACAACTATATTCTTTGGGAAAAAACCACTAAAACCATCCTTAGAGGCCAAGAACTTTGGCGGTATGTTGAGCCAAAGGAGGGAACGGAAGTTATTGTGAAAAATGAGAAGGAGGAAGCTAAGGAAGAGCAAGAAGAACAATACACTCTTTCTTTACTTCAAAGCTCATTAGAACCAAACATCTTGGCGGCATACTCATATGCGGATACTGCCAAGGAGTTATGGGATATACTCAAGGGAGTATATGGAAACATCTCAAATATATCAAGAATATTTGAGGTGAAGAGGGCGTTGAATGAGCTTCAACAAGAGGAGAAGCCATTCAAGGAAATGTTTGGAGAATATAGAAGCTTGTGGGCTGAGTTGGAGATTTTGAGGCCACAAACTCTAAACTCCAAGGAATTAGATGAAAGGCGTGACCAAGATCAAGTGTTTGGACTTCTCTTGGCACTCAATACATCTTACACGGACCTCATTAAACACATACTAAGATTTGAGAAGCTGCCAAGTCTAGCGGTAGTATGTGGGATGATACAAAGAGAGGAGGGGTCAAGAGAACTATTTCGTGCGCCAAGCGAAGCTGCACAGTTTGCAAAGAGGAACCTCACATTTAGAGACAAGAGGATGTTGGAATGTGAGTATTGCAAGATAAAGGGACATGCAAAGGAGAAATGTTGGATTCTCCATCCGCATTTGAGGCCTAAGCAAATAAAGGAGAGTGAAGATGGGCATAAAGCTTTCATGGGAGTGGTACAAAAGGTTGAGGATACTGTTAAAAGATCCGAGTTTGAAATTCTCATCAAGAGCTTAGCTAAATTGAGAGAATCTGGTAAAAGTTTTCTTAGCTCTAAAGGCGCCATAAGGAAGGGTGAAGTTATTGTGGATTCAGGAGCCTCTCATCACATGATCAAGGACCAAGACATGCTAAAAAACCTTGAGCCTTATCATGGAAATGTACAAGTAGCCAATGGATGCTCAGTCCCGATTGAAGGTGTAGGAGAGCTAGAACTTTTCAACAAAGAGACTAAAGCATTGTACATGCCTAGCTTCTCATCTAACCTCCTATCAGTCCATAAAGCTACAAAAGATATGGGTTGTGTGGCATTGTTTGGAAGTGACTTTGTTGAATTTCAAGATCCTAAGTCAAAACATGTACTTGGGAAAGGGAAAGTGGAAGATGGGATTTACCTCTTGAATGTCAATAAACAAGAGGAGTCGGCTCGCGGAATGAAAGCAAATATGGAAGTTCTTGATAGAAAGAAGATTGGAGATAGCCCATTATGGCATGAGAGGTTAGGACACCCAAGCTCAGCCATTCTAAAAAAGGCCTTACCCAATCTTATTCAAGAAGAAGTAGTATGTGAAGCTTGTGTGCTAGGGAAGCATTGTAGACAAGTTTTTCCGAGTTCATCTACAACTTGTGATGAAGTCTTTGGCATGGTGCACTCAGATGTATGGACTGCTCCATGCAACTCTCGTGACCAATAAAAGTATTTTGTATCATTCATTGATGATAAGTCAAGATATACATGGATAACTCTTCTACCTTCCAAAGATCAAGTCTATGAGGCATTCATAAACTTCATGCACTACGTCACTACCCAATTCAAAGCAACAATCAAAGTCTTGAGAAGTGACAATGGAGGAGAGTATGTGAGTAATCGATTCAAGTCATTACTCAACCAACATGGCATTGTCCATCAAACATCATGCGCATACACTCCACAACAAAACGGTGTAGCTGAGAGGAAAAATAGGCATCTAATGGAAGTAGCAAGGACTATCATGATTGCCAAAGATGTACCCAAATTTCATTGGGGAGATGCGGTGATGACTTCAAACTACTTGATAAACCGACTTCCAACCAAGAACTTGGAAGATAGGTCACCGTTTGAAGTGTTGTACAAGAAGAAGCCGAGCTTACATCATCTCAAGGCGTTTGGATGTAAGTGCTTTATGTTTCTACCAGAGGGTCAAAGAAACAAGCTTGAACCTAGAAGCATGAAGTGTGTTTTCATTGGATACTCACCAACTCAAAAAGGATACAAGGTCTACAATCCGGAGACAAGAAGGGTCCATGTGTCTAGAGAGGTGAAGTTCAATGAAAAAGAAAGCTTCTATGGAACTAAGAATCAGGATACCCTTGGAGGTATGGTCTCATCGTCTTTGGATTGGATGCTGTTCAATGAAGCGCCAATAACAAGGGATGATATACAAGGAGAAAGCGCATCATCTGAGAACATCATGGAAGGTGAAGATGCAGTTGATACACATATTGAACCAGATCATGATCCTGCTGAAGAAGAAGCGGATGTTGACGGAGAAGAACCTGAGCCAATCATAACTCTAAGAAGAAGTACAAGACAGAGGCGACAACGTGTTTACTATGGTTACAACAACTCTGCCATGCTCCAAGGAGAGTCTAGTGCGAGTAATCTTCCTTGTGTGATAAGAGAATGTCCTGAGCGTACGGCGAGCTTAGATCTCGATCCTATTGGCGACAGCACTCTCTTATCACAAGGAGGAGATAACACTCAAACTAGCACTATCACATATCCCATTGAGCATTTTTGCTCGTTGGCATCATTACCTATGGAGCATAAAGCTTTTCTTGGAAAAATCAGCAAAGAATCCATACCTAACTCATATGAAGAAGCGTGTGAGAGTGGAGTATGGGTAAAAGCCATGGAAGAGGAAATGAAGTCCATGGAAAGGAATCATACTTGGTACTTAACTGATTTACCAAGGGATAAGAAGCCAGTTGGGTGTAGATGGGTGTATACAATCAAATACACAAGTGATGGGAGGATAGAAAGATACAAGGCAAGGTTGGTAGCAAAAGGGTATACTCAAATCTATGGGGAAGATTATACCGAGACATTTGCTCCAGTTGCTAAGCTCCACTCCATCAGAATCCTAATCTCGGTGGCAGTAAACTTGAAGTGGGATCTATGGCAGATGGATGTCAAGAACGCCTTCTTGCAAGGGGATTTGGAAGAGGAAGTGTATATGGATCCACCCCAAGGATATCATAAGGAAGACAACAAAGTTTGTAGATTGAAGAAAGCAATCTATGGGCTAAAACAATCTCCAAGAGCATGGTACCAAAGGCTAAGCGCTTGTCTTATGGAGAGGGGGTTCATAAGATCTGAAGCGGATCATACTTTGTTTACAAAACAGAGTGAAGGAGGAATGATTGCAGTCCTAATATATGTTGATGATCTAATTATCACAGGGAGTGACAAAGAAGGGGTTGATCAAACTAAGAAAATCTTGAAGGACGCCTTTGATATAAAAGACTTGGGGGAGCTTAAGTACTTCCTAGGAATTGAGATGACACGGTTTGAAGATGGAATGTTCATCTCTCAAAGGAAATATGTGCTTGATCTCTTGGAGGAAACCGGAAAGCTAGGATCCAAACCAGCTAAAACTCCAATAGAAGAAGGTTATCAAGATAGTCCTGAGGGGGAGCCTTTGGAGAACATTAAGAGATATCAAAGGATGGTGGGCAAACTAATCTATCTTACTATCACAAGGCCGGACATTTGCTTTGCAGTAAACCGTGTAAGCCAACATATGCAAAAGCCAACCACACAGCATTGGAACATGATTGAGAGGCTGCTAAGATATCTAAAAAACAACCCCGGAAAAGGCATATGGATGAAGGCTAATGGAAACACAAAGGTTCAAGGATATTGCGATGCAGATTGGGCCGGAGATAAGAAAGATAGGAAGTCCACATCCGGCTTTTGTACCTTTCTAGGAGGCAATCTAGTGACTTGGAGGAGTAAAAAGCAGAAGGTCATAGCCTTATCTAGTGCTGAAGCCGAGTATAGGGCTATGAAGGAAGTAACAAAAGAGCTTATTTGGGTAAATGCATTCCTAGAGGATCTTGGAATACATGAAACTGAAGAAATGTTGTTGTATTGTGATAATCAAGCTGCAATACATATAGCATCCAATCCGGTATTCCATGAAAGGACTAAGCATATAGAGGTGGATTGTCACTTTGTGAGGGGAAAGATTCAAGAAGGAATCATTAAACCTGCCTTTGTAACAAGTGAGAACCAACTAGCTGATATCTTCACCAAAGCAACCTCATATGTCACTTGTGATCGCATCCATAGCAAGATCGGTCTAAAGGACTTTCACCGACCAATCTTGAGGGGGAGTGTTGAGATAGATGCTCTTTCAAGTGATAGAATAATCAAAAAGAATTCAAACTCAAAGAAAGGAGGGAAAAGGAAACTAGTTAAAGAAGAACTAGAAGGAAAAGGAAGCTGTTGGATATCAACTAAACAAGCTAACTAGGAAGCAAGAAGGTATTGGTAAAGGTATGGGCGCAACATGGGTGAAGTATGGGCGCTGGTGACTGTTGAGACACTGTTGGAGTAGTTTGGCTTCTCATCTCCCATGCTTCTCCTTCCTTGCACGCCTCTCTTGTTATATGATTCTCCTTTCTTCTTCTCTTATGTAAAAAGTCTATATAAACTCATAAAAACCTCTTGTAAATGTAGAGAAAGTGAATAAGAGAATAAGAACACAAGAAATTTCAGAAACTCTCTTTCTCTCTTATCTCGCCATTCTCCTCCATTCTCCTTCATTTTCTATCATCTCCTAACTTAAATTTCTACAATGAAGGCCATGTGGAAGAATATGACCCTCCATAAACACCATTTAATCAATACCTTGGAGCAACTACTTCTTGGACTATATGAATCTTCCGCTTGTTGAAAGATTCATTAATGAAAGATAGAATTAGCCTATGAGATTGGTTTTGGAAGTCATGAACTTCTTGGAAATGATTATTGCAGAGTTTGATTCGCCTGTTACTAGAACTGAGAATTTGCCAAGAGCTTCACTGAGTCGCTGTTGCTCTTCTTCTTCTCAGAGCAACAATCGCTCTTAACCTCTTTCTCTGAGGTTTCACCTCTCTCAGCAGTCTTACTCTTCTCCTCCTTAACGCTTGAAGTTACAAGCAAATGTGAGTTTCCAATCACCATAACTGGAATCAAACTCACAAGTCTATCCAAAAACATTGCTTACTATCTCTTCACCGCCTCTTCTATAATTTTTCCACAATTGATTTTCCTCTTATCAACTGTGTCTCTTTGATCAAAAATTATTGACCTCTTCCTTTTCTTTGCAGAAAACATCTCAGCCTTGTGCTTCATCTTTGTTTCATGCAAGTCTTCTATGTGAACTCCTCTTGTCATGTCTCTTCTGCAAGTCTCTTCCGGGTTAAAGATGTGAACTCCTCTTGTCACTTCTCTTCCGCAAGTCTCTTCCGGGATTCAACCTTCTTCAGCTTCCTCTTTCTAAGGTAAGCTTCTCCTTTTCTCCAAGTTTTACTATGAGCTGTCTCATATTTTTCTTGAAGTCTTATGTGAACTAGATTCACACTTTCTTTGACTGTTTTTTGTACATCCGGTTTAATGCTTCCTCTTCTTTCTTGCTGGATGTCTTCATTTGATCACCAGCCACTTTACTTCCTGTTCAATGATTTGTTTTCACTTGGAGCTTGCTTGGATCACCACTTAAGGTCACCACCCAGCCTTCTCCTCTTCTAAACCATCACGCCAAAAACATTCTTCATCTCCTAGATGCCTTATTTCCCACGCCATACATGCCAAAAACCATCATGCCATGACAAGCTTCTTCACGGATGAATGATTCTTTAAAAAAATAATCCTCTGGATCTTGTTTCCAAAGAGGATCACCAAGGAATTGATATTGATACAACCCCTTTTTCAAAGTTTTGTATGTGGATCTAGACTTCACACACAAGAACCACAAAGAAAAATATTTACTCTCTCACACACACCCCATTAATTAGAAAACGCATGGGAGGAACAAATTACCCCAGAAAATTTTCTCTCATGTGTTTAACAAAAGACCGAGCTCCTCAAGGCAAGGAGCCAAGGAGAGCCCAACGAAATCTCCCTCAATTTGTCATCATTTTCTAGTAACAATACACACCCTTAGTCCTTTCACAACTTGAAGATCTTATGATCTCATGGATATTAATCTCAGAGTGAATAGAACTAAGAAAGTGTATGGTTATAGATTAGAAGACTTTGTAGAGAGCTAGAAGAATAACAAGAGATTAGGCGCTAGATCACTCAACTTGCTCTGATACCATGTTGAAATTAAAGAGTATGGAGGCTTAGGAATTATTGAGAGAATGATAGTTGTGGCGTGAGAATGATAAGGAGTTTGAGGTTAGGATACTTGGAGAATGTTTAGGATGAAGATGGTGGCGTGAGTATTGATGTAATGAGGGATTATTGTTTGAGAATGATGATGAGAATGAAAATGATAATAGTTGATGAAATAAGATGAACTAAGGAGAAGCATGGCGCCGGAGAGCTAAAGCTCCACCGGCGCCTTTAGAAAGATAAAAAAAGCTTCCTTTACTCTTTTAATCTTCTTATTCTCTTATTCACAACTCTTTTTTTTACATTAAGTTTACATAGATATTTATAGAGAAGAGGTTATAAACAACAAGAGAAGAAGGAAGAAGAAGCGTGAAGGATAAAGAAGAGAAGAAAGAAATTGGCGCCAAGAGGAGAGAAGAGAGCAACTCACTGTTTGCCTCCTGTTCATGCTGCACCCATACCCTGCTGCTGACACCTCCATGCTTGTGTCCATGCCCCTCTCTGGCGCCCCATGCTCTCCTTTGCTTCCTCTTTTCCACTTAGTTAGTCTTCTAGTTAGTATGTAACAGTTTCCATTCTTCTAGTTACATCCTAACCAAGACTTCTTCTAGTTCCTTGTGAACTAGGTTTCCTTTCCCTCTTCCTCTTGTGTTTGAATTCTTCTATCATAGAGATCACATATTTCAACACCAAATGTGGTTCTTTTACATGGACTTCATTTTCTCTTCCATGGCTTTTACCCATACTACATTCTCACATGCTTTTTCATATGAGTTAGGTATGGATTCCTTGCTGATTCTTCCAAGAAACGCTTCATGCTCCATAGGTAAGGATGCCAATGAGCAAAAATGCTCAATAGGATATGTGATAGTGCTAGTTTGAGTGTTATCTCCCCTTGTGATAAGAGAGTGTTGTCGCCAATAGGATCGAGATCTAAGCTCGCTGTACGCTCAGGACATTCTCTTATCACACAAGGAAGATTACTCGCACTAGACTCCCTTTGGAGCATGGCAGAGTTGTTGTAGCCATAGTAAACACGTTGTCGCCTTTGTCTTGTACCTCTTCTTAAGGGTACTGTTGGCTCAGGTTCTCCCTCACTATCATTCGCTTCTTCTTGAACAAAATTCTGATCTTGCTCCGCATGTGCCTCATCTTCTACTCTGGTTTCAGATGATTCGCTCTCTCCTTGTACTTCATTTATTAGAGCGTCATTAACCCGCATCCAATCCATAGGTAATGAGTCACATCCTCCGGAGCTTCATGGTTCTTGTTTCCATAAAATCCTTCTTCTTCATTGAATCTCACCTCTCTAGATACATAGACCCTTCTTGTCTCCGGATTGTAGACCTTGTATCCTTTTTGTGTTGGTGAGTAGCCAATGAACACACACTTCATACTTCGAGGTTCAAGTTTGCTTCTTTGTCCCTCCGGTAAAAACATATAACAAGAACATCCAAAAGTCTTCATATGATTCACGCTTGGCTTGCTTTTGTGTAGCACTTCAAATGGTGATTTATTATCCAGATTTTTGGTTGGAAGCCGGTTGATCAAGTAACTTGATGTCATTACTGCATCTCCCCAATGAAACTTAGGTACTCCTTTGGCAATCATGAGGGTTCTTGCTACTTCCATGAGATGCCTATTCTTTCTTTCTGCTATCCCATTCTGTTGTGGAGTGTATGCACACGATGTTTGGTGTATGATACCAAGATTATTGAGTAACTCCTTGAATTGTTTGCTCACATACTCCCCTCCATTATCACTTCTTAAGATCTTGATTTTGGTCTTGAATTGGGTAGAGATGTATTTGGTGAAGTTAGTAAACGCTTCATATACTTGATCTTTCGAGTGTAAGAGTGTGATCCATGTGTATCTTGAGTAGTCATCAATGAATGAAACAAAATATTTATATTGATCTCTTGAGTTACATGGGGCAGTCCATACATCCGAGTGTACAATGCCAAAAGCTTCATCACAAGTTGTAGATGAAGAGGGAAAAAACTGTCTACAATGTTTCCCTAGTACACATGCTTCACAAACTTCTTCTTCTTGAACGAGATTGGGTAAGACCATCTTGAGGATAACTGAACTTGGATGTCCTAGCCTTCCATGCCATAATGAGCTATCTCCAATCTCCTTCTTGTTAAAAACTTCCTTATCCGCCTTTACTCCAAGAGCTTTTAGCTTTTCTTGTTTATTTGTTTCCAACAGATACACTCCATCCTCCACCTTCCCTTCTCTGAGTACATGATTTGTTTTAGGGTCCTGAAACTTCACAAAGTCAGTCCCAAACATTGCCACACAATCCAAATATTTTGTTGCTCTATGAACTGATAAAAGGTTGGATGAGAAGCTAGGCATGTATAATGCTTTAGCTTTTTTTTTTTTTGTGAAAAGCTCTAACTCTCCTATACCTTCAATCGGAACTGAGCTTCCATTGGCTATTTGTACATTTCCATGATATGGCTCAAGATTTTTCAGCATGTCTTGATCCTTAATCATGTGATGAGAAGCCCCCGAATCCACAATGATCATATTCTTCTTAATGGAGCTTTTAGAGCTAAATAGGCTCTTACCAGATTCTGTGAGCTTGGCTAGACTCTTGATGAGAGCCTCAAACTCGGATCTTCTGACCATCTCTTCAACAGGTTGCGTGACTCCCATGAAGGCTCTAGGTCCACCTCTATTCTCCTTTAGCCGCTTAGGCCTTAAGTGTGGATAAAGAGTCCAACACTTCTCCTTAGTGTGCCCCTTCATCTTACAATGCTCACATTCTAATACCCTCTTGTCGAATGTGAGATTCCTCTTTGCAAGATGTGCGGCCTCACTTGGTGCACGGAATAGGTCTCTTGACCCTTCCTCCCTTTGTATCATGCCACATACTTCAGCTAGACTTGGCAGCTTCTCAAATCTGAGTATGTGCTTGATAAAATCTTTGTAGGATGCATTGAGTGCCAAGAGAAGTCCAAACACTTGGTCTTGGTCACGTCTTTCTCCTAACTCCTTAGGGTCGATTGTGTGTGGCCTCAAAATCTCTAACTCGGCCCACAAGCTTCTATACTCCCCAAACATTTCCTTGAATGACTTCTCTTCTTGTTGAAGCTCATTCAGCGCCCTCTTCACCTCAAATATTCTTGATATATTTGAGACATTTCCATATACTCCCTTGAGTATATCCCATATTTTTTTGGCAGAATCAGCATATGAGTAGGCCGCCAAGATAGATGACTCTAGTGAGCTTTGAAGAAGAGAGAGCGTGTATTGTTCCTCTTGTTCCTCCTTTGCTTCTTATTTTTCATTTCTCACTACAGCTTCCGCTACCTCCTTTGGCTCAACATATCGCCAAAGTCTTCTTCCTCTAAGGATGGTCTTAGTGGTTTTTGCCCAAAGAAGATAGTTGTTTCTTTTGAGCATGACTGAGATTGCTACTTTATTTGTCTCCATTTTCTAGTGACAATATACAATTCTAGTTCTTTCACAACTTGAAGATCCTATGATCCCAAAGATATTAATCTCAGAGTGAATAGAACTAGGAGGATGTATTGTTATAGATTAGAAGATTTGTAGAGTGCTAGAAGAGTTATAAGGTGAGATTTAAGCGGTTGAAGGATAAACCCGCTCTGATACCATGTTGATTTTAGAGGTTTAGAAAGAGATAAGGATGGAGATGAGAGAATTGGTGTAATAAGAAAGAGAGAGATTGCTGAATATTTCCTCTTATTCACACTTTTCTTTACAAGAGATTACATGTATTTATAGAGTTTTACATAGAAGAAGAAGAAGAGGCAAAGGAGAGAAGGAGAATGGCGTGAAGAGGAGAAATGATTTGGCTGCTCCAATAGTCTTGGTGCACCATGCCCTGCTCTTACGCACCCATGCTTGCGCCCATACCTCTCTTTGCTTCCTCACTTGGTTTAGTTAGATTGTCTAGTTGAGATCCAACAGCTTCTTTTTCTTCTAGTTCCTTCTCAACTAGTTCTCCTTCTAGTTTCTTTACAATTAGTTCTCCTTTTTTCCCTCCTTCTCTTAAGTTTGAATTCTTCTTCTTGACTATGGGATCATATATTTCAACACAAATGACACAATGGCTTTGCAAATTTTGCAAACTGCCGTCTCTGATTAAGTTTTCTCACTGATTGCAGCAGCATCAACGTCAAAAGAGGCTTGGGATGCATTAAAGGCAGAATATCAAGGTTCTCCTAAAGTCAGATTGGTTAAACTTCAAACATTACAAAGAGAATACGAAAATTTGAAGATGTGTGAAAATGACGACATCAAGACATTCACCGATAAATTAATTGTTTTGGAAAATCAATTAACTTATCATGGTGAAAAGAAAACCGACTACCAACTTATACAGAAGATATTGATCTCTCTCCCAGCCAAGTTTGATAGTATTGTTAGTGTCTTGGAGCAAACTCGTGATTTGACTTCACTAACAATGATGGAGCTGATCGGTATTTTAAAAGCACATGAGGCAAGGATAACCGCAAGAGAAGAAAGCACTAATGAAGGAGCATTTAATGTTCACACCAAAGGAAAGAAATCTGTTTTCAAACAAAACAAAAACAAGAGTCTTGTTAGTCAAGGAAAGAAATGGTGTGAGTTTTGTAAGAAAAACAATCACACAGAAAATGATTGTTGGAAGAAACCAAAGGAAAACGATCATGGCAAGAATCAGAGAAGTAACATGGAGTGTTATAATTGTGGTAAGATCGGCCACTTCACAAATGTATGCCGCTCAAAGAAAAAGGAAAGAACACATGTAAGTCTTGAAGAGGAAGACTTGTCTGAAGATCATATGTTGTTCAGTGCAAGTGAAGAAGGAACAACAATAGTTACAGAAGACATTTGGTTAGTAGATAGTGGATGCACTAATCATATGATGAAAGAAGAAAGATATTTTTCTAAGATCGACAAAAATATCAAGGTTCCGATTAAAGTTGGAAACGGAGAAATGGTTATGACAGCGGGTAAAGGTGATATTACAGTAATGACAAATTATGGGAAGAGAGTCATCAAAAATGTTTTCTTGGTACCTGGTTTGGAGAAAAATCTGTTAAGTGTTCCTCAAATCATTTCAAGTGGCTATCGAGTGTGTTTTAAAGATAAGAGATGCATCATGTTTGGCGCAAATGGCAAGCAGATTATGAACATTCACATGACTCACAAAAGTTTCAGAATCAAGTTGAGTTCAGTACAAGAAGAAGCTATGAATACAAGTGAGCAAGTGGAAATGTAGACATAGCACAAAAGACTTGGTCATGTAAGCAACAAACGGTTGCAACAAATGCAAAACAAAAGTTTGGTAAATGGTTTACCAAAATTTAAAGTCAACAAGGAAGTATGTGAGGCATGTAATCTTGGGAAGCATTCACGGAAAAGTTTTCCAAACGAATCTCAAACAAAGACAAGAGAAAAGCTTGAGATTGTGCATACAGATTTATGTGGACTGATGCAGCATAAATCTCTTGATGGAAGTCGGTACTTTTTATTGTTTTTGGATGACTACACTCACATGCGTTGGGTTTACTTTCTCAAGCAAAAGTCTGAGACCTTCTCAATGTTCAAATTTTTTTAAGGCAATGGTTGAAAAACAATCAGATTGTACCATCAAGACATTAAGATCTGATGGAGGTGGTGAGTTTACTTCACAAGAATTCAATCAGTTCGGTGAAAAGGAAGGAATCAACAGGCAAGTCATGTTGCCTTATTCACCACAACAAAATGGTACATCAGAACGCAAGAATAGATCTTTGGTGGAGATGGCAAGATCAATGTTATTTGAGCAAAGTTTACTGCTCAAGTTATGGGCAGAAGCGGTATACACCTCCGCTTATCTTCAGAACCGTCTATCGTCAAAGGCAATTGAAGACGATATAATGCCTATAGAGAAGTGGTGTGGACACAAGCTAAACGTGTCACACTTCAAAAATTTTGGTAGCATATGTTACGTACATATTGCTGATCAAAAAAGGAAAAAATTTGACGCTAAGGCAAAGCGTGGAATTTTTGTTGGATATAGCAATCAATCCAAGGGGTATATAGTTCCCATTCTGGAAAATGAGAAGATTGAAGTATCAAGAGATGTTGAGTTTGAAGAAAACAAGAAGTGGGATTGGGATAGACAAGAAGAAGTCAAGAAATATTTTGTGCTACCCATGAATGATCTACAAGCACCAAAAGATCAAAGTGAAAGGATATCCGGTTCTGTTGATCAAACCGAAAGTATCTCCAGCCCGGTCTCCTTTCAACATGGTGACCATAATGACGAAGAAGGAGAAAATTCAGAGCCACCAAAGAAGTTCAAGTCCATGGTGGAAATCATGAGAATCACACCAAGAGTGGAACTTGACGAAGCAGCTCAAGTAATAGAAGCTTGTCTTCTTGCACATGAAGAACCACAAACTTACAATGATGCTTGTAGCAATAAAGAATGGAGAAAAGCCATGAGTGAAGAGATATAAATGATTGAGAAAAATAAGACATGGAAACTAGTAGACAAGCCGGAAGAGAAAAATGTGATAAACGTGAAGTGGATCTACAAGATCAAAACAGATGCAAGCGGAAATCCGATTAAACACAAGGCGAGACTAGTTGCAAGAGGGTTTTCTCAAGAATATGGAGTTAACTATCTTGAGACATTTGCCCCTGTCTCAAGACATGATACAATACGAGCTCTACTTGCATATGCGGCTCAAATGAAGTGGAAATTGTATCAAATGGACGTCAAATCTGCTTTTCTAAATGGAGAACTAAAAGAGGAAGTCTATGTCACTCAAACACCTGGTTTTGTGATTGAAGGACATGAAGAGAAGGTGTTAAGGCTATACAAAGCCTTATATGGCTTAAAACAAGCCCCACGGGCATGGTATGGAAGAATAGACACATACTTCATTCAAAATGGTTTTGAGAGAAGTATGAATGATGCTGCCTTATATATCAAGAAGCAAGGGAGAGATGTGTTGATCGGTAGCTTATACGTTGACGATATCATTATCACTGGGAGTAATATTCATCTCATCGAGATATTTAAGGAAAATATGAAGAATGAATTCGAGATGACGGATCTTGGCTTGTTAAACTACTTTCTTGAAATGGAAGTAAACCAAGATGATCAGGGCATATTTCTTTCACAAGAAAAATATGCAAACAAACTTATTGATAAGTTTGGAATGAAGGAAAGCAAGAGTGTAAGCACTCCACTTACACCACAAGGAAAAGGAAAAGAAGATGACAAGGAGTATGAAGATCCAACTAAGTTTCGAAGCATTGTTGGAGGGCTTTTATACTTATGTGCATCAAGACCTGATGTGATGTACGCAAGTTCCTATCTCTCTAGATACATGTCATCACCACGTGTGAAGCACTATCAAGAAGCAAAAAGGGTGTTAAAGTATGTCAAAGGAACGTCAAGCTTTGGAGTTTCATTTACAAGTGTGGAGACACCAAGATTAATAGGCTACTCGGACAGCGATTGGGGTGGTTCTATTGAAGACAAGAAAAGCACATCAGGTTATGCTTTTAGCCTTGGATCGGCTATGTTTTGTTGGCAATCAAGTAAGCAATAAACAGTAGCTCAATCAACAGCAGAGGCAGAGTATGTTGCTGTATGTGCAGCGGCAAACCAAGCCGTATGGTTACGAAGACTTATGGAGGATTTCGGATCAAAGTTTGAAGAAGGGATTCCAATCTTATGTGACAACAAGTCAGCAATAGCTATAGGCAAGAATCCGGTGCAGCATAGAAGAACAAAACATATAGAAATCAAGTACCATTACGTACGTGAAGCGGAGCACAAAGGACTAACTCAACTGGAATATTGCAAAGGCGATGATCAACTCGCAGATATCTTCACAAAGGGACTAAGTGTTTCAAGGTTTGAAGATCTTAGAAGGAAGGTTGGAGTGAAGCCGAGATATGATTAAGCGGAAGTGTTGAAGTATAATCAAATCTCGTATAATACAAAGTCACATTTGTATAAGTTGGTTATTAAGTCAAGAGTCATGAGTTGTCACTCGTATAGTTGCGTCTTTTTCGTACATGTTCGTGTCTTCTCAAAACAATATTTCGTTTGTATAAGTAGGTTGAGTCTAGTCCTTGAAACTTAATAGAGTGTAATACAATCAAGTCAATATAAGTTTGATTACATTCATACTCTGTTTTCTTCAATACCGTCAAAACATCAAAACACTAACACACTGCTGGTCCAGATGCCGATGCCCTTACCCCTGTAAGTTTACCTCTCTCCGCAGATTTATTCAGCAAATGACCAAGGCCTCAGCACATAGGATGAACAAGAAAGGCGAGAGGGGATCCCCTTGATGCAGACCCCCTTTCCGGTGTAATAAACCCATGGGATTTCTCATTAATTAGTACCGAGTATGTAACAGTTAAAACACAGCTCATAACCCAGCTAGTCCTTTTGTGATCAAATCCTAATTCATTCAACAATCTCTTAAGAAACAACCATTCCACTTGGTCATAGGCCTTAGACATATCAGTTTTAATAGCCATGAAGCATGTCGCTGCCAGCTCATTTGTCCTCAAGGCGTGAACCATTTCATATGCTATGAGTACATTATCGGAGATTAGTCTTCCAGCCACAAAGGCTCCTTGGGTATCAGAGATAAGGTCCGGTAGTATCTCTTTTAATCTCGAACATATGATCTTTGACACTATCTTATAGTGTACAGAACAAAGACTTATAGGTCTCATCTCTGTCATTCTTGTCGGGTTAGTTACCTTAGGGATCATACAAATATTAGTGAAGTTCCACTCTGGGGGAAGATACACTGTCCTGAAAAATTCCTTGATCTCTTCGCATAAGACCGGGCCTACCGTTCCCCAATGTTGTTGGTAAAACTTCCCAGTAAAACCATCTGCTCCCGGCCCACTCTCACCTTTAATGTTAAAGAATGCTAGTTTAATCTCCGCATCCGAGACTGGCTTGATCAGTTGTTCGTTCATATCTCTTGTAACCTTGGGAGTGAAATCTTCGAAAATGCCATCCATGTTCACTGGGTGAGAACTTCAGAACAATTGTCGAAAATAATTTACAGCCACGTTTCCCTTAGAACCCTCCGCATATTTCTCACAGCCATTGTCATCTATAAGCATATGTACTCTGTTTCTTACTTTCGTAGCCTTTACACTATTATGGAAGTGCTTAGTTTTCAGGTCACCCGCAGCCAACCATTGTTCTTTGCTTCTTGTTTTCCAATAGATCTCTTCATCCCGGTAGGCTGCTGATAATCCTTTCTTTAACTGCCACATATTATTCTGGTCCGGAAACAACTTTCCCTGTTCCTCCTCCAACTCTTTTTTAAGTCTCTTGATATCTCGTGGAGAATTCGTATTTCCTTTTCTCTTCCATTTGGCGAGTTCTTGGCAAAATTTCTTTATCCTATCTGAAACCGAATGTGTCTCGCCATTATCGTTATATTCCCCACCCCAGCCATAGGCTACAGCCTCCATAATTTCGGGCTTCCCATTCCATCTACTGTCATAGTAAAATCTTTTAGTATCACATCTATTATCTTCAGAGACAAATGAGATCACAATCGGTCTATGATCTGAAGCTAACATTTCAAGATACTCCATGTGGCCTCGTGGAAACATTCGGAACCAACTATCATTTCCAAAACTTCTATCAAGACGGCATTGTATCCATACATTGTCCCGCCAACCATCCCACGAGAATCCATTGCCAGAACTTGGGATTTCCCGCACTTTACAATTAGACACCAGATTCCAAAAATCCCAAAAGTTAGATTCTGCTCTATATGACCCTCCTTTTTTCTCTGAATTCTCAAGAAGTTCATTAAAATCCCCAACTAGCATCCATTATTCATCTCTATCATGGCCAATGCTAGAGAGGAAGTCCCAGACTTTTTTACGATGAGCTCTTACTGGGTCACCGTAGACACGTTAAGAAGAATGTTATCGATCCTAACTTCACCTTAAGGTCAATAACTCGTGAGTCATAATGTAAAACTGAAACTTCATAACTTTTCTTCCAAAACACTGCAAGACCTCCACTTAATCCGTGAGGATCAACAATGACACTACAATCGTAACCAAGTGACTCTCTTAAACTCAAAACATAACTATCTTTTTGTTTCGTTTCCATAAGAAAAAGTAAATCCAGAAAATACTTCCTACTAGTTCCCGTAAACGACAAACCATCTCGGTGCTTCCAGGTCCTTGACAATTCCAGCTCATAATGCTCATTTGATCTGCAGCGGCTTCAAAATGGAAGCCACCGTACTTTCCTTGGTTTTGGGGATCTTCTTAGAAAGATCTTCAATTCCCGTGTTCAGCTTTCTTTTTGTGTGTTCTCTGGGCCTGAGTTCAGTCAGCGGAGCACTAGTCATAGGTATACTTCTCCGAAAGGTTTGTGTTTTCTTATTCCACGATACTGGCCGTTTCCTCTCTTTTTCCCCCACACCTATACTCTCCCTCCTGAAATATTCTATCTGCAGCTGTAAAGGTGAAGCATGAAGGGTGGGAGTGTGGTATTTCAGCCCTCTCTCTCACATCTTCAACCTCCACCTCATAAAGATGTGGATCCGTTGGGGCTGATGACGATGAGGTTACATTGGGCCCTTTCCTCTTATGCCCGTTTCTAGTCGGTCCTTCGTCTGCATACTAAAAGTTGCTACCTTCATCCTTCTCCACATTGTGTGTTATCTTGTTTTGAGGTGTCCTAGATTCCCCCGAATTCTCTTCCAGTGATTGTTGCACGCGGATAATTCTCGCGTTCCTCTCTGATGGATCTGCATGAGCTATATATTATTGAGCAATAATATTTTCTTCCCGTGAGAGCCCCGGGAAAATTAGAGCAATCCCAGGCGGCGTGAGGAGGCCCAGAGGTCTCTGTTCCGTTTCCACTCTAGCTTCCACTTCTCCCGTCGAAATCCTTTTTAATGATTCATCCTTAGGTCCCCGTACCAATACCCTGTTTTTTCAATAGAGGGCAACACGTTTTTTCATGAGTCAGTCTGAAACAGTGGAAGCACCGTTTCCTCAATTTCTCATACTCATAATTAATCACTACGACCTCTCCAGATGGTGTCGATAGGTTCTATGTGTAAGACCGCGAAAATCTTGATTGAAAAATTATGAGACAAAAATCAATATAAGATATAAATAAAGGATTGAAAACGTTTAAAAATCAGTTAAGAAAGAAGACGAATTCACGGAGTCGAGATATGATCTCTTTCCTTAACTCAATAAATCGCCTGTAATGTGTGACGGTGATATGCGACTTTTGAATATACAACCATGACTAGACTGTTCGCAACACCCAAAAACAGAATCTAACGAACTATAACGTGTACGAATACTCTCGAGACTTACTTAAGAAAAGAGAAGGGTTTTTTTGCTGGAACTATTTTTCTAACTGCTCTTCGTTTAGCATGCGAAATAATGAAGAGCGTAGGCGTTTATTTATATGAGAAGGAGACTTTATCGTCAAGCCAAAGGATAAGAAAGAATATTCCGAAAATATTCATGTTCATCTTGTGAGATGAGGATCATATTTATTCCGATAATTATCTGGAAGTTTTTTCCGAGATTATCTTGACACAATCTAAAACGTTTAGATTTATCGAGAATAATTAGACTCAATCTGTTTAGATTTATCTAGATAATTATGCAAAAATAAGAACATCTTATTAAGATTTGCATAAAGATTCATCTCAATCCTTCTCCATAATGTCTCTACAAAATTTCTCTTCACATTATAACACAAAATTACACAGCCCAATAGCTTATAATTTTTGGGCTCCAACAATCCCCACATGAATAGAAATTACTCTAAACAATGCATACTCAATTATACAACGCTGACTCGATAGACCTTACTGACTAGACTTAACACTAGACTAGATAGACAGACTTTTCGAGAGTATAAGCGAAAACTAACTGCATCTGAGGTAGTAGCATATTCCAGCCTTGAACCACTCATTGTTAGTACCTGCCGGATCTACATTTCAGGAGGTGAACGTGATGTCTTGAACCACCCGAAGTTTTGTGTAAACCGAAAAAGCAGATATAACACAGCTTCATTTTCTCGTAGAGTTAAGTTCTCTATTGTGCTTGTTTTGGCCTTGAACATGCCTGGTTGTCATGAGTGAATTTGGAGAGTATAGCCTAAATTTCATTCTCCTAGAAACGACCCTATTTCATACTCACTAGATGATTGCCATTTTAACCTCTCATATATACAGAAAGTATCCTGTTTATACTTTATATTCATATATATGAAGGTTTATGGTCTCATCTCATTAAAAAGCCATTGTTTTACCTTATATACTTACATGTAGCACTGTTTGTCATCGTGGGATATGAGTAGTACTCAGTGCTTTAATCAGATTCTGCATGATTTAGTTGTCCCTTCTGAACCATCATCTTGGGATCTCCAGTCATATTGGTTGGATTTCCATCAAACATCTTCTTAGTCGTAGGCAATAAACTCATTCCCTTAGATGATTTTAATACTTGATCTCTTGTTAAACCTTTGGTAAATGAATCTGCAAGGTTTTCAGCTGAGTTGATGTAATCGACAGATTAACATCGGTTGAGATCAAATGTCTAATGGTCTTATGTCATCATAATTTACTATTATATAGAGTATTCAGTACCCGACCTTTAGCGGATTGACTATCACAATGTATGCGTAGAGGTGGGATTGATTTCTCCCACATTGGAATATCTTCCAAAATATTGTTGCACCGCCAAGCGTAAAGATATATCCACTAGTGGATTTTGAGTTCTTTGAGTCTGATCCAGCTTGCATTACTGTATCCTTTCAAGACTGATTATCTTTACCGTAGTGCAGTCCATAACTTTTGGTGTGTCACAAATAATTTAATACCCTTGTTATGGCTTTACAGCGTGTATTACATGTATATTGGCACATATGATTTGATTACCAAAAATCTTTAATCGCTGTTGTTGTGTGCATAAGCAATGAATAAATCATCCATGATTTCAGATCCAATCGTGATCTTTTTAGGAGGTGGCACTGCGACTTTAGCCAATCTCCCCCACACTTTAAGGTATTTGTACAAAGTACGTACCTTTCAAAGTTTATATGGTATTTTCTAGTTACCTTATCAGGTATCTTGTTGAAGATATAATTTGTAGTGAGAACCGTTTCTCCCCACAGATACTGGGTTATACCAGATTCCTGCAACATTGCGTTCATCAATTCAAATTGTAGTAAGTATTGAGAACTAAATTTAATAAGCGATTAAAACTTATAAGTCACTATAAAGATGTTTCCAGAATCGCGTAACCGTTCTTAAACATTTAATATATGTTCTCAGAATCACGTTAGTGTTCTTAAACTTTTAATAGCTGTTCTCAGAACTCGTCTTGATGACGTTCTTAAACACTATTTTAATCAAGAGTATATCGTTAGAAAAACGAGATCGCGAACCTGTCAAAAACTGTCGCGTAAATCATTTATGATAAGATTCATCTTATATATCAAAAACGTTTTAAAAATCCTTTTAAGAAACATTGTACGCAATATTCAATCCGGTTTAAAGCAATAAGCAGAAAACAGATTTATTGAGTTAAGATTGTAAGACCACGAAAATCTTGATTGAAAAATCACGAGACAAAAATCAATATAAGAGATAAATAAAGGATTGAAAATGTTTAAAAAATCAGTTAAGAAAGAAGACGAATTCACGGAGTCGAGATTTGATCTCTTTCCTTAACTCAATAATTCGCCCGTAATGTGTGACGGTGAAATGCGATTTTTGAATCTCAGGATACAACTGTGACTGTTTCGCAACACCCGAAAACAGAATCTAAAGAACTATAACTTGTGTTGAGATAGATGCTCTTTCAAGTGATAGAATAATCAAAAAGAATTCAAACTCAAAGAAAGGAGGGAAAAGGAAACTAGTTAAAGAAGAACTAGAAGGAAAAGGAAGCTGTTGGATATCAACTAAACAAGCTAACTAGGAAGCAAGAAGGTATGGGTAAAGGTATGGGCGCAGCATGGGTGAAGTATGGGCGCTGGTGACTGTTGAGACACTGTTGGAGTAGTTTGGCTTCTCATCTCCCATGCTTCTCCTTCCTTGCACGCCTCTCTTGTTATATGATTCTCCTTTCTTCTTCTCTTATGTAAAAAGTCTATATAAACTCATATAAACCTCTTGTAAATGCAGAGAAAGTGAATAAGAGAATAAGAACACAAGAAATTTCAGAAACTCTCTTTCTCTCTTATCTCGCCATTCTCCTCCATTCTCCTTCATTTTCTATCATCTCCTAACTTAAATTTCTACATGGTATCAGAGCAGGTTGAGTGTTCAAGCGCTTAACCTCTTTTAATTCTTCTAACACTCTACAAATCTTCTAATCTATAACAATACACTTCCTTAGTTCTATTCACTCTGAGATTAATATCCTTGAGATCATAGGATCTTCAAGTTGTGAAAGGACTAAGATTGTGTATTATTACTAGAAAATGGAGACTAATAGAGTAACAATCTCAGTTATGCTCAAAGGAAACAACTATATTCTTTGGGAAAAAACCACTAAAACCATCCTTAGAGGCCAAGGACTTTGGCGGTATGTTGAGCCAAAGGAGGGAACGGAAGTTATTGTGAGAAATGAGAAGGAGGAAGCTAAGGAAGAGCAAGAAGAACAATACACTCTTTCTTTACTTCAAAGCTCATTAGAACCAAACATCTTGGCGGCATACTCATATGCGGATACTGCCAAGGAGTTATGGGATATACTCAAGGGAGTATATGGAAACATCTCAAATATATCAAGAATATTTGAGGTGAAGAGGGCGTTGAATGAGCTTCAACAAGAGGAGAAGCCATTCAAGGAAATGTTTGGAGAATATAGAAGCTTGTGGGCTGAGTTGGAGATTTTGAGGCCACAAACTCTAAACTCCAAGGAATTAGATGAAAGGCGTGACCAAGATCAAGTGTTTGGACTTCTCTTGGCACTCAATACATCTTACACGGACCTCATTAAACACATACTAAGATTTGAGAAGCTGCCAAGTCTAGCGGTAGTATGTGGGATGATACAAAGAGAGGAGGGGTCAAGAGACCTATTTCGTGCGCCAAGCGAAGCTGCACAGTTTGCAAAGAGGAACCTCACATTTAGAGACAAGAGGATGTTGGAATGTGAGTATTGCAAGATAAAGGGACATGCAAAGGAGAAATGTTGGATTCTCCATCCGCATTTGAGGCCTAAGCAAATAAAGGAGAGTGAAGATGGGCATAAAGCTTTCATGGGAGTGGTACAAAAGGTTGAGGATACTGTTAAAAGATCCGAGTTTGAAATTCTCATCAAGAGCTTAGCTAAATTGAGAGAATCTGGTAAAAGTTTTCTTAGCTCTAAAGGCGCCATAAGGAAGGGTGAAGTTATTGTGGATTCAGGAGCCTCTCATCACATGATCAAGGACCAAGACATGCTAAAAAACCTTGAGCCTTATCATGGAAATGTACAAGTAGCCAATGGATGCTCAGTCCCGATTGAAGGTGTAGGAGAACTAGAACTTTTCAACAAAGAGACTAAAGCATTGTACATGCCTAGCTTCTCATCTAACCTCCTATCAGTCCATAAAGCTACAAAAGATATGGGTTGTGTGGCATTGTTTGGGAGTGACTTTGTTGAATTTCAAGATCCTAAGTCAAAACATGTACTTGGGAAAGGGAAAGTGGAAGATGGGATTTACCTCTTGAATGTCAATAAACAAGAGGAGTCGGCTCGCGGAATGAAAGCAAATATGGAAGTTCTTGATAAAAAGAAGATTGGAGATAGCCCATTATGGCATGAGAGGTTAGGACACCCAAGCTCAGCCATTCTAAAAAAGGCCTTACCCAATCTTATTCAAGAAGAAGTAGTATGTGAAGCTTGTGTGCTAGGGAAGCATTGTAGACAAGTTTTTCCGAGTTCATCTACAACTTGTGATGAAGTCTTTGGCATGGTGCACTCAGATGTATGGACTGCTCCATGCAACTCTCGTGACCAATACAAGTATTTTGTATCATTCATTGATGATAAGTCAAGATATACATGGATAACTCTTCTACCTTCCAAAGATCAAGTCTATGAGGCATTCATAAACTTCATGCACTACGTCACTACCCAATTCAAAGCAACAATCAAAGTCTTGAGAAGTGACAATGGAGGAGAGTATGTGAGTAATCGATTCAAGTCATTACTCAACCAACATGGCATTGTCCATCAAACATCATGCGCATACACTCCACAACAAAACGGTGTAGCTGAGAGGAAAAATAGGCATCTAATGGAAGTAGCAAGGACTATCATGATTGCCAAAGATGTACCCAAATTTCATTGGGGAGATGCGGTGATGACTTCAAACTACTTGATAAACCGACTTCCAACCAAGAACTTGGAAGATAGGTCACCGTTTGAAGTGTTGTACAAGAAGAAGCCGAGCTTACATCATCTCAAGGCGTTTGGATGTAAGTGCTTTATGTTTCTACCAGAGGGTCAAAGAAACAAGCTTGAACCTAGAAGCATGAAGTGTGTTTTCATTGGATACTCACCAACTCAAAAAGGATACAAGGTCTACAATCCGGAGACAAGAAGGGTCCATGTGTCTAGAGAGGTGAAGTTCAATGAAAAAGAAAGCTTCTATGGAACTAAGAATCAGGATACCCTTGGAGGTATGGTCTCATCGTCTTTGGATTGGATGCTGTTCAATGAAGCGCCAATAACAAGGGATGATATACAAGGAGAAAGCGCATCATCTGAGAACATCATGGAAGGTGAAGATGCAGTTGATACACATATTGAACCAGATCATGATCCTGCTGAAGAAGAAGCGGATGTTGACGGAGAAGAACCTGAGCCAATCATAACTCTAAGAAGAAGTACAAGACAGAGGCGACAACGTGTTTACTATGGTTACAACAACTCTGCCATGCTCCAAGGAGAGTCTAGTGCGAGTAATCTTCCTTGTGTGATAAGAGAATGTCCTGAGCGTACGGCGAGCTTAGATCTCGATCCTATTGGCGACAGCACTCTCTTATCACAAGGAGGAGATAACACTCAAACTAGCACTATCACATATCCCATTGAGCATTTTTGCTCGTTGGCATCATTACCTATGGAGCATAAAGCTTTTCTTGGAAAAATCAGGAAAGAATCCATACCTAACTCATATGAAGAAGCGTGTGAGAGTGGAGTATGGGTAAAAGCCATGGAAGAGGAAATGAAGTCCATGGAAAGGAATCATACTTGGTACTTAACTGATTTACCAAGGGATAAGAAGCCAGTTGGGTGTAGATGGGTGTATACAATCAAATACACAAGTGATGGGAGGATAGAAAGATACAAGGCAAGGTTGGTAGCAAAAGGGTATACTCAAATCTATGGGGAAGATTATACCGAGACATTTGCTCCGGTTGCTAAGCTCCACTCCATCAGAATCCTAATCTCGGTGGCAGTAAACTTGAAGTGGGATCTATGGCAGATGGATGTCAAGAACGCCTTCTTGCAAGGGGATTTGGAAGAGGAAGTGTATATGGATCCACCCCAAGGATATCATAAGGAAGACAACAAAGTTTGTAGATTGAAGAAAGCAATCTATGGGCTAAAACAATCTCCAAGAGCATGGTACCAAAGGCTAAGCGCTTGTCTTATGGAGAGGGGGTTCATAAGATCTGAAGCGGATCATACTTTGTTTACAAAACAGAGTGAAGGAGGAATGATTGCAGTCCTAATATATGTTGATGATCTAATTATCACAGGGAGTGACAAAGAAGGGGTTGATCAAACTAAGAAAATCTTGAAGGACGCCTTTGATATAAAAGACTTGGGGGAGCTTAAGTACTTCCTAGGAATTGAGATGACACGGTTTGAAGATGGAATGTTCATCTCTCAAAGGAAATATGTGCTTGATCTCTTGGAGGAAACCGGAAAGCTAGGATCCAAACCAGCTAAAACTCCAATAGAAGAAGGTTATCAAGATAGTCCTGAGGGGGAGCCTTTGGAGAACATTAAGAGATATCAAAGGATGGTGGGCAAACTAATCTATCTTACTATCACAAGGCCGGACATTTGCTTTGCAGTAAACCGTGTAAGCCAACATATGCAAAAGCCAACCACACAGCATTGGAACATGATTGAGAGGCTGCTAAGATATCTAAAAAACAACCCCGGAAAAGGCATATGGATGAAAGCTAATGGAAACACAAAGGTTCAAGGATATTGCGATGCAGATTGGGCCGGAGATAAGAAAGATAGGAAGTCCACATCCGGCTTTTGTACCTTTCTAGGAGGCAATCTAGTGACTTGGAGGAGTAAAAAGCAGAAGGTCATAGCCTTATCTAGTGCTGAAGCCGAGTATAGGGCTATGAAGGAAGTAACAAAAGAGCTTATTTGGGTAAAGGCATTCCTAGAGGATCTTGGAATACATGAAACTGAAGAAATGTTGTTGTATTGTGATAATCAAGCTGCAATACATATAGCATCCAATCCGGTATTCCATGAAAGGACTAAGCATATAGAGGTGGATTGTCACTTTGTGAGGGGAAAGATTCAAGAAGGAATCATTAAACCTGCCTTTGTAACAAGTGAGAACTAACTAGCTGATATCTTCACCAAAGCAACCTCATATGTCACTTGTGATCGCATCCATAGCAAGATCGGTCTAAAGGACCTTCACCGACCAATCTTGAGGGGGAGTGTTGAGATAGATGCTCTTTCAAGTGATAGAATAATCAAAAAGAATTCAAACTCAAAGAAAGGAGGGAAAAGGAAACTAGTTAAAGAAGAACTAGAAGGAAAAGGAAGCTGTTGGATATCAACTAAACAAGCTAACTAGGAAGCAAGAAGGTATGGGTAAAGGTATGGGCGCAGCATGGGTGAAGTATGGGTGCTGGTGACTGTTGAGACACTGTTGGAGTAGTTTGGCTTCTCATCTCCCATGCTTCTCCTTCCTTGCACGCCTCTCTTGTTATATGATTCTCCTTTCTTCTTCTCTTATGTAAAAAGTCTATATAAACTCATATAAACCTCTTGTAAATGCAGAGAAAGTGAATAAGAGAATAAGAACACAAGAAATTTCAGAAACTCTCTTTCTCTCTTATCTCGCCATTCTCCTCCATTCTCCTTCATTTTCTATCATCTCCTAACTTAAATTTCTACAACTTGTACGAATACTCTCGAGACTTATTTAAGAAAAGAGAAAGGTTTTTTGCTGGAACTATTTCTCTAACTGCTTTTCATTTAGCATGCGAAATAATGAAGAGCGTAGGCGCTTACTTATATGAGAAGGAGATTTTATCATCAAACCAAAGGATAAGAAAGAACATTCTGACAATATTCATATTTATCTTGTGAGATGAGGATCATATTTATCCCGATAATTATCTGGAAGTTTTTTTGAGATTATCTTGACACAATTTAAAACGTTTAGATTTATCGAGAATAATTAGACTCAATCTATTAGGATTTATCTAGATAATTATGCAAAAATAAGAACATCTTATTAAGATTTGCATAAAAATTCATCTCAATTCTTCTTCAGAGTGTCTCTACAAAATTTCTCTTCACATTATAACACAAAATTACACAGCCCAATAGCTTATAATTTTTTGGGTTCCAACACTTTGTGGGGTGCGCTGGGTCTGTGATCTTCAAGTGCACTTTCACCCTGACATAGTCCTCTTTCTGCAACATCGAAGGATCGTAAGCTACCTCTTTCACTTCACCGATAACGTTCCCAAGAGTTTTCATTGTCTCTTTAGTGTAGTGGTTGACCGAAATGTTTCGTATCCTGACCCCAATCTCCAGAGAAGTGAGAAAGTCCGTCGGCGATTCCAGAACCCATCTCTCCATAATCATAGTCCAATGGTCATAAGACCAGGGTCTATCAGCCAACACTGTTTTCAAGTCTTCTTCCCTTTTGAATATGAATTGAAACTGCTCCTGAGAGATTGCAATTCCCCGAACTCTCCCTACCATACGCCACACTCTGGGCATAGCCGCAATCATCTTCGCCATCACTTGGCATTCTGGATTTAGGAGTCGATACAAGCTTCAGCTCTTCAATCTTCAAGGATGTTGAGAGGATGGAGTAAGGACCAGATGAGGTACTCGAATCTGGAACTCACAAAAGGATGATGAAGGCGAAATGGAGTTAAGAACCAAAGAGATGCTCGATTTGGTTCAGAACAGAAGAGATGGATCAATGGATCGAATCAGCGACACTCAGGCTATGGAGGAGACTTGAGATATGGCTGGAACCTAAGAGAACCGAGCCCAGCTCAAGGAAACTCAAAGGAGAAGAAGATCTAGAGCCAAATGCTCAATAGATTTCAAGTGAGACAATTTCTTAATTTCTCTTAATCCAAAATGTCTAACCATATTACAGCTGATGTCTCATGCCTTTTATAGGCTGAAATACAAAGGGAGTAAGCCATAAAGTATGGGCCAAAAATGGGGCTTAGACAATAACCCAAAATACAAACAAGACCCTAGTAAAATAAAGGAAAAGAAAGAAAGGAATCCTTATTTATGAAATGATTATCTTTAGGATAGAAATCTGCACTTTCTTGTTTTCCTTGCTTATCATGGAGTGTTTCCAAGCTTAGAGAAGAAGTGTAGATGCACTAGAACATGCTGCCTCGTTAAAACCCCTCCGGTAAACCCAATGGGACAAACCCAAAGTAGGAAAAAGAGTACAGCTCCTTCTAATGACTTAGGGGTGTCTTCACACTTGTGTGATGATGAAGACACTCAAACAGTGCTTCTCAAAGCATATAAATTTCCAAGCAATATCTGGAAGCTTCTCTTTGTTTCCAAGATCCAAATGTGTAGACTCCAGAGCTTGGTTCTCATCATTCCCTCTCTCTTATAGAAGTTTTGACCTCAAAACTTGTTCAATACCTGGGTCAAAAGGGAAAAATCAGTAGGTTCCATAATGGAATAAACATTCAACTCACCTGGATCAAAAGGAAAGAGTAAGAGTTTGAGGGAAAAGACAAGTACTTCCCTAGATAGATCAAACTCTTTTATCTTTAGGTTTGTGTGATTGGAAAGAAGTGATGCAGCTGGGGATGCTCCTAGAGGATGAGGACGGTATAAACAGATTTTTCCTCGATCAAATACTCCCTTATAGGCACTTTGACAGTGAAGAACTAAACTGTTGCTAGAAGAGTAAGCAATTTCCAATCTGGATAACTTCTCTCCTCCAGGTAATTGTGCTTCTTCATTGGGAGGTTTTGCTTGGGTATCAGATTTCTTCCAGTATCAAGAGTGATCTCTGTTCTTGAGGAATAGGCACAGAACCCACGTGGAATATCTTCAATGAGATCACACTGAACATGATCCAATTCTGTGGCCTTATTGTTGGGAAACTCATCTTGATCCAAGATTGGAGCTGGTTCTTCTTCATGTTTTCTCTTCAGATCAAAACCTAGATCATCTGCAGCACTTATCACAAACTGTTCATACATTATTTGCTTCATATCTTCCCAAGAGAATTCTGGTCCACCAAACTGGAGCCTAAGAGAGTCTTCTCGATCCCAAAAGCTATAAGCATCTTCTATTAGAGTTTCTTCAGCATAAGTGGTCTTTTCTTCTTCTGAGATTCGATTGGACTGGAACCACTCTTCTATGTCCCTCACCCACTTCAAATATACCTCTGATCCTTGATCATAACCTGCAAAAGAGATGAACTGTGGAGAAAAATCACCATTACTAGCTGAGTGATCCCCTGGTTTTTGGATAGTGGAATTGTTGAACACTTGATCTGGGCATACAGGTTTCTCTTCTTCAAACTCTAAGTATTCACCAAAATAACACTCTTCATCTTCTGAGTCCCCCTTGAAATGTTTTGTTGGATAACACCCTTCTTCCCATGATTTAACTTCAGGAACTTCATTCTCATAGCTATCCTCAGGATATATCTCTTCTATCTCAGCCTCTTTTTCAGAACCATAACTCGGTTCACTATCATACTCATATTCACTATCAGCCCATGAACCTTCTTTGGTAGTGTAGCCATAATAATCCATACTTAAGCCAAGTTAGGCTTTGGTAAACTTGTACCACATGGCCTGCGTCCGAGTCGATGGTTTCCACTTCAACCTGGATTTTTCTGAAGAAAATGACAATTTCTCTCAATATCTCCTTGAGATGATACCTTCCTTACTGAGTGATTAATGTGCCTGAAAGGTTGAAATTCGAATTTTACTTAGTTACCATTAACAGTCATAAGGGTAAGAGATAAGGTTAAAAGACACAAAAGTCAGTCAAAGAACAGCTTGCAAATTCAAAACTCGACTATTGACCACGTGCCCTTATCTATTCTCCCGTTGGGACCATTTGAAAAGCAATAATAAGACAAGAAAAAGCAAGAAAGGACGCGCGGTACAACTTAACCCTTTTTCAACCTCTCCAAGCTCAAACTTTGCAACAATGGTGGTTAATGGAGTTACAGACTTAACCTAGATTCTTAAGACAACACAGACTAGACTAAAATCTCGAAAAAGTCAGATTAAAAACGGATTAAAAGCAAGAAACTTCAAGGACACTAAAACCAGTAAAAACCAGCTAGAGTATTTGGATTTTCAAAAATCACAAAGATATTAAACGGGCAAGCGGTCAACTCTGATGCTTAAGCATGAATTTTAGGAGGTTTTAAAAATAAAAACAGCCCAGAACTCGCATGCTAACAAAAGAAACCGATTTTAGCATTTAAAACTTGACGAAGACGTTTTTTTTGATTTTTCTTAAAATAAAAATCGAAACTAATGAAAACTGTGACTCTAAGACTCAAAAAGAAACTCTTTTTTATGGTTTTTATGAAAAGAAATTCACAGAAAATGGATTAGAAAAAGAAGGAGATGCAAAAACTAAAAGAGGCAAAAACCGGCAAAGATAGGAACAACACAACCTGGTGGAAATGGATCTTCAGATCTGATACCAGAAATGATACAAGCTTCAGCTCTTTAATCTTCAAGGATGTTGAGAGGATGGAGTAAGGACCAGATGAGGTACTCGAATCTGGAACTCACAAAAGGATGATGAAGGCGAAATGGAGTTAAGAACCAAAGAGATGCTCGATTTGGTTCAGAACAGAAGAGATGGATCAATGGATCGAATCAGCGACACTCAGGCTATGGAGGAGGCTTGAGATACGGCTGGAACCTAAGAGAACGGAGCCCAGCTCAAGGAAACTCAAAGGAGAAGAAGATCTATAGCCAAATGCTCAATAGATTTCAAGTGAGACAATTTCTTAATTTCTCTTAATCCAAAATGTCTAACCCTATTACAGCTGATGTCTCATACCTTTTATAGGCTGAAATACAAAGGGAGTAAGCCATAAAGTATGAGCCAAAAATGGGGCTTAGACAATAACCCAAAATACAAACAAGACCCTAGTAAAATAAAGGAAAAGAAAGAAAGGAATCCTTATTTATGAAATGATTATTCTTAGGATATAAATATGCACTTTCTTGTTTTCCTTGTTTATCATGGAGTGTTTCCAAGCTTAGAGAAGAAGTGTAGATGCACTAGAACATGCTGCCTCGTTAAAACTCCTCCGGTAAATCCAATGGGACAAACCCGAAATAGAAAAAAAAGTACAGCTCCTTCTAATGACTTAGGGGTGTCTTCACATGATGAAGACACTCAAACAGTGCTTCTCAAACCATATAAATTTCCAAGCAATATCTGGAAGCTCCTCTTTGTTTCCAAGATCCAAATGTGTAGATTCCAGAGCTTGGTTCTCATTAGGAGGCGTCCCAGAATACTAATTGCACTCACTTCAAGAACTCGGAATTGAGGTCCGTCAGGGAGTACTATTGGTTCGTCATCCTCCAAGGACAGAGAGCTCAAAGCGTCAAAGAGGTTATCAGCCATAACCAATAGGGATGATCTTCGTCGGAGTAGGATTGTCCGTCGTACAAAGCTCACCGTTGGTTGTAGATGGACTGAGCTTCTAGTAGGGGACTTTAAAGCGGTAGAGAGATCAGAGGGTGTAATTGGGGGAATCATTAGAATTAAGCTAAACAAGGCAAGGAAATCACTAAATAAGGTTGAAACACGAAGATTTAGTCGAGTTACAGGAATTACGGACTGAAAATTTGAGAGAAAATCGGTAATAAAGGAGATTTAGTTTCCAAAACAGGACCGTAGCATTTTATGCCGGATTTAAGATGCGGTTGTTAAGTTGAGAAAATGGAAAAACGAAACCTTCTGTTAGGATTAGAGAGTCCTAAGCGAAAAAGGGAAAATTGCTCATAATCGATTTAGTTCTGTTGTTTATTGTTCTTTATTACCACCTATTGTGTATTGTCTTTATATGGATACTAAGTTATTTATTATTTTGCCAGATTTAGAATCAAAGTTATGGTGGACATTACTCTGCAAACTTTGTTGTATTTGATAAAGATGCTTCACAAATCACTGGAACAACTGTTGAAAGTGTTAAAATTATATTTTTATTATATATAAATATGTGTAATTATCATTGTTTAAAATTTAATTTATTTTATTTTTTTATTAATAGCTAAACATTGTTTACACAGATCAAAAACAACTCAGGCCAATGAGAGTTGGAAAGCATTCCCACATGTGTGAAATCAATTATAGGGAATACTTATATATTCCAGATTCAAATTAAAAAAAAATGATTTTGATACATCATATAAGAGTTTTACAGTTACAGAAATCCTCGACCAATTAAAGGTAAATATTGTATAAGTGATTGATAACTTAAATTTACTATTCCCCTTTTTAACAAACAAATATATACTATTCAAGAAATCATTTTAATCATTAGTCTTTTATGTTTTAGACAAACACAACAATAGTGATACTATATATTTTTATTTCTTACGATCAATAAAAATTTATATATCTAAAACTAATAAAAATTAGATTTAGTCCAAAATGTAATATATTTTTGTGGAAATTACTTACAAAATGGTGTACTTTAGATATTATATATATATATATATATATTTATTTTTTAATATGATAATTTTTAAAAAAACATAGTAGGCTAATAAGTCATGGAATCACTTAGAAGCTTTCAAGATACAAGAGCACACAAATTTCTCTTTTTTGGACTCAAGTATATAAGCCTAACGAGTAGTGATATCAAAGACAATCTCTTTGATCTTTTTCATTCAATTTACATGTATTTGATTTCCTTTTTAATAATTTAGACTGTTAGGGAGTCATAGAGATGGAGCCTATAAAGCTCAGATTTTTTGTACCATTGTAAATAACCATTCATCAAAATAAGTAATAAGAGAGTATTTTCTTCATACAAGTTCTGAATTCTTATGTCTTTTATTCTTTAGTTCTTATTGAATGATTCTTTTAAGTTCTATTGAACTGCAGAATTAGTTGTTTGAGTAATTCATTCAGCTTATTTTGTGTCAATCGATTGAGTGAGTCAATCTATCTATCCATAAGAACAATATTATTGTTCTTCCTACATCCATCACTATCTTCTATCTCACTTCCGCTTAGCATAGGTTTGGAGTCCGTTTTTTCAGTTCTTTTTCAACCTTGCATCATCACCGAATCATCTAGAGAGAGTCATACGGCTTGCTAGTTGATTCAAAATTACCCACCTCCGCTGAGAACAAAACCGTAGACGTTCTTACATCATCTGGTATCAGAGTTTTAAAAAGCTTCTATAATCATGTTGTTTTCATCGAACAGTTTATCCTTCTTTTGTTTCTGTGTTATTTACTTCAGATATTGTTTTAAAAAATAATTAGTTTGCTATTTGTTTCAATTTTTATCAAAAGAAACCCCATAAAAAATCTTCTGTTTGAATTTATTCTAATTATTTTTTAAATCTGTATTTATTAGAGATAAATTATATAAAAACCAAACAAATAATTTATTTTACTGTTTTGAATTTTCCATTTTCGAAATTTATCTTAAGTTAAAAAAAGAAAGAAAAAGAAATAATATTGAAAAAAAATTCGAAAATTTTCCTTTTTTGTTATTGTTTTCTTTTTCTTGTGCAAATATTGAAATCTTGTTCCCTGTTTCTTTTATTTGCAAGATACCCTTTCTAAAGAAATCAGAAGTGCCATGGATTAGGAAGATGAAAAAGACTCATATGTATCCAGCCAATACAACTCGGAGCAAGAAGAACCAAACTGATATGAGCATGGAAACGCCAACACTTGGAGGAAAAGAAGAAGGAACCATGGTCATTCCCAAAGGTCCTATGACCTGGGCAAGATCAAGAAAACTCCAAGAAGCTGTAGGAAACATCTTAAGGATCACATGTAAGCATGGAGAAGCTAAGGAAAAACAACACCAATACATGCTCACTTCCATTCAAGTCGCTCTAAGTTAAATCATCTTCAAAGTAACTTGAGTGTGCTCTTTTTCCCTTAAGCTCGGTTTTATCCCAATGGGTTTTCTGGCTAAGGTTTTTAATGAGGCCTCAAGTTCACTTATATCTCTTTGAGGACTCAAGCATCAACTTTATGATATAACTTAGATTATGGTTTTATTTCATCTTTTCTATTTCGCAAACTCTTTTATTTTCTTGTCTAGTCGACTTCTAGTCTTTGTTCAAAGTCTTAGGTGATTGTTTAGAGTCCCAAGAAGTAGTAATCATGAGGCACTTGAGTCTGTTCAAGTCACCTCTCTTTATAAGTCGATTGTATGCCTTACTCGGCAATCATCAACTTTTTAATCAAATTCTTTTCAAAGAAAATTCTCTAAGTTCTTTTAGAACATTTCCGATTGTTTGGTGTGTCATATCCAAGAATCAACCTCGGTTCTCTGGTGTGTCATATCCAGAAAATCAACCTTTGTCTTCCTCGAGTGTGTCATATCTTGGAGAGACATTGTTGAGTGTTTACTAGGTGTGTAATATCCGAAATAAACCTCAAGGAGTATCAAGGAGCCTTCCGCAACTTCTTGTTGTTGAAATTAAGAGTATGGAGGCTTAGGGATTGTTGAGAGAGTGATAGTTGTGGCATGAGAAGAATAAGGAGTTTAAGGTTTGGATATTTAGAGAATGTTTAGGATGATGATGGTGGCGTGAGTATTGATATAATGAGGGATTATTGTTTGAGAATGATGATAAGAACGATGATGAGAATGAGAATGATAATGGTTGATGAAATAAGATGAACTAAGGAGAAGCATGGCGCCGGAGAGCAAAGGCTCCACCGGCGCCTTTAGGGAGATAAGTAAAGCTTTCCTTTACTCTTTTAATCTTCTTGTTCTCTTATTTACAACTTCTTTACATCACATTACATGTATATTTATAGAGTTTTTACATAGAGAAGAAGAGAAGAGGCGTGAAGAAGGTGTTGAAATATGTGATCTCTATGATAGAAGAATTCAAACACAAGAGGAAGAGGGAAAGGAAACCTAGTTCACAAGGAACTAGAAGAAGTCTTGGTTAGGATGTAACTAGAAGAATGGAAGCTGTTACATACTAACTAGAAGACTAACTAAGTAGAAAAGAGGAAGCAAAGGAGAGCATGGGGCGCCAGAGAGGGGCATGGACACAAGCATGGAGGTGTCAGCAGCAGGGTATGGGCGCAGCATGAACAGGAGGCAAACAGTGAGCTGCTCCCTTCTCTCCTCTTGGCGCCAATTTCTTTCTTCTCTCCTTTATCCTTCACGCTTCTTCTTCCTTCTTCTCTTGTTGTTTGTAACCTCTTCTCTATAAATATCTATGTAAACTTAATGTAAAAAAAGAGTTGTGAATAAGAGAATAAGAAGATTTAAAGAGTAAAGGAAGCTTTGTTTATCTTCCTAAAGGCGCCGGTGGAGCTTTAGCTCTCCGGCGCCATGCTTCTCCTTAGTTTATCTTATTTCATCAACCATTATCATTCTCATTCTTATCATCATTCTCAAACAATAATCCCTCATTACATCAATACTCACGCCACCATCTTCATCCTAAACATTCTCCAAGTATCCAAACCTCAAACTCCTTATCATTCTCACGCCACAACTATCACTCTCTCAACAATCCCTAAGCCTCCATACTCTTTAATTTCAACGTGGTATCAGAGCAAGTTGAGTGATCTAGCACCTAATCTCTTGTTATTCTTCTAGCTCTCTACAAAGTCTTCTAATCTATAACCATACACTTTCTTAGTTCTATTCACTCTGAGATTAATATCCTTGAGATCATAAGATCTTCAAGTTGTGAAAGGACTAAGGGTGTGTATTGTTACTAGAAAATGATGACAAATTGAGGGAGATTTCGTTGGGCTCTCCTTGGCTCCTTGCCTTGAGGAGCTCGGTCTTTTGTTAAACACATGAGAGAAAATTTTCTGGGGTTTGTTCCTCCCATTCGTTTTCTAATTAATGGGGTGTGTGTGAGAGAGTAAATATTTTTCTTTGTGGTTCTTGTGTGTGGAGTCTAGATCCACATACAAAACTTTGAAAAAGGGGTTGTATCAATATCAATTCCTTGGTGATCCTCTTTGGAAACAAGATCCAGAGGATTTTTTTTAAGAATCATTCATCCGTGAAGAAGCTTGTCATGGCATGATGGTTTATGGCATGTATGGCGTGGGAAATAAGGCATCTAGGAGATGAAGAATATTTTTGGCGTGATGGTTTATAAGAGGAGAAGGCTGGGTGGTGACCTTAAGTGGTGATCCAAGCAAGCTCCAAGTGAAAACAAATCATTGAACAGGAAGTAAAGTGGCTGGTGATCAAATGAAGACATACAGCAAGAAAGAAGAGGAAGCATTAAACCGGCTGTACAAAAAACAGTCAAAGAAAGTGTGAATCTAGTTCACATAAGACTTCAAGGAAAATATGAGACAGCTCATAGTAAAACTTGGAGAAAAGGAGAAGCTTACCTTAGAAAGAGGAAGCTGAAGAAGGTTGAATCCCGGAAGAGACTTGCGGAAGAGAAGTGACAAGAAGAGTTCACATCTTTAACCCGGAAGAGACTTGCGGAAGAGACGTGACAAGAGGAGTTCACGTAGAAGACTTGCATGAAACAGAGATGAAGCACAAGGCTGAGATGTTTCCTGCAAAGAAAAGGAAGTGGTCAATTATTTTTTATCAAAGAAACACAGTTGATAAGAGAAAAATCAATTGTGGAAAAGAAGCGGTGAAGAGATAGTAAGCAATGTTTTTGGATGGGCTTGTGTTGTGATTCTTGAGAGTTTGATTCCAGTTATGGTGATTGAAAACTCACATTCGCTTGTAACTTCAAGCGTTAAGGAGGAGAAGAGTAAGGCTGCTGAGAGAGGTGAAACCTCAGAGGAAGAGGTTAAGAGCGATTGTTGCTCTGAGAAGAAGAAGAGCAACAGCGACTCAGTGAAGCTCTTGGCGAATTCTCAGCCTCAGTAACAGGTGAATCAAACTCTGCAAGACTCATTTCCAAGAAGTTCATGACTTCCAAAACCAATCTCATAGGCTAATGCTATCTTTCATTGATGAATCTTTCAACAAGCGGAAGATTCAGATGGTCCAAGAAGTAGTTGCTCCAAGGTATTTATTAAATGGTGCTTATGGAGGGTCATATTCTTCCACATGGTCTTCATCCTCTCTTGAGGCCGAATCACTTGATCCAGGAGGTCTTGAGAGAGTGGTGATCATACTCAACCATGTGGCGATCCAAGCGGAGCAATCTACAAGAAGAAGTGTGTATAGGCTCAAGCAAGCTATTCATGGTGGTGTTATGTGGAGGTAGATGATGTCCTTTGCGGCCTAATCCAAAATGGCTAGCAGACGAAAGCTTGTCCTAATTGGCAAGTGGGATAGATAGTCCAAGAGGAGGCGGCATCATTGGCATAATCAAGCTTAGTGCTCTTTCCTTTGCAAGAGTGGTCCCTTGGCAATGGGCTAGTCTTGAAGGGAAGTGTTGAAGAAGCGGTGAGCTCCAAATTATGCAACGGTCTTCCTTGTCAAGTTTGGTTCTTCCCATACTCGAACCAAGCTTGAGGGGGAGTGTTGAAGAAGACCATTGAAGCACCAAGTTAGGTGATGGTCCAAGAAGAAGAGGACTATCACATTGTACCATGGATAGGTGCGGCATTCCGACAGGAAGCCGGGAGAGTCTTATGATAAGTGGGATTAGAGCGGATGGCTCTTTGAAGAATCAAGATCAAATCTATGAAGGGTTGAAGCCAAGATTGATCTTGATAGATGGAGTGTGAAGCTCAGACCAAGAGGCATTCACTTAGGAGGCTGTGGAACGGTAAACAAGGCAACAAGGCACTCCAAGCACCGTATGAGGAGACGATGGCGAGAGAAAGCTGGGAGACACATACGAGTCGCTATGGATGATGTTGTAAGAAAACCGAAGGAGAAACCACCTTTCAGACCTTATTAGGTGTGGTGATCCGAGAAGCAGCGGGAAGTGGTGTCCAACGGATAGAGTATACTCCCAAGAGTGATAAAGAGGAAGCCAATGACAATGTGAGTATTCCGTGAGCTAGAAGATGTCATCCGAGGAGCTTGAAGTCAAGATTAAGTTTGAGATAAGAAGCCCGAGGAGACATGATCCGAGTGAAGCTTTGAGAAAACAAAGCCTAATCCGCAAGGAAGAGTAAAGGCCATGGGATTCAGAATCCTAGGTCTCATTGAGGTTAGGAGTCATCAAAACCATTTTTGGAGCAAGCAAGGACCAGCTAGCGGATATCCTCATCATGACATCATCTTCTATCAATGAGGATCACATACATGGCAAGATTGGTCTTAAGGACCTCCACCGACCAATCTTGAGGGGGAGTGTTGAAATATGTGATCTCTATGATAGAAGAATTCAAACACAAGAGGAAGAGGGAAAGGAAACCTAGTTCACAAGGAACTAGAAGAAGTCTTGGTTAGGATGTAACTAGAAGAATGGAAGCTGTTACATACTAACTAGAAGACTAACTAAGTAGAAAAGAGGAAGCAAAGGAGAGCATGGGGCGCCAGAGAGGGGCATGGACACAAGCATGGAGGTGTCAGCAGCAGGGTATGGGCGCAGCATGAACAGGAGGCAAACAGTGAGCTGCTCCCTTCTCTCCTCTTGGCGCCAATTTCTTTCTTCTCTCCTTTATCCTTCACGCTTCTTCTTCCTTCTTCTCTTGTTGTTTGTAACCTCTTCTCTATAAATATCTATGTAAACTTAATGTAAAAAAAGAGTTGTGAATAAGAGAATAAGAAGATTTAAAGAGTAAAGGAAGCTTTGTTTATCTTCCTAAAGGCGCCGGTGGAGCTTTAGCTCTCCGGCGCCATGCTTCTCCTTAGTTTATCTTATTTCATCAACCATTATCATTCTCATTCTTATCATCATTCTCAAACAATAATCCCTCATTACATCAATACTCACGCCACCATCTTCATCCTAAACATTCTCCAAGTATCCAAACCTCAAACTCCTTATCATTCTCACGCCACAACTATCACTCTCTCAACAATCCCTAAGCCTCCATACTCTTTAATTTCAACGTGGTATCAGAGCAAGTTGAGTGATCTAGCACCTAATCTCTTGTTATTCTTCTAGCTCTCTACAAAGTCTTCTAATCTATAACCATACACTTTCTTAGTTCTATTCACTCTGAGATTAATATCCTTGAGATCATAAGATCTTCAAGTTGTGAAAGGACTAAGGGTGTGTATTGTTACTAGAAAATGATGACAAATTGAGGGAGATTTCGTTGGGCTCTCCTTGGCTCCTTGCCTTGAGGAGCTCGGTCTTTTGTTAAACACATGAGAGAAAATTTTCTGGGGTTTGTTCCTCCCATTCGTTTTCTAATTAATGGGGTGTGTGTGAGAGAGTAAATATTTTTCTTTGTGGTTCTTGTGTGTGGAGTCTAGATCCACATACAAAACTTTGAAAAAGGGGTTGTATCAATATCAATTCCTTGGTGATCCTCTTTGGAAACAAGATCCAGAGGATTTTTTTTAAGAATCATTCATCCGTGAAGAAGCTTGTCATGGCATGATGGTTTATGGCATGTATGGCGTGGGAAATAAGGCATCTAGGAGATGAAGAATATTTTTGGCGTGATGGTTTATAAGAGGAGAAGGCTGGGTGGTGACCTTAAGTGGTGATCCAAGCAAGCTCCAAGTGAAAACAAATCATTGAACAGGAAGTAAAGTGGCTGGTGATCAAATGAAGACATACAGCAAGAAAGAAGAGGAAGCATTAAACCGGCTGTACAAAAAACAGTCAAAGAAAGTGTGAATCTAGTTCACATAAGACTTCAAGGAAAATATGAGACAGCTCATAGTAAAACTTGGAGAAAAGGAGAAGCTTACCTTAGAAAGAGGAAGCTGAAGAAGGTTGAATCCCGGAAGAGACTTGCGGAAGAGAAGTGACAAGAAGAGTTCACATCTTTAACCCGGAAGAGACTTGCGGAAGAGACGTGACAAGAGGAGTTCACGTAGAAGACTTGCATGAAACAGAGATGAAGCACAAGGCTGAGATGTTTCCTGCAAAGAAAAGGAAGTGGTCAATTATTTTTTATCAAAGAAACACAGTTGATAAGAGAAAAATCAATTGTGGAAAAGAAGCGGTGAAGAGATAGTAAGCAATGTTTTTGGATGGGCTTGTGTTGTGATTCTTGAGAGTTTGATTCCAGTTATGGTGATTGAAAACTCACATTCGCTTGTAACTTCAAGCGTTAAGGAGGAGAAGAGTAAGGCTGCTGAGAGAGGTGAAACCTCAGAGGAAGAGGTTAAGAGCGATTGTTGCTCTGAGAAGAAGAAGAGCAACAGCGACTCAGTGAAGCTCTTGGCGAATTCTCAGCCTCAGTAACAGGTGAATCAAACTCTGCAAGACTCATTTCCAAGAAGTTCATGACTTCCAAAACCAATCTCATAGGCTAATGCTATCTTTCATTGATGAATCTTTCAACAAGCGGAAGATTCAGATGGTCCAAGAAGTAGTTGCTCCAAGGTATTTATTAAATGGTGCTTATGGAGGGTCATATTCTTCCACATGGTCTTCATCCTCTCTTGAGGCCGAATCACTTGATCCAGGAGGTCTTGAGAGAGTGGTGATCATACTCAACCATGTGGCGATCCAAGCGGAGCAATCTACAAGAAGAAGTGTGTATAGGCTCAAGCAAGCTATTCATGGTGGTGTTATGTGGAGGTAGATGATGTCCTTTGCGGCCTAATCCAAAATGGCTAGCAGACGAAAGCTTGTCCTAATTGGCAAGTGGGATAGATAGTCCAAGAGGAGGCGGCATCATTGGCATAATCAAGCTTAGTGCTCTTTCCTTTGCAAGAGTGGTCCCTTGGCAATGGGCTAGTCTTGAAGGGAAGTGTTGAAGAAGCGGTGAGCTCCAAATTATGCAACGGTCTTCCTTGTCAAGTTTGGTTCTTCCCATACTCGAACCAAGCTTGAGGGGGAGTGTTGAAGAAGACCATTGAAGCACCAAGTTAGGTGATGGTCCAAGAAGAAGAGGACTATCACATTGTACCATGGATAGGTGCGGCATTCCGACAGGAAGCCGGGAGAGTCTTATGATAAGTGGGATTAGAGCGGATGGCTCTTTGAAGAATCAAGATCAAATCTATGAAGGGTTGAAGCCAAGATTGATCTTGATAGATGGAGTGTGAAGCTCAGACCAAGAGGCATTCACTTAGGAGGCTGTGGAACGGTAAACAAGGCAACAAGGCACTCCAAGCACCGTATGAGGAGACGATGGCGAGAGAAAGCTGGGAGACACATACGAGTCGCTATGGATGATGTTGTAAGAAAACCGAAGGAGAAACCACCTTTCAGACCTTATTAGGTGTGGTGATCCGAGAAGCAGCGGGAAGTGGTGTCCAACGGATAGAGTATACTCCCAAGAGTGATAAAGAGGAAGCCAATGACAATGTGAGTATTCCGTGAGCTAGAAGATGTCATCCGAGGAGCTTGAAGTCAAGATTAAGTTTGAGATAAGAAGCCCGAGGAGACATGATCCGAGTGAAGCTTTGAGAAAACAAAGCCTAATCCGCAAGGAAGAGTAAAGGCCATGGGATTCAGAATCCTAGGTCTCATTGAGGTTAGGAGTCATCAAAACCATTTTTGGAGCAAGCAAGGACCAGCTAGCGGATATCCTCATCATGACATCATCTTCTATCAATGAGGATCACATACATGGCAAGATTGGTCTTAAGGACCTCCACCGACCAATCTTGAGGGGGAGTGTTGAAATATGTGATCTCTATGATAGAAGAATTCAAACACAAGAGGAAGAGGGAAAGGAAACCTAGTTCACAAGGAACTAGAAGAAGTCTTGGTTAGGATGTAACTAGAAGAATGGAAGCTGTTACATACTAACTAGAAGACTAACTAAGTAGAAAAGAGGAAGCAAAGGAGAGCATGGGGCGCCAGAGAGGGGCATGGACACAAGCATGGAGGTGTCAGCAGCAGGGTATGGGCGCAGCATGAACAGGAGGCAAACAGTGAGCTGCTCCCTTCTCTCCTCTTGGCGCCAATTTCTTTCTTCTCTCCTTTATCCTTCACGCTTCTTCTTCCTTCTTCTCTTGTTGTTTGTAACCTCTTCTCTATAAATATCTATGTAAACTTAATGTAAAAAAAGAGTTGTGAATAAGAGAATAAGAAGATTTAAAGAGTAAAGGAAGCTTTGTTTATCTTCCTAAAGGCGCCGGTGGAGCTTTAGCTCTCCGGCGCCATGCTTCTCCTTAGTTTATCTTATTTCATCAACCATTATCATTCTCATTCTTATCATCATTCTCAAACAATAATCCCTCATTACATCAATACTCACGCCACCATCTTCATCCTAAACATTCTCCAAGTATCCAAACCTCAAACTCCTTATCATTCTCACGCCACAACTATCACTCTCTCAACAATCCCTAAGCCTCCATACTCTTTAATTTCAACGTTCTGAAGAAGAGAAGAGAGGAGTTTGCGTGAAGAAGAGAGGAGGGAAGGGAGCAGCTCACTGTTGGACTCCTGTTCAAGCTGCGCCCAACCCTACTGCTGACGCCTCCATGCTTGTGCCCATGCCCTGGTTCTGGTGCCCCATGCTCTCCTTTGCTTCCTCTTTTCCACTTAGTTAGTCTTCTAGTTAGTATGTAACAGCTTCCTTTCTTCTAGTTACATCCTAACCAAGACTTCTTCTAGTTCCTTGTGAACTAGGTTTCCTTTCCCTCCTTCTCTTAGATTTGAATTCTTCTATCATAGAGATCACATATTTCAACACTCCCCCTCAATATTGGTCGGTAGGTGTCCTTAAGGCCAATCTTGCCATGTACGTGATCCTCATTGATAGAAGATGATGCCATGATAAGGATATCCGCTAGCTGATCCTTGCTTGCTCCAAAGATGGTTTTGATGACTCCTAACCTCAATGAGACCACGGCTTCCTCTCCTATGGCCTTTACTCTTTCTTGTGGATTAGGCTTTGTCTTCTCTAAGCTTCACTTGGATCATGTCTCCTCGGGCTTCTTGTCTCAAACTTAATCTTGACTTCAAGCTCCTCGGATGACATCTTCTAGATCACAGAATACTCACATTGTCATTGGCTTCCTCTTGATCACTCTTGGGAGTATACTCTATCCGTTGGATGCCACTTCCCGCTGCTTCTCGGATCACCACACCTAATAAGGTCTGCAAGGTGGTTTCTCCTTCGGTTTCCTTACAACATCATCCATAGCTACTCATATGTGTCTCCCGGCTTCCTCTCGCCATCGTCTCCTCATATGGTGCTTGGATTCCCTTGTTGCCTTGTTTACCATTCCACAGCTTCCTAGGTGAACGCCTCTTGGTCTGAGCTTCACACTCCATCTATCAAGATCAATCTTGGCTTTAACCCTTCATAGATTTGATCTTGATTCTTCAAAGAGCCATCCGCTCTAAGCCACTTATCATAAGACTCTCTCGGCTTCCTCTCGGAATGCTGCACCTATCCATGGTACAATGTGATACAAAGAGCCATCCGCTCTAAGCCACTTATCATAAGACTCTCTCGGCTTCCTCTCGGAATGCTGCACCTATCCATGGTACAATGTGATAGTCCTCTTCTTCTTGGACCATCACCTAACTTGTTGCTTCAACGGTCTTCTTCAACACTCCCCCTCAAGCTTGGTTCGAGTATGGGAAGAACCAAACTTGACAAGGAAGGCCGTTGCATAATTTGGAGCTTCACCGGTCTTCTTCAGCACTTCCCTTCAAGACTAGCCCATTGCCAAGGGACCACTCTTGCAAAGGAAAGAGCACTAAGCTTGATTATGCCAATGATGCCACCTCCTCTTGGACTATCTATCCCACTTGCAAATTAGGACAAGCTTTCGTCTGCTAGCCATTTTGGATTAGGCCGCAAAGGACATCATCTACCTCCACATAACACCACCATGAATAGCTTGCTTGAGCCTATACACACTTCTTCTTGTAGATTGCTCCGCTTCGATCGCCACATGGTTGAGTATGATCACCACTCTCTAAAGACCTCCTGGATCAAGTGATTCAGCTTCAAGAGAGGATGAAGACCATGTGGAAGAATATGACCCTCCATAAGCACCATTTAATCAATACCTTGGAGCAACTACATCTTGGACCATATGAATCTTCTGCTTATTGGAAGACTCACCAAAGAATTATAGCATAAGCCTTGTGCTTCATCTCCGTCTACTGCAAGTCTTCTACGTGAACTCCTCTTGTCACGTCCCTTCCGCAAGTCTCTTCCGGGTTGAAGACGTGAACTCCTCTTGTCACTTCTCTTCCGCAAGTCTCTTCCGGGAAGCAACCTTCTTCAGCTTCCTATCTCTTAGGTAAGCTTCTCCTTTTCAACTCCAAGTTTTACTATGAGCTGTCTCATATTTTTCTTGAAGTCTCACGTGAACTAGATTTTTCTTTGGCTGTTTGTGCAGCCGGTTTAATGCTTCCATTCATTCTGAGGCAAGCACCTCTTCTTTCTTGCTGAATGTCTTCATTTGATCACCAGCCACTTTACTTCCTGTTCAATGATTTGTTTTCACTTGGAACTTGCTTGGATCACCACTTAAGGTCACCACCCAGCCTTCTCCTCTTCTAAACCATCACGCCAAAAACACTCTTCATCTCCTAGATGCCTTATTTCCCACGCCATACATGCGAAAGACCATCACGCCATGACAAGCTTCTTCATGGATGAATGATTCTAAAAATCCTCTGGATCTTGTTTCCAAAGAGGATCACCGAGGGATTGATGTTGATACAACCCCTTTTAAAAGTTTTGTATGTGGATCTAGACTCCACACACAAGAAACACAAAGAAAGATATTTACTCTCTCACACACACCCTATTAAAAACGCATGGAAGGAACAAATTACCCCAGAAAATCTCTCTCTCATGTGTTTAACAAAAGAAAAACGAGTTCCTCAAGGCAAGGAGCCAAGGAGAGCCCAACGAAATCTCCCTCAATTTGTCATCATTTTCTAGTAACAATACACACCCTTAGTCCTTTCACAACTTGAAGATCTTATGATTTCAAGGATATTAATCTCAGAGTGAATAGAACTAAGAAAGTGTATGGTTATAGATTAGAAGACTTTGTAGAGAGCTAGAAGAATAACAAGAGATTAGGCGCTAGATCACTCAACTTGCTCTGATACCATGTTGAAATTAAGAGTATGGAGGCTTAGGGATTGTTGAGAGAGTGATAGTTGTGGCATGAGAAGAATAAGGAGTTTAAGGTTTGGATATTTAGAGAATGTTTAGGATGATGATGGTGGCGTGAGTATTGATATAATGAGGGATTATTGTTTGAGAATGATGATAAGAACGATGATGAGAATGAGAATGATAATGGTTGATGAAATAAGATGAACTAAGGAGAAGCATGGCGCCGGAGAGCAAAGGCTCCACCGGCGCCTTTAGGGTGATAAGTAAAGCTTTCTTTTACTCTTTTAATCTTCTTGTTCTCTTATTCACAACTTCTTTACATCACATTACATGTATATTTATAGAGTTTTTACATAGAGAAGAAGAGAAGAGGCGTGAAGAAGGAAGAAGAGAAGAGAGGAGTTTGCGTGAAGAAGAGAGGAGGGAAGGGAGCAGCTCACTGTTGGACTCCTGTTCAAGCTGCGCCCAACCCTACTGCTGACGCCTCCATGCTTGTGCCCATGCCCTGGTTCTGGCACCCCATGCTCTCCTTTGCTTCCTCTTTTCCACTTAGTTAGTCTTCTAGTTAGTATGTAACAGCTTCCTTTCTTCTAGTTACATCCTAACCAAGACTTCTTCTAGTTCCTTGTGAACTAGGTTTCCTTTCCCTCCTTCTCTTAGATTTGAATTCTTCTATCATAGAGATCACATATTTCAACACTTGTGTCCCGCATCAATCCATCACCTTGTGCAGTTTGAGTCGTTGATTCACTAAGGTAAGGATGTATACCATATCTATCCAAAGAACCATTCGGCCGCTTCAAAGAAGACCCTTCAAATGGTCCATTTCATCATCAACTCGGCCTTATGTCTTCTTCTATCCTTCTGTCTATCATTCCAACCTACCAACGAGAAAGTTGAATCTTGGGCATGACCGAGATCGTGTCATTTGGTATCAGAGCAAGCTTTTTCGATTTGGTAGTAAGTTGTTCATCTTCTTGTTCTTTCATCTTCTTGATCTTTCATCTTCTGTTTTTTCATTTCTAACTCCTCATCTTCTTGGCCGAGATTCTCATCTCGCCAATTCTGTTCTTCTATTCTTTCTATACTATTTCTTCTAAAGATCCGTTAGATCTCATTCAAAAAAAAAAAAACGAAACAAAGCAAAATGAAAAACAAAAAAAAAAGTCACCAAGAAACATACTACATATCATTGGATTCGGGGTTGTTGTTATATTTTTCATCAAATTTGATTTGATTTGTTTGATAAGAACTCTGTGAGAAAATCTTTGAGAGAAGTATTTGAGAGAAACACTTGAGAGAAACACTTGAGAGGAAACACTTGAGAGGAAAACACTTGAGAGAAACACTAGTGAGAGCTTATTCTTCTAACTCTTTGTTAAGTTTTGCAGGGAAGATGTCTCATAGTGAAGCTGGGAGTGAAAATACCAACCGCCTAAGAAGAGCCAGACAACCAAACATGGACGTACAAACCCTCATGGAAGAGATGAGGCGGCTCTTAAGGCAGGAACTGGACCCTGTCCATGAGAGAATGGACACAATTCAGCAATCGGTGAACCAAGGACTTCCCCAACATCCTGCTAAAAGGAGAAGAAGGGCGCAAATACCAATAGATGAAGATGAAGGGCCAGATTATGACAGCCGTGGAAGCTAAGCTTCTAATGGACGACCAAGACGTGCAAGAGAAGTAAGGGAACGCCATGAAGATAATTTTAATGGTCTTAAGTTGAAAATACCACCATTCTATGAAAAGAATGATCCAGACGCCTACTTGGAGTGGGAGAAGAAGATAGAACTTATCTTCGATTTCCAGCCTTACACTGAACGGAAGAAGGTTCAAGTGGCAGCAACCGAGTTCTATGAGTATGCAATCAATTGATGGGATCAACTTGTTACCAATAGGAGACGCAACCAAGAACCGCATGTAGAGACTTGGGAGATGATGAAGAACCTAATGAGAAAGGGTTTGTTCTAAGTCACTATCACCGGGAGTTGCACCAGAGGCTTAGGAGGTTAAGCCAAGGCAGTAAGAGTGTGGAGGATTATTACCAAGAGATGGAATCTCTCATGATCAAAGCCGACATAGATGAGGATCATGAGGCAACAATGGCAAGGTTTCTAAGTGGTTTAGCGAGAGATATTCAAGACAGGATGGAGCTTCAAACTTATGGAGACTTAGAAGAGATGCTTCACAAGGCTATCCTTGTGGAACAGCAGATCAAAAGAAGGAGTCCTTCTAAGAATTCCTATGGAGCCAGAACAAACTATTCTAGATCAAGCTACAAACCGGAGGACAAGACCATTATCAAACCAAAGACTGATTCCAAACCTTACACCATAACTCAAGACGCCAAGGTAAAAACTGTAGCTACTTCTTCTAAAAACCGTGATGTTAGATGCTTTAAGTGTCAAGGGAGAGGACACTATGCCAACGAATGTATCAACAAGAGAACCATGATCCTTTTGGATAATGGTGATATAGAAACCGATGAAGAAGAAGAAGTTGAAAGAGAAGAGAGCTCTGATGCTGAGGAGATTGAGTTACCAGCAACAGGAGAGCTATTAGTCACAAGGCGATCACTAAACATTCAAGCCAGGGATACGGATCAGGAGCAATGGGAAAACTTGTTTCACACTAGATGTCTGGTACAAGGCAAAGTTTGCAGGCTTATCATCGACGGAGGAAGCTGTACCAATGTGGCAAGTGAAACCATGGTGAAGAAGTTAAGTTTAGAAGAGAAGAAACATCCCAAGCCCTACAAGTTTCAATGGCTGAATGATGAAGGAGAGATGATCGTGCATAGCTAGGTATTGGTTCTTTTAACCATAGGCAAGTATCAGGACAAGATATTGTGTGACGTTCTACCAATAGAGGCCGGTCACATTCTACTTGGAAGGCTATGGCAATTTGATAAGAAGGTCAACCATGATGGGTTTACCAATCGGTATTTCTTTGTACACAATGGCTGGAAGACCATTCTTGCTCCATTGATGCCACCAGAAGTTTATCAAGATCAACTATGGCTAAAACAAAAAGACAAAGAGAGAGAATCCCTAAACACTTCACCACCAAACAAAGAAGAGAGTTTGAGAAAAACCAAGAAAAGACCTTTGAGAGCAAACCCGAGAGACAATTAAACTTCCTTGTGAGATCTAGTGTTGTTAAGAGAGCCATGTTCTCTAAACAAACCATTCTCTTGTTTGTTTATAAAGAAGTTTTGGTAAACCTTACTAACTCAGTGCCGGAAGTTCCGAGCAACATTTCTTTTCTTTTGCCAGAGTTTGAGGATGTCTTTCCGGAGGAGAGTCCCAAGGACCACCTATCCGTGGGATTGAACATCAAATTGATTTTGTGCCTAGAGCTTCACTTCCGAACCGTCCAGCATACAGAACCAATCTTGTGGAGACTAGGGAGCTTCAAAAACCAAATAGATTACTGTTAGACTTTGATGATATTGAAGCTGCTGGGGAGATCAACCTTTGTGAGCTAGGAGAAAGATCACTTCCGAGTTGCTACAAAAACACGGCGACATCAATCTTTGAAGAGTATGGACTTATAAGTTTTCGACTCAATTTCTATAATTTTTTTTCTTGAAAACAGGTTCCAGAAGTTGCTTAATTCTTGTGGAGATATGCTTGCGGAACCATCCTTTGTTGTACCAAAAATGAACTTTGAATGGAACTATGCAATCGAGAATATGGAACAAAACACCTCTAAGATGCCCAAACCCTTTGACAAAAAGAAAGAGTTCACTTTCCATCGACCAGTCAAGCTTCAGTCCTTGACCTATTCATCAAGATTAAAGGATACCATTCCTCTTGGTAGGTCATCTGTGATGGATAGAGCTGTCCTTTGCCATACCAGAGGGAAGGAAGAAGGATCCGCATTTGAGCAAAATGGATCTTGTGTGAACAAGGGAAGACAAGAAAAAGTCTTTGAAGAAGGTGACCAAGTGTGGATTCACTTAAGAAAGGAAAGGTTCCCAGAAGAAAGAAAGTCCAAGCTAATGCCAAGAATCGATGGACCATTCAAGATCATCAAAAAGATCAACAACAATGCCTACCAGTTGGACTTCCAAGGTAAGTATGATATAAGCAACAGTTTTAATATTACTGACTTGGTTCCTTTCATTGCAGATCATCCAGATTTGAGGACAAATCTTTTTCAAGAGGGAGGGGATGATATGAGCATGGAAACGCCAACACTTGGAGGAAAAGACGAAGGAACCATGGCCATTGCCAAAGGTCCTATGACCCGGGCAAGATCAAGAAAACTTCAAGAAGCTGTAGGAAACATTTTAAGGATCACATGGAAGCATGAAGAAGCTAAGGAAAAACAACATCAAGACATGCTCACTTCCATTCAAGTCGCTCTAAGTTAAATCATCTTCAAAGTAACTTGAGTGTGCTCTTTTTCCCTTAAGCTCGGTTTTATCCCAATGGGTTTTCCGGCTAAGGATTTTAATGAGGCCTCAAGTTCACTTATATCTCTTTGATGATTAGCTTAGGAGCTTCTTTGATGCCTTGGATGATTTCATGAAGCTATGGACCGACTCAAACATCAACTTTATGATATAACTTAGATTATGGTTTTATTTCATCTTTTCTATTTCACAAACTCTTTTATTTTCTTGTCTAGTCGACTTCTAGTCTTTGTTCAAAGTCTTAGGTGATTGTTTAGAGTCCCAAGAAGTAGTAATCACGAGACACTTGAGTCTGTTCAAGTCACCTCTCGTTATAAGTCGATTGTATGCCTCACTCGGCAATCATCAACTTTTTAATCAACTTATTTTCAGAGAAAATTCTCTAAGTTCTTTTAGAACATTTCCAATTGTTTGGTGTGTCATATCCAACAATCAACCTCGGTTCTCTGGTGTGTTATATCCAGAAAATCAACCTTTGTCTTCCCCGAGTGTGTCATATCTTGGAGAGACATTGTTGAGTGTTTACTAGGTGTGTAATATCCGAAATAAACCTCAAGGAGTATCAAGGAGCCTTCCACAACTTCTTGTGTCCCGCATCAATCCATCACCTTGTCCAGTTTGAGTCATTGATTCACTAAGGCAAGGATCTATCCCATATCTATCCAAAGAACCATTCGTCCGCTTCAAAGAAGACCCTTCAAACGGTTCATTTCATCATCAACTTGACCTTATGTCTTCTTCTATCCTTCTGTCTATCATTCCAACCTACCAACGAGAAAGTTGAATCTTGGGCGTGACCGAGATCGTGTCACAAACCAATGATGGTCTAATGAGGAAGCTGACTATACTGCGCCACCGTGGCCAGGAGATGATGTCTTATGTCCTGAATTTGAAGAAGAAACAGATGGAGTCGAGATTGAAATGGAGCCACCATACCAACACTCCTTTATTCAAAATTATATCAAGAGAAACATCAACACGCTTTAACAAACAAAAAGAACTTGGAGGCAGTTGAGTGTTGAACTATGTGAGGATGAGTAAGATGACAAATCTAGAGGAGACTCACATGAGGGTTTCAATCATCCACAGTGCATAGAGAAGACTTATTCCCACAGAGCTGTACCAAACCATGTGCACCCAAGATGTGGAAAGCAACTCAACACCACACCAGCTGAGTCAAGGAATCACTTTAACCAATGACGTGATAACAGGTCTGAATCCCTCATCTTTTCAGGATCTAATAAAGAGCCAGAGGACTACCTACAATGGGAGACCAATATGAAACATTGGCTTCGAATACATATTCCAAAAGATGAAAAGTTGTTATATGCTGTTGATAGTCTTGAAGGAGATGCTTACAAGTGATGGTTGAAAGAAGACACACCCACTTTCTACAACAGAAACCAAGTGAGAGATTGGGGAGACCTCAAAGCAAGGATGTATAGGGAGTTTGTGAAGAATCCCCGAAGTCATAGTAACAACATGAAAACTTTCAAGTACCACGCAGCCTCAAGGAGCCTAAAATCAGAACCAAAAATGTTGTCAACTCGTGATTACCACAGAGTTAAGGAGCAACCAAAGGTTAAGCAGGCAGTAAGAGCAAAAGAGGTTCAACAAAATTTATTTCAAACTCCTGCTCAAACTTGAATGCATTTACGTGAGCCGAAAGTAATACAAACTGAAGTAAGTTCTCTAATCCTCCAAAGTCAACTGAAGTAACATGTTATAGGTGTCACTTGATTGATCATTTTTTTTACAATTTACCTTTTTAAACATGTGTTAAAGTCTACATCAAAAGAAACGAAACTAGACTCATCTAGCAATAGTATAGTTCAATCTAAAATATCTCCATAACTCCTTCTCTATGTGAGAACAATCCTGTGTCTGTTCCTACATATGGATCCCCGACTGTTTTAATGCACTTGTCCTTTTCAAGAGATGTTGAAACAGGTACATGAATGACAAAAGAGCTACCCGTTTCAAAGGTTGTTAAAATCCTAGACACAGATAAAGAGGAAATATCATGTGACATGAAGACTAAGGATCATAAACCACATCAAGTAAAGGTAATTGATCATTTGGTTCAGTTTGTTTCTAATGATCTCAAGACCGTGATAATGCACTTGCTGGAACTGAGAGAACTTGAGAAAGGTTTAGGTATAATGAAGAAGCATACTGATGCCCCAGTCAACATCCAACGATAACAGCACTGTTGTTTTTCTCACATCTTCCAAGTAAGTAGTACTATTGATATAATTAAATATTGGAACACTCTTATGCTTACTCATAGTCTCAAACAAAATGCTTTAAGTGCATATGTTCCCACTACATTGCACTTGATATCTACCTTAAGTGTCAAAGAAAGAACCGGTACCCTGAATGCATTTGATTTTTTCAAAGGAGTTGGAAACATTGCAGGTATAAACCAGGAGCCACCGGATTTAGAAGTTTAAACTCAAGTCTAAAAAGAAACTAAGCCAAAATATCCATCAGCTCTTGGACATGATCATGACAGAGGAGTAGTTCATGCTATTCAGCTCAAAAAGGAGCCACCAGATGCACCATGCACTAACAAATCATCAATAAACCAAGGTATAGTCCAAACCTCTCGAAGAAGAATGAAAACTAACTTGCTTTTTTTTTGGAGATAATTGTACAGTTTCGAGGTCGAACCTTTATCAAGGAGGAGGGTATGATGAGAACATCAAGAAAAAAATCTCAGACAGAGCACGTCTCGACATGGAATCAGACTAATGGAGTTTAGAAGAAAGAATCATCAACTTTACAAACCGGGTGATCCCCAGCTTACCTGATTTGGACTTATGTGCAGCCGTCAGACGATTCCCACAAGACCAGAAGTAATTTTGCTATGAAATGAATTATTATGAATTATTAACTCAACAAAGACTCACTGGGAAGCAGAATCAAATCAAAACCAATTTTGGTTTGGATGATATCAATTTTTTTTAATTTGGATCATATATGACTTGCCTTATTTAGAGATCTCCAACCTTGGATATTTTCAAACGTATGGGTGGCGACAGAGGAGTTTCATCAACTAAAGGTTACTAAGAGAATACTCACATGCATAAATGACCATTGGATCAGACGTATCCAATCCTACTCATCAACACATTAAGACTTACCATATATGGACCATAGAGCATTCAAAGCCCAATTTTAACATCTATATTCTGATTTGTTATGTTTCAAGAGAGTTATTTGGAGGCTAATAAGTCATGGAATCATCCAGAAGCTTTCAAGACACAAGAGCACACAAATGTTCCCTTTTTGGAGCCAAGCATTCAAGCCTAATGGCCATATGATATCAAAGAAAATACCTTTGATATTTCTCATTCAATTTACATGTATATTCTTTCCTTGTATCTTCATTTGGTATGTCTCAAGGGAATTATTTGGAGGCTAATAAGTCATGGAATCATCCAAAAGGTTTCAAGGTACAAGAGCTTACGAATTCCCCTTTTTGAACCCAATTATTCAAGCCTAATAGCTAGATGATACCAAAGAAAATCTCTTTGATATTTCTCATTCAATTTACATGTATTTTCTCATTCAATTTACATGTAATTGATATGTCGATAATGGAGATTTCAAAATTCTCTTAGGATCTCAGTAGCCAAAGTACAGTAATAATCACTATATTTATGGTAAAATACATAAAGTATTAACTGGTTCTTTGATTTATTTAATTTGTTTAAGAATGGGAAGTTTAATGTGGTATATTCTAAAAGATTGTGTAACTTTTCTTTTTCAAACATTTCTTATACATTTGTTTTCTTTTGTTTATTCTTTTTTGAGAACAGCAAATGTTTAAGTGTGGAGAAACATTAGTGTCAAGAAAATTTTATGGATTTCATCCATTAATCCCATATGTTTTAGTGTAGTTTATTGAGTCTAGGTTAATTTAATTAATGTTTTAATCTTTATTTATAGCTTATAATTTTGTAGTTTAAGGGAGAATAAATCATTACTCTTCTAGAAATATTTTCTGAACTCTCCATAACTGTTATTTTTATGTTAATGCATTATTGGATTTATTTTTAATCTCCGCATCTATGTATGAGTAATCCACCAGTTGGGGTTAGGGTTTGATCAAAATGATTTAGTTATTTATTAGTTTTAATTTATTTAATTAAAATTCATCAATTTGGTTATTCTTATATTGTGAACAGAATGCTTATGATATGTATGGTTAATCAACGCACCCAAAGCTAATTTAGGTTACCCATATCAATATTAGATGAGATTTGTATCCTTAACCAACGATAGTTGATACTTTGTCATCTAATGTTACGGATGTTGTTAGAAAAGTAAATCTCAGGAGATTGAGTTCACCAGTAGCGATGCTGACGGAGGTGGAGTGTCCATCATCGGCTGCTTCTGTGGGTCAAAATCTCGTGGACGAAGCTCAGGGATCATGTTTTTGAGGTTAGTGAATCGATCATTATTATTGTTTCTGAGAGTATCGGAAGCTTCTCCCTGCTTGATTTGGTTCATCCTTAGATCATCAAGCTGTTTGTTCACCTTGATCATAGTTTAAGCACGAGTCTCTACCATTTCTGGGTTGCGGTCCGAGGATGAAAAGCTATGATACCAATGTTACAGATGTTGTGAGAAAAGTAAATCTCAGACTAGAACCTTCCCCAGAAGATCGAAGAATGAGTATCAAAGGCCTAGGAGATAACTTCAGTAGAAGAAATGTTATCTCGAAGAACAGATGGCGATGATGATGAACAGAATAGAGAGAGAGTAGAAAGAATAAGAATATTTCTGGAAATTGATTACCGTTCTGAATAATGAGATAACGTACAAATAGTGTGATTCTTTGGTCTAACATATAACCAATCAAAATCAGAAATAAACCATCAGTTTAACCAAAGGTAAGATTAAATTGGAAAGCATAATAAAAGTGAAGAAGGGAATTGTAACTCCCTGTAACAATACTTCCTCCTTCGAAAACATCATTGTCCTCTAGGATATAAGCTTTGGTAGTTGCCAATGAAATCTAGAAAGTACTTGCCAATGAAATCTAGAAAGAACAAATATCATATGTTCTGAAGGATGCCATTTCCACTGAGAAAGGAGTTCAAAGAAGACAAAGTCTTGGCTATGTTTTGTTATGAGAATGAAGACAAAAGCACCAAACATAAACTTGTAAACTGAACTGAATTCCTCCATAAATGCAGCAGCTGTGATATTTGCAGTAAACATCCATTGCTTCATCATATAAGCATCCATTGCTTCATCATATAAGCATCCATTGCTTCATCATTCCTCAATGTTCTCTTATTCTTAAAACCGACTATATTGATCACTTAACAAAATCAAACTCTCAGCCGTATTTAACAACATCATCACAAAACTCTCCCCATTTCCCTTGACCTGATTAGAAGTCGTTAAGATTTCATCCCCAATAACTGAAAATTCTTCATCTTCTTTGCAATATAACATTATGTTGGTCTTGGTGAATGAAGTATCCCATAAGAAAGGTCTTGGTGAATGAAGCATCCCATAAGGGATCATGACAATGTCTACTCTAGCTTCTTGTCTCTTTAATAACTCCAAAAGAAGACATCCTAACATTTTTTCAGAACCTGTCTCACTTTTATTATCTCAACAATTTTGCAACTTTCATTCTTTAGAATCTGTTTGACAAGTATATATTCAAAACTCGTATTTCTTGTTGCTATTTCCCTTTCAAACCTAGCTGCATATAATTCTTTGAAACTGATCCATATAAATGATTAAAACTTCTCCTTGTACCCAGTTCTAGATGTCTTTCTTACCACGACCAGTTTGCCTCCAATAGAACCATAAGCATTGCTTTGAAAGTGACTAAATTCCCATATCACATCAGCCTTGTTGATATCATTTTCAATGTCCATTTGCCTCTTACTTTCTGCATCACTAATTATTCACCTTCGCTTAAATTCTGAAACCACATGTAAATTATCAACCTTATTCTTCCAACGATAGCACACATGTTTTATCTGCTTCTAATTCTCACAGTCACAGCCATAGATTTTTAACACAGTATACTCTTCTAGATCAAAACCAGAATACATTTCAATCTTTAAACCTTATTGTGCTTCCACTACTTTGAGATGTGGTTCCAGTTCTATGATATCCTTTTCACTTTATTCCTCCACCAAAGATAACTTATCATCTAACAATTTGCTTCTCTCAAAATTGGTTTTAAACTTTAATCGGCAAGATTTATAACACTTAGTTGTCACCCTCTTACTTTTTACTTTGAAGTGCATTGTGTTGAACAGTGGTTGTGCAATTTAATCTGAATTTTCATCACTTGAAGACTCCTCATCAACACATTCAAGTGGCTGCTCATCTTCATTCATGTCTGAAGTCTCAAAATCCTCTTCAGGTTGCTTATCTTAGAGCTCCTCAACTTTGTATTTTTGGTAAGGATTGAAGGCAGATCGAGGCTGTATATCATCTGTTTGTCTTGAGTATGATTCAGGTAGCTTGGATATTCTAACATCATTAACAACCATAGTGACATCAACCTTCCTGGTCAAAGCACCCTGAGATTTCTCCAAGAATTTTTCCACAGAATCGCCAGATTGTTTCATATTCACTAGCGCATGTGAAAGATCTTTATATAGCTCACCAAATTCAGAAAACATAGCAACTACGTAATCTGGCCATAGAGGAAAGATACCATATCGATTAACAATAAATTTATGATGCCATTGGAGAGCTTTACCTTCCATATGAAGTGAAGCTAGCTGAACCTTATGCTCAGAAAGTGTGTTATTAAACATGAAGAACTTTTCACATCTGTTGATCCACTCACGCAACAAAGTTCCATCAAAATTTAAGAACTCGAATTTAGAGGGTAAAATATCATTATCACCAAATTTAGCAGAGATAACAATGATATAGTCAAACCAAGGTGGATAAATTCTAAAATTATTCTCAATGTAGTTGGTGTGCCACTGAAGAGCTTTACCAATCATGTGTGGAGCTGCTACATGTACCTTCATCTCAGGAGGTGTTATATGAAGATTAAAATATTCATCGCAGCGTCGGAACCATTCACAGAGTAATGTTCCACCAAATTTTGGTAAATCTGGTGGATCTGGAGGCGGTGGAACCGAGTTCATCAGGAGGGAGGTGGAGTGTGCATCATCGGCTGCTTCTGTGGGTCAAAATCTCGTGGACAAAACTCAGCGATCATGTTTTTGAGGTTGGTGAATCGATCATTAAGGTCGTTTCTGAGAGTATCGGAAGGTTCTCCCTGATTGATTTGGTTCATCTTTAGTTCATCAAGTTGTTTGTTCACCTCGATCATAGTTTGAGCACGATTCTCTGCCATTTCTGAGTTGAGGTCCGAGGATGAAAAGCTCTGAAACCAATGTTACGGATGTTGTTAGAAAAGTAAATATCAGACTAGAACCTTCCCCAGATGACCAAAGAGTGAGTATCAAAGGCCTAGGAGATAACTTCAGTAGAAGAAATGGTATCTCGAAGAACAGATAACGATGATAATGAACAGAATAGAGAGAGTAGAGAGAATAAGAATATTTATGGGAATTGATTATCTTTCTGAATAATGAGATAACGTACATATAGTGTGATTCTTTGGTCTAACACATAACCAATCAAAATCCGAAATAAACCATCAATTTAACCAAAGTTTAGATTAAATTGGAAAGCATAATAAAAGTGAAGCAGGGAATTGTAATTCCCTGTAACATCTAAGTTAACTTACAAACTTATGTAGATTGATGACATGGATTTCTAGGGCTTGTTCGAGAGTATAGTGTTCTAAAAATTCATGTTTAGATAGTGATACGAGAATATGTTAGATTTATCTTAATGATTCATTTAGTTAGATAACTTAGTTGATCATTGATAACTCTCTAACATTCCATGTCCTAGCGTCTTTCTCCATATAGTTTACATGTTTTATTTAATACAATTTAATTTATATAATTGATGTGCTCAAATTTTAATTTTTATAATGATATTGCAAGTGCACAGTACATCATAATAATATTTAAGTATCAATCCACGGAGAACCATCTAGAACTCAGATTAGTAATCTAAAGTTACCTCCATTCTGGTGATGTATAAACATATGTATATACAAGTATTCCCAACAATAAACATCTTTTGGCTTTTGACTAAGAACCTAACCCAATATGTTCAAAAACATAGATGACAACAGACTTTGTCGAGTAATATTCAAAAATAAATTTTTGTTTATCACAAATAGTTCAACCCATCCAACAACCCTGGTATGGGGCTTGATAAAATGAATTAATCTTATAGTCTAAATTCTTGACAACAGATTAAACATTAAGCATAATAAATATAATGAATGAAGACAATATATATACTCTCATAAATATTACGACATGATAATTATAATAGTGCTCCTTAAAATCTCTAATTACATATTTAGTATTAAGTCATACGAAAAATAAAAGAAAAAGTAACAAAACTCTAAAACATATATTACAACATTTAAAAAAGGGATAAGCCCGGAAGATCTAAAGACATGAGATTTCAGGCTCTGGGAATCTTTTTCGCTATAAAGTATGAGAAGAGATGTGTGAGATAAATTATTCTGAGATGATTTTCCTTCTGGTTTAGTCCCTATTTATATAGATCCTTTGAGATCTTGATTCTGCATGAATCTGACATATTCTCATAATCATCACCGATTGGTGATAATATGTACTGATCGATGCCATCGATTCGCATACCAGTTGGTGACAATCTGCACCGATCGGCGATGACCCTTTTTCATCTCTCTTAATGAGTTCATGCCAAACTTATATACTTGTTTTGCTCCAACAAACCCAATGACCAAATAATACAAAATAATAAGAAAATGATCTCATTCTTATTTAAAAATGTGAGATTAGTTAGAAAACCGACTCTAAAACTGTTAATAAATACTGTTATCAATAATCATGACAATACAAAGAACCTTAGTTCATCGTAACTCTACTTGTTGCATCACAATTCATAGTGTTTTTGTTTTTTCTACGATTCGACCCTAATATGTACTATTGTCCACAACTGTGCAATTGCAGAGGAAACTTAGAACTTGAAGTATCAGTGTTGCGTATAAGTGATTACTGTATGATGCATTGATTGGTGTATGTTGTTGACTTATCTAGTTGGTAGATTGAATGTCACATGTACCCTAAAAAGTGTTAAGAATGTATATTTTAATTATGTGTGTAGAATCTGGTTCACATAAGACAGTGATTTCACTGAGTAACCTGTCAAACCGTTTACTCAAGCCTCCTAATCTTTAAATGCAAGTATATCGAGCTAAGGACTAGCGAATGGTCCGGTTTGATCAAACCGATAATCGAAATGTTACAATTTTTACCAATTTGAACCTTGGTAGTTGCTTGTTGGATATTGGACATGCTGACACCAACCTTGCCAGGTTTGAAACTTTTGACAACCTATGAACCCAGTTGACTTGGTAGAATCTGGTGTAGTTTGGAACGTCAGTTACAGTCTGACTCCAATATGGGATAACTATCACTTAAATACATTCGTTAATATTTCTAATTTTGTGTCTGATCAACTAATGGCTTGCGAGAGGATGATTAGTCTAATCTAGTAACGTGGACTCACGTTCTAGAACCATTTGTAATCGGTAGCCCTTAATTTTAATCACGGGAAATTTTTCCTAACATCTACCATTATAATCATATTGTTTAGTCTTTCAACTCAGAAAACCTTATAAACAAAAAAAAACCCAACCAAAAGTAGTTCTGTCTAAGCTAATTTCAACGTTTAAACAGCCTATTGTGTAATTATTTTTGTCTTAAGTGGTTAAACCTCGTACTTGCTAACAATGTCCATGTTAATAGATCGAGTTACGTGATCATATACGCGTAAACGTCACGAGTATCCTACATTTCTATGTTATATAGACTTGCCTGTAACTATTGTAAACGAATAATATACATATATTATATATTATGACATTACCACCAAAATCTTTTTTTAATTCAAAAAGTTATTTTCGTGGAATCAAAATAAGTGATTTATGAGATTCGCGAAGGCATACACTTCTAGTTTTAAAAAGAAGGTTAAAAAGAAGATTTATTCGGACTTTGAAAGCAAAATGCACTAAAGTACTATTAGTAATGTACGACTCTAATAAAAACACGTCACAGTGTCTGGATATCATCATGAGGTTAACGAGGTTCACGTGAAACACGCATCTTGTTGGATCCATTTCAAATTTTAGAAGACAAATTGTTTGTTTTCTTGAGAAAAATAAAATAAAAATTCAGAGAGATAAACTCGTCAAAACTTGAGTCCTGCTTCTAACTTTAACAAAACTCATATTATAACAGACGTGAATAAAAACAGTTGGTTATTTTATAATTTTTATCTACGATCCTGAGTAATATGAGGACCTACTGAAGTAATGTTTACTCCTTTGAGACTTTTTATTGTCGAGATCGAGGATTTGTAAATTGTACTCCCTCCCTTTCAGACCTAATGAAGTAATGTTTACTCCTTTGAGACTTTTTATTGTCGAGATCGAGGATTTATAAATTGTACTCCCTCCCTCCCTTCCAGAATGTAAAATTTTCTACACTTTTTTATTGTCTCAAAAAGTTTAATTTCTTAGATATATATAATGCTTTTTATTTTTAAAATTAAATAAATACAAAAAAAAACTATACAAAACATTTAATATTTGTGCATTGATTACAATTATTATAGAAAAATAAATGTAGTAAATAAAAAAATTAAAACAAAATTAATCAATAAAACTAGTATTTATTATTTTTCTTAATATATGTGTAAACTTACATTCTGAGACGTAGGGAGTAAGAAACCATATGTACATAAATTTATGTTTTAACATATTCAATGAAGAAAAGTATTGAAATTGATGGATCCAAATATGAAACAGATAATTAAGACGCTGTTTAGTTTAGAATTCAGCGTTTCAATGTGTCGCCTTTTCAGGAAACAGACTATTTATTAATCTCCATTAATTTGTATCCAACACCCAAAAAAATGTCAACTGATATACAAACAAAACATTTGCAAATTTTATAGAGCTCAACAGAGTTCAGTAATTGGCTTTGTAAATAATAATACAGAGCTGTCATACCTGGAACTTGGCAGGCAGCTAAATAGTTATCAAGAGAAGAAAGGCAGCTGAATCCGAATCCTTTTCCACCTGCTCCGAGACCGGGATGGATGCAGAGTTAGTATATGTTCCGGCATGAAGTCATGCCGTGTCAATATACCTACCACTGGTGGTCTCTGCAATACATGCATTTTCTATACATAGTCAACAAATTTAGGAATTGAATAACCACTAAAACAAGAAACCAAGAGAGAACCGTGAGAGGGTTTGAGTTTTGTTAAGAGCCAAATCAATTATCAAAATTCAAAAAGAGTATAATCTGTTCTCCCTCCCATAATGTATCATCTCATGTCCTAGTGCTTACCGGAATCTAATAAGGTGATGATAACAGTCATGTAAAAGGAGAAATCAAAATCACTTACATTGGAGGTTTTTGGTATGACCAGTAAGTGCCTTATGCCAACCTCACGGAAGAGTATAAGAGCTTTTGCAAGTGACATCGTCTCCACAACAGTGTAAGGCGAGGCATTAGAGAATGGATGTAAATCCAAGTACATATTCAATTCTTCTTCGGTTAATTCCACATCTTCTATTTTTTCACCTCTCCCAGAACCTTTTTTAGCAAACTCATCTGCTTTGAATTCGGCAAGTGTATTGGAGTCAAAACCCACTGGACTAGACAAGAACACTCGTTTCTTTAGTAAAGTCAGAATATGAGCACGGAGGATTAGACCGTATAGAACAGGAGCTGCAGCTAGTGATCCATCATCAACCACAGGGAAGCCATTGTGATTTGTGGTTTTGAGAACGTGTACAATAGTCTCGACTTTCTCGATTCCATTGAAGACTTGAAGTGGGCCTGTGACTACATCACCAACTAGAAGTTGTCTCATGTAAGGCTCTGCATGGCCGTAGAGGTAAGGGAACCCTTTTAACTTCATGATGAGGTTATAGATGTTTGCATTGAAAGCATCAGCAACGGTTTTAGAAATCAGAAGGACTAACATCATCATAGGTAGTAGCAGCAGATTATTAGTCAGCTCAAGGAGGATAACACATGTGGAAACTGTCATCCTCATTGATCCGCCAAGAAAAGACGCAGCACCAAGCACAGCAAATAGACCATGATTAAGATTTGAGTTCGAACCAAGCAGCATTCCTACTAACCGTCCATACGATGCTCCTGTTACGATAACAGGTACAAAGAGCCCTGCCGGAGCAACAATGCCATAGCTGAAGATACTGAGGAAGAAGCAAGTGACAAAAAATAAAAGAATCGAAAAATAATGAAACTCGAAGTCGGTGTTTTTGCTGAAAAGGTTTTTGATCGCATCATCATTCGTGTTGAAAATGAGGCTAGCTAGATCATTGTAGTGACCAGGAGGGCATTGGTATTTCTTAAAATTGCCAGACCGGCCAATTGTAGGGCATTCCTCCAAGGCATCAGGAGGGCAAGGTTGGCACGATGCAAGAAATGGTAATCCAAAGAGAAGGCATGATGTAAAAATTGATATTGCGCAAGCAAGAATAATCTTCCAAACAACCCCTTTCCTGGACAGAAAAAAGTGTTGACGATAAAGGCTTGAATTTACTTATCTGTCTGTATAATAAATATAGAAAAAATAGCTTAGCTTACTCATATATGAAATTGTAAACTCGCAGAACCTTTTCCAGCAGAAAGTTATAAAAGCTTCCTAAAATACCGCCTACAACTCCAAGGAGAAGAACAGGAAGTACATCTCCTAAATGATATGACGCATTTTCAGAATAGACATCAAACATTATAAGGCCTCCTTTACCAAATAATCCACACTTTCCACTTAAACACACATCGATTAGAGCCCTGAGCACAATTGCCACAACAGCTGTTGAAAAGAAGATTCTCCATAAAAGTGCACTTCTCCACCTACAACAAACGAACCATCCCCATCTTAACTTAATGAATCATTAAAAATAATGCCGGTTTGAAGAACAGATAGAGAGATAAGAAGACACCTAGGAGACAATCCGTCCAACAAATATAGCAACTACTGAACTTAAGATAAAAAAAATCCATTGAGCTTTTAAGATAACTTGACATACCAAGATGACATCTCCTCAAGGGCGAACAAGACACCACCAACAGGGGCACGAAACGAGGCAGCAATACCAGCAGCTGAACCACAAGTTACAAGATCTCTTCGGTCTCTATCATTTTTAAAAAACCTTAGCCATCTCCAAGTAAATCCATATCTTTTGGAGCCACCCTGTCCAAGTATAGATGCAACACAAGCACCAGTATGCACCATAGGCCCTGCCTTACCTATAAGAAGAGATGCTGACACTCCAGATATGTTCCCAATAATCTGCATTCCAACCAAAGAGAGATCAAAAACAAAATTTCTAAAGTAAACTTGCGCAATTTTCGAAAAATGCTTACCTTAACGATCAAAGTACGAAGTGAGAATATCTCAGGAGCATCAACACCATTTAAATAAGCCTTCACTTCCGGTATACCAGAACCAGCCGCAGCAGGAGCAACAAAAGCAGTAATCACCGAGGCAAAAAGAGTAAGAACCAGATTGGTTATAGAAAACAAAACAAAGCCCATACCAAACCTGTGATAACAATTTCAAACTCTCAATTCAAAGCTAAATCATTAAACAAGGCTTAAGAAAATTTTGAAAAAATAAAGCAAAAGTCACCTTCCAGCTAACATCATATTAGAAGTAACAACGAACTTAACACCGGCGAGATTCTCAACGGCGAGATTATTAGCGAATCCAATAAGACTAACAATAATTCCGATGAAGAAACACAAGAGCCATTTCATGAACACGTATTGAAAAATCTCTATCTTACTTCGAGTTCTCCAATCTTGTTTGAAGAAATCATTCTCGGCGATTCTAAAATCAAACAAACAAACATTAAAGCTATGAAGAAGAGAATCGAAGTAACTGTTATGAGTTTGATCTTACTCGTAATCAAGGCTTTCGATTGGACAAACGTTTGAACCGACGATTGCGACTTGAGAAGTAGAGTTTGTAGCGCGGCGGAGGGAGGGAAGTAGTGGCACAGCGATGGATTCCTCCGTCGTGGAGTTCGGCATCTCGATCGAACGGTTCTCCGGAAAACAGGATTTCTCAGAGCATTTGAATTGAGTTTGACCTCTAACAACCGCCGGCGAGTGAGTTATAGAGGTTACTAGAAGAGATTCTCCTCTTAGTCAACTGTGTTGTTCTTTAGCAATCGAAATGCTTCTCTGAATTGAACTTGAATTCTCTCTCCACCGCCGGCGAGAGACAGTTACAGAGGTGAGTAGAAGAGAGATTCTTCTCTTGGTCAACTGTATATGAATAACCCTAGAGTTTTATTTTGGGTCCAAAAATTCAAAAGTTAATAAAATTGTAGTGGGAGGAGGATCATCATATTTAGATAAATGAGTATTTTATTCGCAATGATTGAGGAGTATCTTGTCTATTGCTAAAAAGTTTTTTGTTTAGGTTCTATTAACGTAAGTACTAACTGGTTTTTTTCTTTCAATGTGACAGCAACTTCTAATAATGGAGTACTCACCATAAAAAGACAAAAGAGTTATTATAGACAAAAGTGAAACATTTATCAACTTTACTATAAAAAAAGAAGACAGAAGCTCTGGCAAGCTCTTTTTGCGCAGTGGGAGTCGCGGGTTAAGTAAGGAAAGGTTCATGACTGCTTTGTGGCAGGTTTAGGCACATGGAGTTTAGCTTTCGGCGGCTCTAGTGGGGTGTTTACTTTGTTGTGGTGGCTGTTAGTGTTGATAATAGTGGTCTGGTCACTGTAGTCTTATCTGCAGCTAAGGCTTGGAGTATTGATGGCGTTTGGATTTCTTGGCTGCTTCTAGGGTTGATCTTTGCGTGGTAGGGGCTTTAGTTTCCGGCGGAATGGTTTCTGGAACTTCCGAGGCTTTAGTTAACGCACCTGTGGTGGTTCGTTGGTGGTGGTCTCACCTTCACTCAATTTGAGTAGGCTCAGTTTTTGATCGTGTTATGGTCGTTTCGAGTAGCTGGATTCGTTGTGTTTTGGGTCACTGCAACGAGCAGGATCAGCTTTTGGTGTATGGATAGTTGCTTTTGTATCCTTTGGTTCGCCTTCTATTGCTATGGTGTTGCTTTCGTGTTTCTGTAGTTTTTGACCTTTCTAGTTTTTGTTTGGCATTTTAACCTCTACCGCAAATCTTAAAATTAGTATAAAATTTAACATGTAACCAAAAAGGAAAATTAGAAAAAAAAAAAAAAAACAGAATTCTATCAGTTTTATGTCTAATTGATATTTTCGAGTTTCAATATACATAATATTTCCTCATATCAATATCGATAATTTATTAAAAGCAAAAATAAAACTTCTTACGAGTGGAAAAAAATGTGACTTAAAATATAATCTCCCCTGCCGAAATTGTGACAAAAATCTCCTCTGCCAGCGGTGACATGAACATCTTCTTCGACAGTGGGGTTGTTGTCCTTTCTTTGGTGGTGATCTCAAAGAAGTAATTAAACATGGATCAAATCTACTTAAAATTAAAATTAATTAAATTACTAATAATATTAAAGTTAAATAAGAATAGATATCATGCATAAATTCAATATTAAATATTAATATGCATTAATTTGAAATCATATATTCAGGTATTTTAAAATTAGGTAATAATAGTCACATTCCATATTTCTAGAAGCAGATTTTTTTTGAAGTTCTTATTTTCTAGAATTTGTATTCTAACATTTCTTCTAACCCTCATAGAACAAAATAACAATAATACTAATAATGCATATTCATTTTTTTCAAGAGCATGTAGAAGTGCTAGAAAACAAATTCTATTTTCATAAAATATGTATAACCGTATTTTAAAATTATCATAATACGTATTCTATGAAGTTTATAATTCGTATTCTAAAATTTTAAATTCGATCTTGCTAGAACATGTACCATTCTAGAATGCATGTTCTATTTTTTTGCAGAACATTTACAGATGCTAGAATACGAATTCTATATTTTTTAGAACATAGACAATTGCTAAGATCGGTATTCTAAACACTAGCAGATTTTCTAGAACAACTTTAAAACCTCTAAACCATAGCTAAAAGGCTAAAACTAAAAATGGTCAAAAACTTTTATTTTTAAGAAAATATAAAAATAGACAAAAATCTGATAAAAGTCTTTATTTTCCGATTTCTCCAAAAAAACTAAAAGGAGAATAAGTATATCCAAATGTCTTCAAAACGTTATTGAAATTCTTCCGCTCCACAATAGCAAAACTTCACCCAATTTGTACATCAGAGTATACATCCATTTTATGCTCATAAGAACTGAGAGAGAAAACTAGTAGCCAAAATGTTTGGTCTTTATCCGTAAAAAACTGAAAATACTGAGCTGGCCGGAGTAAAAGTTCTCAAAGATTTTTGTCTGATAAACTCTGAGAAGTGGACATCCTTGATACTGATTATGTAGGTTCATTAATTAAACTTCACACCACGACCCTTTCCATGCTTATAATTTTTTTTTTGTCAAGTCGCTTGTTCATCTTCTTTTACTCACCTTTCGTTTAAAACTCTTTCCAATTTCATATTTGGCTTTAGATTTGAACCTTGATGCTGTCGTGGAATTAGAGAAGATTTCAGAGCCCATTATATCTTGTTGTTGAGTTGAAAATGGTGTAAGAAGCCTCTGATTGTTAGTCCTAGTCAATGTTTTAAAATTCTCTAGGCGCTAGTCGGGCGGCGAGGATGGGCCTAGCACCTAGAGAATTAATCGGGGAGTAAACGGGAATTAATCGGAGATTAGTTTTAGGTTATTTTAATATTTTAAAAATATATTTATCCATCATATTAAACTTTTAAATAATATTGTTTTAAAATTATAGTAAATACATGAAAATGTAGTATTAATAATTTATTTTATGATTTTTATTTATAATTTTAATATAATTTATCATAACACATCAGAAACTCTCAATATAAATGTCTGAATAACAAAAACAAAATTTATTTATCTTTGAAAATTTTAAAATAATTGGATTATAGATGATTATGTGGAAAATAATCGGATTAGGCAAAGATTAATCGGATTAGGCGGGGAATAATCGGTTGACTGACTTTTTCGAGGGATTAATCATTAATCGAGGCGGCGAGGGTGGATCTAACGACTAGGCCGGGTGTAATCGGAGACAGGCGGGGATTTTTAGAACTTGGGTCCTAGTATAAACTATGTTTGATTCGTCCAGGACCGGATCCGAGAATTCGGGGGTCCTAGACAAAATATAAAACAATGCTTCTAACAAACGTAATCAAATATAAATATAGTTTTAAATAGAACAGACAAATAAATAACAAAACATAAATTATCCAAAAAACAATTCAAAACAAAGAATAATATACTTCTTAAAACTTACAACATATATAAAAACATAAATGGGAGCTCCATAAAAACAGAGGCCCTAGGTGAATGTTTCAATTGGATCCCCTTAGACCTGGCCCTGGATTCGCCCAAGGAGTTATCAGGGCACGAGTTTATGATATGGGATGAATCACCTGTCACCGCCATCAAAGATGTTACTTGATCCCATTCATTCTTCCCACGAATGCACCACCTGTGATATGCTCTCGGAACGGTAGCTTCACTATCAGGTCAATCAGACTGGTACAAACGGTCGGAATGGTCGTATGCGGAACCTGCGAGGTCTCGAATACGGTTGAGACCCAGTAAGGGTTTCTCGGGGATAGACCTTGACGCCGGTACGGGCCTCTCGGTGAGGAGATGCCGAGGCGATAAGGGCTTCTTGGGTAAGGTTTCTATGTCGGTACGGACCCCTCGGTAGGGAGATGCTGATGCGATAAGGATCCCTCGGTGGAACGATGGTGTTATTGGTACGGGTAGCAGCGGATGTAATGAGGCGGGGGAAATGGAGGTGGACAGTGGAAAAGGACTGAGGACAAGGGATAATGGGACGGTGGAGCGAAGTGAAAGATAGAAGAGAATGTTGGATAATGAAAGAACAATAGATCGAGAGCCGACCACACAGTGTTTAGACAACTCCATGATACGACTGATCGGAGTCCGAGCTGAGCTTCGAGGACAACGATGTTTAAACTACTTGAGATTCAAGAGCAAGCTTTAAGCCAATGCGTTTATTCAAATCTATCTTTCAACGTTGAGGTGACATAAGTTTAAATAGAATGATTGCTTTAGGGCATCCGATTTCTATAAAGGACCAGCGTGTCCTTGGGCGTTTCATGCCCGCTTAAAACATAAGAGTTCTTACTAGAGTAAAAATGGTAAAACATGAAAAGAGGAAGGGATAGAAATTAGGGTCGAGTGATGATCACACGAGCCATAGATTGGCACGGTGATGACCGGCTCGGGCCTAATGCATCCGGGTCGTGAACCTCGTTAAAAACCTTGTTGGGAAAACTACTTAGGGATAAAACCCAATCAAGGAAAAAAGAGTATTCCTTTCCCAAACGTCTTTAGTGGGGCATTTTCACCGTATCAAGGTGAAAACGCTAAGGACTTGGTCCTTGACGTTTGTTGGCGCTGTTAGCTTGGGTTGACTCCACTCGCCCTTCTTCATGCCTTGGACAATTACTAGGTTCAACCTCGTTTGGTATCGTTGCGAGTGCTTACGGTCAATGGCCAAAATCGGCATATTGGGCAACGATCCTTGGCTCCTGTCCACTTCTGACTCGGTATCATATGGCTGGCTATCCTTGGGATCAGAGGAGGCTTGGGCCTCATCTTGGGATTTATAGTCTCCTTCGGGGGTGAGGATCATTGTCTGGTTGTTGGGACAATCCCTGGAGTAGTGCCCTCGGCCCTGGCACTTGTAACATATCACGTTCTGACTTCTTCCAGTGTTGGCTTCCGGTCTTTGGGCGGGTCGGACAGGCTTAGGTACTTCGGGTTGCCGAGGCTTGAAACGGGAGTCTATGGCAATGGCTTTGGGTCCATCCTGCAGCTTGGGGCCAGTGGGAGAGCCAGTTGGGTTAGGAGACCAGCCTTGGTTCTGGGGAGTCAAACTTCGGACAGTTGATGCGGCCTTCCTCCGGATCTGAGCCTCCAAGTGAATGGCCAGATGTAGAAACTCATCAAAGCCTCAATAGGATTGCCTCTCGACTTTGCGGGCAATCCGGTCATGCATTCCATCCATGAACTGGGTCATTAAGGTTTCTTCGCAGTCGTCTAGTTGTAGGCAGTTCAATAGATGTTCGAACTCATTGTATTACTCTTTGATGGTCCATGTACCTTGGTGAAGCTTTCAGAATCGCTTTTGCAAGTCGCGGTGGTAAAGAGGAGGGACGTACCGTTTCCTCATTACGTGCTTCATAACATCCCAGGTGGGGATCATGCCTTTATGGTGCCACCTTCGTTCGGCCAGGTCGTGGTCCCACCAAATGAGGGCATGGTCGGTCAGTTGGGCCGCGAGATACGCTTCTGCGTCGACCTTCTCTATGACGGTAGGTGAAACCAGTTTGTGTACCGGGGCCTCGGGTCTAGGTGCACAGTCATCTCGGTCGTAGATGTTTGGTCGTTCTCTTCGTCGGAGTCATCCTGGTTGGGGTTTGTACGGGATGTACCCTTTGTCGGATGGGTAGCTGGTACGGGTCCTTCAGGGGGACAATCGGCAACATCGATCAGTTGGTTTGGGAGCGGCTGTCGAGCATCGGGTTGAAAATCATAGTGTGCCATACGTTCGGTAAGATGTTCGATCTGTGCCTGGATAGTGGCTAGTATCGTACTGATCTCAACAGGACGGGGTAGTTCTTCGACAGGTTCAGCCATGGTCAGTACAGTCGGGATGTATGGACGGTGAGGTACAGACGACGGAGTAAGGTCATCGGCGTCGGAGTCAGTAAGGTCAAGTCAGCGAGGTTGACCGGTATGGATGGTGGTAGGGTATGGACGGCAGCGTACGAATGGTGGATGACCTTCTGAGGTGCTAGGCCCCGAGAGATTGGACCGTCGGTGTGTCCTGGTCGAGGGATGGTTGCCCAGTAAGGTCGTCTGGTCGAACTCACGATCGGAACTGACTTGGATCGATCGGTCACAGAGGTGTTAGGAAATGACTCGGCCATCGGAACTACTGTGTCCAGCCAGTACGGTCGATGGATCTTGGGTCGTACGGGTTGTTGAAATATGTGATCTCTATGATAGAAGAATTCAAATCTAAGAGAAGGAGGGAAAGGAAACCTAGTTCACAAGGAACTAGAAGAAGTCTTGGTTAGGATGTAACTAGAAGAAAGGAAGCTGTTACATACTAACTAGAAGACTAACTAAGTGGAAAAGAGGAAGCAAAGGAGAGCATGGGGCGCCAGAACCAGGGCATGGGCACAAGCATGGAGGCGTCAGCAGCAGGGTATGGGCGCAGCTTGAACAGGAGTCAAACAGTGAGCTGCTCCCTTCCCTCCTCTCTTCTTCATGCAAACTCCTCTCTTCTCTCCTTCCTTCTTCTGCGCCTCTTCTCTTCTTCTCTATGTAAAAACTCTATAAATACATGTAAAGTGATGTAAAGAAAGGTGTGAATAAGAGAATAAGAAGATTAAAAGAGTAAAAGGAAGCTTTGCTTATCTCCCTAAAGGCGCCGGTGGAGCCTTAGCTCTCCGGCGCCATGCTTCTCCTTAGTTCATCTTATTTCATCAACCATTATCATTCTCATTCTCATCATCATTCTTATCATCATTCTCAAACAATAATCCCTCATTACATCAATACTCACGCCACCACCTTCATCCTAAACATTCTCCAAGTATCCAAACCTCAAACTCCTTATCATTCTCACGCCACAACTATCACTCTCTCAACTATCCCTAAGCCTCCATACTCTTAATTTCAACATGGTATCAGAGCAAGTTGAGTGATCTAGCGCCTAATCTCTTGTTATTCTTCTAGCTCTCTACAAAGTCTTCTAATCTATAACCATACACTTTCTTAGTTCTATTCACTCTGAGATTAATATCCTTGAGATCATAAGATCTTCAAGTTGTGAAAGGACTAAGGGTGTGTATTGTTACTAGAAAATGATGACAAATTGAGGGAGATTTCGTTGGGCTATCCTTGGCTCCTTGCCTTGAGGACCTTGGTCTTTTGTTAAACACATGAGAGAAAAAGTTTTTGGGGTAATTTGTTCCTCCCATTCGTTTTCTAATTAATGGGGTGTGTGTGAGAGAGTAAATATTTTTCTTTGTGGTTCTTGTGTGTGGAGTCTAGATCCACATACAAAACTTTGAAAAGGGGTTGTATCAATATCAATTCCTTGGTGATCCTCTTTGGAAACAAGATCCAGAGGATTTTTAGAATCATTCATCCATGAAGAAGCTTGTCATGGCGTGATGGTCTTTGGCATGTATGGCGTGGGAAATAAGGCATCTAGGAGATGAAGAGTGTTTTTGGCGTGATGGTTTAGAAGAGGAGAAGGCTGGGTAGTGACCTTAAATGGTGATCCAAGCAAGCTCCAAGTGAAAACAAATCATTGAACAGGAAGTAAAGTGGCTGGTGTTCAAATGAAGACATCCAGCAAGAAAGAAGAGGAAGCATTAAACCGGCTGTACAAAAAACAGTCAAAGAAAGTGTGAATCTAGTTCACATAAGACTTCAAGGAAAATATGAGACAGCTCATAGTAAAACTTGGAGAAAAGGAGAAGCTTACCTTGGAAAGAGCAAGCTGAGGAAGGTTTAATCCCGAAAGAGACTTGCGGAAGAGAAGTGACAAGAGGAGTTCACATCTTTAACCCGGAAGAGACTTGCGGAAGAACGTGACAAGAGGAGTTCACGTAGAAGACTTGCATGAAACAGAGATGAAGCACAAGGCTGAGATGTTTCCTGCAAAGAAAAGGAAGTGGTCAATATTTTTTGATCAAAGAGACACAGTTGATAAGAGGAAAATCAATTGTGGAAAAGTGATAGAAGAGGCGGTGAAGAGATAGTAAGCAATGTTTTTGGATAGGCTTGTGTTGTGATTCTTGAGAGTGTGATTCCAGTTATGGTGATTGGAAACTCACATTCGCTTGTAACTTCAAGCGTTAAGGAGGAGAAGAGTAAGGCTGCTGAGAGAGGTGAAACCTCAGAGGAAGAGGTTAAGAGCGATTGTTGCTCTGAGAAGAAGAAGAGCAACAGCGACTCAGTGAAGCTCTTGGCGAATTCTCAGCCTCAGTAACAGGCGAATCAAACTCTGCAAGACTCATTTCCAAGAAGTTCATGACTCCAAAACCAATCTCATAGGCTAATGCTATCTTTCATTGGTGAATCTTTCAACAAGCGGAAGATTCAGATGGTCCAAGAAGTAGTTGCTCCAAGGTATTGATTAAATGGTGCTTATGGAGGGTCATATTCTTCCACATGGTCTTCATCCTCTCTTGAGGCCGAATCACTTGATCCAGGTGGTCTTGAGAGAGTAGTGATCATACTCAACCATGTGGCGATCCAAGCGGAGCAATCTACAAGAGGAAGCTTGTATAGGCTCAAGCAAGCTATTCATGGTGGTGTTATGTGGAGGCAGATGATGTCCTTTGCGGCCTAATCCAAAATGGCTAGCAGACGAAAGCTTGTCCTATTTGGCAAGTGGGATAGATAGTCCAAGAGGAGGCGGCATCATTGGCATAATCAAGCTTAGTGCTCTTTCCTTTGCAAGAGTGGTCCCTTGGCAATGGGCTAGTCTGAAGGGAAGTGTTGAAGAAGCGGTGAGCTCCAAATTATGCAACGGTCTTCCTTGTCAAGTTTGGTTCTTCCCATACTCGAACCAAGCTTGAGGGGGAGTGTTGAAGAAGACCGTTGAAGCACCAAGTTAGGTGATGGTCCAAGAAGAAGAGGACTATCACATTGTACCATGGATAGGTGTGGCATTCCGAGAGGAAGCCGGGAGAGTCTTATGATAAGTAGGATAAGAGCGGATGGCTCTTTGAAGAATCAAGATCAAATCTATGAAGGGTTGAAGCCAAGATTGATCTTGATAGATGGAGTGTGAGGCTCAGACCAAGAGGCATTCACCTAGGCAGCTGTGGAACGGTAAACAAGGCAACAAGGAACTCTAAGCACCATATGAGGAGACAATGGCGAGAGGAAGCCGGGAGACACATATGAGTAGCTATGGATGATGTTGTAAGGAAACCGAAGGAGAAACCACCTTTCAGACCTTATTAGGTGTGGTGATCCGAGAAGCAGCGGGAAGTGGCATCCAACGGATAGAGTATACTCCCAAGAGTCATCAAGAGGAAGCCAATGATAATGTGAGTATTCTGTGAGCTAGAAGATGTCATCCGAGGAGCTTGAAGTCAAGATTAAGTTTGAGACAAGAAGCCCGAGGAGACATGATCCGAGTGAAGCTTAGAGAAGACAAAGCCTAATTCGCAAGAAAGAGTAATGGCCATAGGAAAGGAAGCCGTGGTCTCATTGGGGTTAGGAGTCATCAAAACCGTCTTTGGAGCAAGCAAGGATCAGCTAGCGGATATCGTTATCATGGCATCATCTTCTATCATTGAGGATCACGTACATGGCAAGATTGGCCTTAAGGACACCTACCGACCAATCTTGAGGGGGAGTGTTGAAATATGTGATCTCTATGATAGAAGAATTCAAATCTAAGAGAAGGAGGGAAAGGAAACCTAGTTCACAAGGAACTAGAAGAAGTCTTGGTTAGGATGTAACTAGAAGAAAGGAAGCTGTTACATACTAACTAGAAGACTAACTAAGTGGAAAAGAGGAAGCAAAGGAGAGCATGGGGCGCCAGAACCAGGGCATGGGCACAAGCATGGAGGCGTCAGCAGCAGGGTATGGGCGCAGCTTGAACAGGAGTCAAACAGTGAGCTGCTCCCTTCCCTCCTCTCTTCTTCATGCAAACTCCTCTCTTCTCTCCTTCCTTCTTCTGCGCCTCTTCTCTTCTTCTCTATGTAAAAACTCTATAAATACATGTAAAGTGATGTAAAGAAAGGTGTGAATAAGAGAATAAGAAGATTAAAAGAGTAAAAGGAAGCTTTGCTTATCTCCCTAAAGGCGCCGGTGGAGCCTTAGCTCTCCGGCGCCATGCTTCTCCTTAGTTCATCTTATTTCATCAACCATTATCATTCTCATTCTCATCATCATTCTTATCATCATTCTCAAACAATAATCCCTCATTACATCAATACTCACGCCACCACCTTCATCCTAAACATTCTCCAAGTATCCAAACCTCAAACTCCTTATCATTCTCACGCCACAACTATCACTCTCTCAACTATCCCTAAGCCTCCATACTCTTAATTTCAACACGGGTGTGGGATAGTACCTACGCGTAAAACAAACCAACAGTGAATGCTCACAGTTTACCACGGTAAGTGTTCAAATGATAAGTAGTACGAGTTAAGGATAAGACAATGGACCGTTAGCTAAGTGCCAAAAGGGTCGTACGACAGTCGTACGTTGGGCAAACAAAAGAAAGGGGCGGTCAATAACAACAAAAAAAAGGACAGCTTGCACGCGGTTTCCTAGCGTCCAGCCAATGAGATGGTTCCCAATGATAAGGCAAGGACGGAATATCCCACATGTGGTTTGGCTAGAGGACAGACGAGTCAGGCGTGTTAACCAGGTAAAGTCCCCACGTACTCGTCTTCAACCTCGCTTCTCATTAGGGCAACAATGGCGATCTGCGGATTAAGACTCAGTCTATCGCACATTTTTTGACCAAAGGCTAGCTACAAGCACAAGTCTTTGAGACGGAAGAGCCGAAGCTTAGCTTAAAACGTTAAAGGTTTTTTTTTTAACAAAAAAAAGTTGGTAAGGAAAGAAAAGATACGAAATAAGGACAGTTTGAAATCTTAAGAACAGTAGAGAGTCAAAGAGCAAGTTGAATGGAAAGATACAACCTGACGGGTGAAGCTTTGGCTCTGATACCAGCTGATACGCTCCTGGAATGGTAGCTTCACTATCAGGTCAATCGGACAGGTATGGACGGTCGGAATGGTCGTATGCGGAACCTGCGAGGTCTCAGATACGGTCGAGACCCAATAAGGGTTTCTCAAGGATAGACCTTGACGCCGATATGGGCCTCTCGGTGAAGAGATGCCGAGGCGGTAAGGGCTTCTCGGGTAAGGTTTCAATGCCGCTATGGACACCTCGATAGGGAGATGCTGATGTGGTAAGGATCCCTCAGTGGAACGATGGTGCTATCGGTACGGGTAGCAGCAGATGTAATGAGGCGAGGGAAATGGAGGTGGACGGTGGAAAAGGACTAAGGACAAGGGATAATAGGACGGTGGAGCAAAGTGAAAGATTGAAGAGAATGTTGGATAATGAAAGAACAATGGATCGAGAGCTGGCCACACGGTATTTGGACAACTCCATGATACGACTGATCGGAGTTCGAGCTGAGCTTTGAAGACAACGATGTTTAAACTACTTGAGATTCGAAAGCAAGCTTTAAGCCAATGGGTTTATTCAAATCTGTTTTTCAACGTCGAGGTTACACATGTTTAAATAGGCGAATTGTTTTAGGGCATCCGACTTCTACAAAGGACCAGCGAGTCCTTGGGTGTTTCATGCCCGGTTAAAATATAAGAGTTCTTACTAGAGTAAAAATGGTAAAACATGAAAAGAGGAAGGGATAGAAATTAGGGTCGAGTGATGATCACACGAGCCATGGATTGACAAGGTGATGACCGGCTTGGGCCTAATGCATCCAGATCGTGAACCTCGTTAAAAACCTTGTTGGGAAAACTACTTAGGGATAAAACTCAATCAAGGGAAAAAAAGTGTTCCTTTCCCAAACGTCTTTAGTGGGGCGTTTTCACCGTATCAAGGTGAAAATGCTAAAGACTTGGTCCTTGACATTTGTTGGCGCTGTTAGCTTGGGTTGACTCCACTCTTCCTTCTTCATGCCTTGGAAGATCACTAGGTTCAATCTCGTTTGGTATTATTGCGAGTGCTCGCGGTCAATGGCCAAAACATGCATATTGGGCAATGATCCTTGGCTCTCGTCCACTTTCGACTCGGTATCATCTGGCTTGCTATCCTCGGGATCGAAGGAGGCTTGGGCCTCATCAACCTGAGTATCATAATCTTCCACATGTATGATTAGAGAAGAGAGATAAGGACATAAACAAGTCATATGATTGATTCTACCACAAATCCTACAAAGTTTATTTAGGTTTATATATTCAAACCTTTCATAGCCCTTTCTCCAGATTGAAACCTAATTCTTCAAAAGAAACAAAATTGATCAGTAATACAAAGTCTCACTTTGACTCTAATGAAAGAAATCTGAGTGGAAATTTCTTCATCGAAGTCTAAATCCTTAACTTCACCAAGAGTACTAGCAATGAACATAACTGTGTTGTATGAAACATATGGTGATGGAATTCCCATTTTGAACCTAAAGATCAATATAAGTGAGAAAGTCCAAATCAGGGAAATCTTCCCAACATTGTAAAGCAACAAACCATTTATCAAAAAGCCATTGTAAGCCATGTAGCTCTTTGAATCACTGAGTCAAAATCTGATTCTAATTGGAAAAGGAATGGCACAAACCGGTCATCCAAGGTACATACATGAATATGTGAGGACAAACTCCAAATTCTAGGCATAGCAAGATGATATGTTGAAAGTTATGATATTTGGGGATTAAGGCTCTTCCATTCAATCTTAAACTATTCCTTGCCAAAATCCTCGCTTAGGCTTCATAAGGAATGAATAATTCTGGATCATCCCGGCCCAAAGCCATATTCTGAATTTCATCCCAAAGTCCATCAGCCATTACAAACCTTATAAAAAGGTATTGTAAAAGAAGAGTTACAGAGGTAACAACTTTAATAGATATATGTATAAGGAAAGTGAAAGAAAAAGCTGTAAAACTAAAAACATTTAATCATATAAGAGAAAGAGAGATAGTCAAACCAAGAAAAGAGATAATCACCGTCTGAGAAATAAAATATCTAGGTCAGTTTTGTTTTTTAGATCGTAACATATAATATCACCTCTTAAAAAGAAAATTTCATATAAAAATATCCTAAAACCTAATTATATCCATAAAAATATTAATCGAAAGTTTTCTAAGAATAAAAAACGAAAAAATTAAAAATGAAAAGGATTTGATTATCTTAAATCATCAACCATCCTTTTTCTAGTTCAAAACAAACTTTTAACCAACAAGGATTACCATGAGCAACATAAAAGTTTAGTCTAATATCTGTAATTACGTTCTCTGGAATTAAAGATGCTCAAGTATTGTAGATTGTAGGTTCAAAAATTAAATACCAATTAGGTTGATCATAATTCATTGTAAGGAGAGAAAAAAATATGACCTACAATAGATAGCCAATTTTTTTGTTTATGCATAGCTTTAATGATTTTGATAGTAGAGGCATCAATGTAACTCTCTCAGTATGCAAGCTCCTCAGACTCTCTATAGCCTATTCCCAGCTTTTAATCTTGGCTTCAAAAACTGGAGAGAGTAAGACCATCTCCATCCATCAATGATGAGAGATGGGGTTCTTAAAATTAAAATTTTATTTTTAATTAAAAGAAAAAATTAACTAATAATATAAAACACGTAGGGGAATGAAGTTCTTAACATATTGAAAAAGTTCTTAAGTTTTCTAGTAAAGAAACGATTTTAGTTTTTTTCCTTCTACTGTTTCTTATATTTATTATTTATTTATTTGAGAACTCCAACAAACTTTTACCGTTGGAGGTGCTCTAAGATCTTAGATTATGAAGTAAGACAGTATCCCATGAGTCTCTTATTATCTAGGAAGCTTCACATAAAGAAATTTTTGTACAAAAATCCAAATATTGCATTTTTAACTTCGTTCTTGAAAGGTGGTATCCACTGAGGTGGTTGATTTGATACATGTTTTGTGATACTCAGAAGTCGGATCCCTACATTGTGTTTGTCAATCCTTAGCAGTATCCAATACTTGTTGAACTAAGATATTAGGCTCCATATGGCCATTATTAAATATCATTGAGTTCCTGTTTTTCCAGAAGTGCTATAAAATCCAGGCAAATGTTGACTTAGACTCCTCAATATATTGCTTAAATGTCTTTAAAACTGAACAGAAAATGTAGATTCTGAAAATCTGATTCACCAAACCCAAAAATCGGAGAAATGATATTTTATTAAGTCCAGACTTGTCTTGCAAAATGACAATAAAAGAAAATGTGATTAGTTGATTTAATCTCTGCATCACAAAAAACATCCATCAGACACATTGATTTTTGTTCTCATCTATCTGAAATTGCAAGAGATCCTTTGAAAATTTTCCAAAGAAAATTTTGAATTTTAGGAGCTGTTGCAAGAATGAAAAATTGGATTTCGAGAAGGAGATACTTCTACAACACTTATATCCTTGTTTTTAATCTATAAATCATTTCATAACTTGACATAACAGTGTAGATACCATTCCTATTGGCAGACCAACAATAAAAATCTTTCCCGCATGTTCGAGGCCTAATGCCTTAATTTTCTTAAATTCAGAATGATGGAACAAAGAAGATAACAAGTTATCATTACTTATGCCAAATTAATAGTATAAAAGATCTGCAACCCACATGTTTTTTAGCTTTACCATCAAAAAATCAATTGTCTATCCAAAATAGAGAGGTTTCTCATTCCCAACAATATGATTGAGCCCTTTAGATTATGATTCTTTTGTCTTGTTGAAGAATTATATATTTTTTGATCACATATTTTGTCTTGTTGATGAATTAACCAGGTAAATTTTCATACTTTTCTAAGCAAATATTAGCTCAACACATTCTTCTTTATTAGCTTTAATGATGAAAAGCTACATTGACTTTTATCTTGAATGAAGTGATGAATTCGATATTCTATGCAGAGGACAAAGAAAGAATGAGAAAGAATATCACCTTGGCGAATATCTCTGTCTAGTTTTATGATACCATATGGCTACCCATTAATTACTATCGAATAAGTTACTAAAGTCACACAGCTATTAACCAAGAGATTCATATATCCTCAAAGTCTAAAGCATGCATCATATCTTTCAAAACCTTCATTCACTCTATCATAAGATTTTGACATGTAAGTTTTAAGGGTGGTTTACTCAAATGATATGAAATCTGAAAAACGACTATACTAATGCAAATCTTTTTTTTATTACTATAATGTTTTCCGTCTCCAAAATACCCTTAAAACTATGTTATAACAAAAACGTAATTACAAGAATGCCATTAATTTTATTTTCCACATCAGCAAAAAAATTGGTGTCATCCGACGTGGTACAGAAATTGCTGACGTGTATAAGTTAAGTCTGCCGCAAAAATTTCTCGCTCTCGTTATGGCTGACTATCAAGAAATATGGTTGATTTATGTAAACGGCTGACTTATCATTTTAGGCTGACTTATTACCAAAATGTTATGACTGACTTACGGAAAATTGGCTGACTAACAAGTATAAATAATGGCTAACTTATAAAACTGCGGCCGATTTAAGATAATTTTTTCTCACTTATTCAGTCATAAAGTTTCGGCTGACTTAAGTAGCTGATTTAATATTTTTTCACCTGATTTCAAAGAGTTTTAGTGGCTAACCAATGTTAAGTCAGCAGTCACGCGGTTGATTTTAGAGAGTAGTTATGGCTGATTAAACAATTAATTAGTAATTACTGTAATAATATGCGTTTAACGGCTTATTTACTCACTGTATCCGCTCACTTATATTTTTCCAGCTGATTTAAGTTTTATCATGGCTGATTTTATAATCTTCTATAATTACTCAAATAGTATATGTAGTTATGACTGACTTATAATATCGTTTTATGCCTGAATATGGAATGACTGACTTACGAATTCATTTAGCGGCTAGTTTCTATGTTAGCAAGAAAACAATTACGTCCGATTTTATGAAATAATACGTCGGATTTAAGGGTTCATATTTAGGGATTTAGGGTTCATCTTCATTGCGCCGTTCTTCGTCTATACTTCTTTTCTTCTTCATATTTTTTCTTCTTCATCTTCGATGGATCCTATTATTATTGTGTCCGGTAAATAGATTCAAAATTGAGTTATAGATGTAAATGAACAAACAAGTTTGATATTGGATATGATATTGGAGGACTACAGATTGGATTCGCGAAGGAGTAAGATTCAGCTGAGCTACATGTTTGGAAACAAGACTATGAAAAAGTTATCGCAAGATACTCCTCCAGTTTATGTCTGTAATACTCCGCAACTCCAAAGCTTTTTGACCCTGAGTAAAATCTGAAAAACTACTTCTATGTTTAGAATTTATCGAGATCGAAGTTAGCAAAGTTATTCAACTGGAGAATTTGAATGAGAAGCTGAAACGTCCGTCTAGTGATTATGATGATTTAGAAGCCGAATTTGGAGTGATACGAGAAGAAAAAGATACGGGGAGCTTTGCCGGCGAAGAAGAGGAAGATAGAGACGAATAAGATGACAAGTTCGACACCAGATTTGACATTTTTGACGATCCTGATGGTGCGTCATCTGATGATGATAACTTTTGTTTATTAGGAAAGCTTAATGCAGATGAAGATTCGTCGACTTTGCCTCCTAAAAAGAGATCTCAAAACGTTGTTATACAAGAATTGAACACCTCTAATGTTGTCTGGGACTTGGAGATGTCATCGTTAAATCTCGCCGTCGGATAATTCTACGATAGTAAAAAAGATTTAGAGAAACGATTGAAACTTCTTTCGGTAAGGGATATATTCGGTTTTGATGTCTCAATATCAACTCCGGAATTGTTCATTGTTAGATGTTGGGTAGATGGATGTAGCTGGAGAGTTCGTGCATCTACATATGGAGATTCTCCAGAGTTTTATGTTCGTAAATTTGATTCAGAACACACATGTTCTATAACTGAACTTTCTGCACGATCTCGACAGGCAACACCAGATGTTTTAGGAGTCTTATACATAGATTTCATTGGCGACATTGATCCAACGGTTCTTCCTAGGCATGTCAGGATAGCTATCAACAAGCAATTTGATATCAAGGTAATGCAAAACATTATTTGATTGGCTGACTTATCTTTTCATCAACAGCTGACTTATTTTTTCATGTGGCTGACTTATACTCTTATACGGCTGATTTATCTTTCTGTATAGATGGATTATTGGAAGTCTCATAGGACCTTAAAATTTGCGAGCCAGCTTGATATGGCCAGTCTGCAGAAGTGGTTTGAAGACTTGCCTTCTTTCTTGTATATGTTACGATGGGCAAACCCAGGTACAGTAACGCGCCTTCAACTTGACGTAGAATGAAGATTCAAATATATGTTTCTTGCTTTTGGAGCGAGCATGAGTGGATTACCATACATGCGTAAAGTAGTCATTGTCGTTGGTACATTTCTACATGGAAAAGACAAAGGGACGCTCCTCACTGCATTAGCTCAAGATGGTAACATCCAAAATTTTCCAATTTTGGCACTGAAAATGATGCTCCTTCGGTGTGGTTGACATTGAAAATGATGAATCTTGGCAATGGTTTTTTCCCAACTAAAGATTATTATTCCCGATGATAAGGCTCTCGTAATCATATCGGATAGGCATAAATCGATAGGGAAAGCAATTGGAATAATGTATAACCTCGTGGCTCATGGAATTTGTACATATTATTTGTATAAGATTATCTTGTACGGTACAAAGGTAGAAGCCATTTTTTCCTTGTGAAGAAAGCTGGCAATTGTTATAGAATGAATGATTTTCAGGCTGCCTTCGATGAGATTGCAACCCTTAATCATGACCTTCATGGATATCTTCAGAGAGCCGATGTATGGATATGGGCACGGGTTCATTTTCTAGGCGAGAGATATAACTTGACGACCACAAATATTGCAGAATCGATGAACAAGGTACTTTCAAAAACTAGGGATTACCCTATTATTCGACTTTTGCAATCGATTAGGTCAATGATGATAAGGTGGTTTGCTGAGCGACGCCAAGATGCAAGGTCGATGAGGACCACACTTACACGTGCTGTTGAAATTTTTTTAGAGTTAACTTGTTTTATAAGTCAGCCGTTATGCTTTTATAAATCAGCCTTCATTGATAAGTCAGCCGTTATACTGTTATACATTAGCCTTCCTTGATAAGTTAGTCGTTATACTGTTATAAATCAGTCTTCATTGCTAAGTCAGTCTTTATACTGTTATAGATCACCCTTCAGTGATAAGTCAGCCGTCATTGTTAGATGTGTTTTTTAATACTTTCAGGCCGTCTCAGTGGGGCAAAGCTTGCGAATGTACAAGAGATTAATTATGTTCATATAAAAGTTGTATTTGGATCATCGTTACATATTATAAACTTAGCCGAGAAAAATGTACTTGCCATCATTTTGACAAGGAAAAAATACCGTGTGAATATGCAATTAATGCTGCGGAATATAAAAACGTATCTCGTATCCTACTATATGACCCATGTTATATGACAGATTATATGGCGAACGCTTACGCTGGCATAGTCATGCCTGTAGATACGGCGCTCCCTGTACCAGATCGTATATCTAAATTAGTTTACACGCCCCTAGTTCCTTGTCAACAGCCAGGAAGGCCCAAAAAATCTCGTATTAAATGTTCGAAATGATGTTTAGAAACTGCAAACACACCACAATCGCCTGACCTTATGTTCTGAGGGACTCCTACTTTGATCCTTCTCCAACCAAAAGGCACCATACTCGGTGGTCTCACATCTGAAGGTATAAACTCATTCAAAAAATGAGGTACTATCCGCGTGACAAAGGGACACTGGTCGAGTATCATTCTATATAATTCATTTGTTGCGGGACCCAAGATGTTGTCATAGCAATCTATTGCCGAGTCCTTCAAATTCACTTCCATAGCTACCCAATGGTTTGTATTCACTTGATGCACTATATATAAGTGATCAATATCGTAATACCAATTTTTCCTAGTAACCATATCTTCGGATATCAGACCATTCGCTAAATCAAACCAAGCTTCAGGGAATTTTCACTTCCTAATATCTATCTTGTACTGCAGATAATCCAGCGCCCAGAAACTAACAAATCATTGGTCCATAAACACGATACGCGTACTGTGGTAAGGGGATGGATCTTTCAAAAACCTTTTAGAGAGCATCCTCATAAACGCCTGGCTATGCTGTAAAGTTTTAAGAAGAAAAGATAAGTCAGTTGTCATAATTATATAAATCAGCCGTTGAACGATAAGGATAAGATAAAATATCTCTGATACTGTTATAAATCAGCCGCTAAACGATAAGATAAATCAGCCATTGAACGATAAGATGAATCAGCTGTGAAACTGTTATAAATCAGCCGTTTAACGATAAGATAAATTAGCCGTTGAACGATATGATAAATCAGCCGTGATACTGTTATAAATCAGCCATTGAACGATAAGATAAATTAGTCATAAAACTGTTATAAATCAGCCATTACTTACATCATCTCCTAACCATCCATAATTTTCATTAGACCATTGGTCCCTCGAAGTGGTTAGAACAAAGTAAAAGTCAATTTCTTTTGGTAGTTTATCTTCTGATGGGATTGACCTGAGAAAAACATTTATACAATGAGAAAAAACGTAGACAACCAATAATATTTAATTAACTTGAACGTACCTGAACGTACCTGAACGATTGGAGATAGTCCATAAAGGCCACTAATCTCTGTGGATCAGGTGTCTTACATGGATCATAGATCGCTACTGAAGGAACTAACCATTCCTTCGTACATGTCTGCCATATATGTCCAACATACCGATAAGGTAGAGAATTCGTTTGATCACGGTCTTTCCCTACTTGCATTGCCAGTCTTGCTGCCCTCAGCTTATCCTCCACGGACCCGGAGGTCTTTTCTTATGGTTGAGGCAACATCTTGTAATCTGCTTTCTTAAATTCCTTAGTAACGTCAATAACATCACTATTGTCCCCTAGTTTATTCACATCTGAATCACTTTCATCTATCATTTGAGGAATATCCTGTTTCTTCTTCTCAATTACTCTTGGTTGCTTGAAGACGATTTTGCTCTTATAACCATCAGTCTTTTTATTCTCTTCATCTTTCTGTTTCTTCTTTTCCTCTTTCTTTTTCTTATCTTCCTCTTTCTTTTCTTCTCTTCCTCTTTCTTTTTCTTCTCTTCTTCTTCTATCCTTATTTCCTCTTCCTCTATCCTTTTTTTCTCTTCCTCTTTCTTTTTCTTTTTCTCTTCCTTCCTTTTCTTCAATTCCCGAGCCTTCTCTTTCTGCTCTGCTTCAGTCTTCCTCTTATCTGTTGTTTTTATCCTCGAGGCAGTTTTCCTCAACGGTCTTTTATTCTTCCTCGCGCTAGGTACTAGGTCCTGGATAAAAAAATCGTCATCTATATCTTGGATTCTTGACGGCTGTGTGACTTTCTTTGTCTGGGGTACAAACTTTAATAAAATATATCATATATCAGTCATAAATTAATTATAAGTCAGCCATTAATGATGCTAAGTCAGCCATAGTATAAACTAAAGTCAGCCATAAAGTAATTACAATTCATACGTTACTAGTAACATCATGCGCATTGTCAGCCTTGTTGATTTTAGAGGTTTAGAAAGAGATAAGGATGGAGATGAGAGAATTGACGTAATAAGAAAGAGAGAGATTGCTGAATATTTCCTCTTATTCACACTTTTCTTTAAAAGAGATTACATGTATTTATAGAGTTTTACATAGAAGGAGAAGAAGAGGCAAAGGAGAGAAGGAGAATGGCGTGAAGAGGAGAAGAGAAATGATTTGGCTGCTCCAATAGTCTTGGTGCACCATGCCCTGCTCTTACGCACCCATGCTTGCGCCCATACCTCTCTTTGCTTCTTTACTTAGTTTAGTTAGATTGTCTAGTTGAGATCTAACAACTTCCTTTTCTTCTAGTTCCTTCTCAACTAGTTCTCCTTCTAGTTTCTTCACAACTAGTTCTCCTTTTTTCCCTCCTTCTCTTAAGTTTGAATTCTTCTTCTTGACTATGGGATCACATATTTCAACACTCCCCCTCAAGATTGGTCGGTGAAGATCCTTAAGACCGATCTTGCCATGTATGTGATCCCCAATGATAGAGGATGTTGCCTTGGTGAAGATATCCACTAGCTGTTCCCCATTTGCTACAAATGCGGGTTTGATAATTCCTTCTTGAATCTTTCCCCTCACAAAGTGATAATCCACTTATATATGCTTGGTCCTTTCATGGAATACCGGATTGGATGCTATTTGTATTGCAGCTTGATTATCACAATACAACAGCATCTCCTCAGCCTCATGTATTCCAAGATCTTCTAGGAATACCTTCACCCATATCAATTCTTTTGTCACCTCCTTCATAGCCCTATACTCGGCTTCAGCACTTGATAAGACTATAACTTTCTGCTTCTTACTTCTCCAAGTGACTAGATTATCTCCCACAAAGGTACAAAAACCGGATGTGGACTTTCTATCTTGTTTATCTCCAGCCCAATCCGCATCACAATATCCTTGAACTTTTGTGTTTTCATTAGCCTTCATCCATATGCCTTTTCCAGGGCTGTTTTAAGTACCTTAGCAGCCTCTCAATCATGTTCCAATGCTGCATAGTTGGTTTTTGCATATGTTGACTCACGGTTCACTGCAAAGTACATGTCTGGCCTTGTAATAGTGAGGTAAATGAGATTGCCCACCATCCTTTGATACCTCTTAATATCTTCAAATGGCTCCCCCTCAGGATTATCTTGGTAGCCTTCTTCTATTGGAGTTTTAGCCGGCTTGGATCCTAACTTCCCAGTTTCTTCCAAGAGATCTAGCACATATTTCCTTTGGGAGATGAATATCTCATCTTCAAACCGTGTCATCTCAATCCCTAGGAAGTATTTAAGCTCTCCCAGATCCTTTATATCAAAAGCGATCTTCAAGAGTTTCTTGATTTGATCTACTCCATCTTTGTCACTTCCTGTGATGATTAGATCATCAACATAGATCAAGACCACCACTACTCCTCCTTCACTTTGCCTTGTGAAGAGAGTATGATCAGCTTCAGATCTTATGAACTCCTTCTCTAAAAGACAAGCGCTTAGCCTTTGGTATCATGCTCTTGGAGATTGCTTTAGCCCATAGATTGCTTTCTTCAATCTGCAAACCTTGTTGCCTTCCTTATGATATCCTTAGGGTGGATCCATATATAACTCTTCTTCTAAATCTTCTTGCAAGAAGGCGTTCTTGACATCCATCTGCCACAGATCCCACTTCAAGTTTACTGCCATCGAGATTAGGATTCTTATGGAGTGGAGCTTAGCAACCGGAGAAAATGTCTCGGTATAATCTTCCCCATAGATTTGAGTGTATCCTTTTGTCACCAGCCTTGCTTTGTACCTCTCTATTTTCCCATCACTTTTATACTTGATTGTGTAAACCCATCTACACCCAACTGATTTCTTATCCTTTGGTAATTTGGTCAAGTACCAAGTGTGATTCTTTTCTATGGACTTCATTTCCTCTTCCATGGCTTTTACCCATACTCCATTCTCACATGCTTCTTCATATGAGTTAGGTATGGATTCCTTGTTGATTCTTCCAAGAAACGCTTCATGCTCCATAGGTAAGGATGCCAACGAGCAAAAATGCTCAATAGGATATGTGATAGTGCTAGTTTGAGTGTTATCTCCCCCTTGTGATAAGAGAGTGTTGTCGCCAATAGGATCGAGATCTAAGCTCGCCGTACGCTCAGGATATTCTTTTATCACAGAAGGAAGATTACTCACACTAGACTCCCCTTGGAGCATGGCAGAGTTGTTGTAGCCATAGTAAACACGTTATCACTTTTGTCTTGTACCTCTTCTTAGGGGTACATTGGCTCAGGTTCTTCCTCACCATCATTCGCTTCTTCTTTAACAGAATTCTGATCTTGCTCCGTATGTGCCTCATCTTCTACTCTGGTTTCAGACGATTCGCTCTCTCCTTGTACTTCATTTATTAGAGAGTCATTAACCCGCATCCAATCCATAGGTAATGAAGTCACATCCTCGGAGCTTCATGGTTCTTGTTTCCATAAAATCCTTCTTCTTCATTGAATCTCACCTCTCTAGATACATAGACCCTCCTTGTCTCCAGATTGTAGACCTTGTATCCTTTTTGTGTTGGTGAGTAGTCAATGAACACACACTTCATACTTCGAGGTTCAAGTTTGCTTCTTTGTCCCTCCGGCAGAAACATATAACAAGAACATCCAAAGGTCTTCATATGATTCACGCTTGGTTTGCTTTTGTGTAGCACTTCAAATGGTGATTTATTATCCAGATTTTTGGTTGGAAGCTGGTTGATCAAGTAACTTGAAGTCATTACTACATCTTCCCAATGAAACTTAGGTACTCCTTTGGCAATCATGAGGGTTCTTGCTACTTCCATGAGATGCCTATTCTTTCTTTCTGCTACCTCATTCTGTTGGGGAGTATATGCACACGATGTTTGGTGTATGATACCAAGATTATTAACTCCTTGAATCGTTTGCTCACATACTCCCCTCCATTATCACTTCTTAAGATCTTAATTTTGGTCTTGAATTGGGTAGAGATATATTTGGTGAAGTTAGTAAACGCTTCATATACTTGATCTTTTGAGTGTAAGAGTGTGATCCATGTGTATCTTGAGTAGCCATCAATGAATGAAACAAAATATTTATATTGATCTCTTGAGTTACATGGGGTGGTCCATACATCCGAGTGTATAATGCCAAAAACTTCATCACAAGTTGTAGATGAAGAGGGAAAAAACTGTCTACAATGTTTCCCTAGTACACATGCTTCACAAACTTCTTCTTCTTGAACGAGATTGGGTAAGACCATCTTGAGGATAGGTGAACTTGGATGTCCTAGCCTTCCTTGCCATAATGAGCTATCTCCAATCTCCTTCTTGTTAAAAACTTCCTTATCCGCCTTTATTCCAAGAGCTTTTAGCTTTTCTTGTTTATTTGTTTCCAACAGATACACTCCATCCTCCACCTTCCCTTCTCCGAGTACATGATTTGTTTTAGGGTCCTGAAACTTCACAAAGTCAGTCCCAAACATTGCCACACAATCCAAATCTTTTATTGCTCTATGAACTGATAAAAGGTTGGATGAGAAGCTAGGCATGTATAATGCTTTAGTTTCTTTTGTGAAAAGCTCTAACTCTCTTATCCCTTTAATCGGAACTGAGCTTCTATTGGCTATTTGTACATTTCCATGATATGGCTCAAGATTTTTCAGCATATCTTGATCCTTAATCATGTGATGAGAAGCCCCCGAATCTACAATGATCATATTCTTCTTAATGGAGCTTTTAGAGCTAAATAGGCTCTTACCGGATTCTGTGAGCTTGGCTAGACTCTTGATGAGAGCCTCAAACTCGGATCTTCTGACCATCTCTTCAACAGGTTGCGTGACTCCTATGAAGGCTCTAGGTCCTCCTCCATTCTCCTTTAGCCGCTTAGGCCTTAAGTGTGGATAAAGAGTCCAACACTTCTCCTTAGTGTGTCCCTTCATCTTACAATGCTCACATTCCAATATCCTCTTGTTGAATGTGAGATTCCTCTTTGCAAGATGTGCGGCCTTACTTGGTGCACGGAATAGGTCTCTTGACCCTTCCTCCCTTTGTATCACGCCACATACTTCAGCTAGATTTGGTAACTTCTCAAATCTGAGTATGTGCTTGATAAGATCTTTGTAGGATGCATTGAGTGCCAAGAGAAGTCCAAACACTTGGTCTTGGTCACGTCTTTCTCCTAACTCCTTGGGGTTGATTGTGTATGGCCTCAAAATCTCTAATTCGGCCCACAAGCTTCTATACTCCCCAAACATTTCCTTGAATGACTTATCCTCTTGTTGAAGCTCATTCAGCGCCCTCTTTACCTCAAATATTCTTGATATATTTAAGACATTTCCATATTCTCTCTTGAGTATATCCCATAGTTCTTTGGCGGAATCAGCATATAAGTAGGCTGCCAAGATGGATGACTCTAGTGAGCTTTGAAGAAGAGAGAGCGTGTATTGTTCCTCTTGTTCCTCCTTAGCTTCTTCTTTTTCATTTCTCACTACAGCTTCCGCTACCTTCCTTGGCTTAACATATCGCCAAAGTCCTCTTCCTCTAAGGATGGTCTTAGTGGTTTTTGCCCAAAGAAGATAGTTGTTTCCTTTGAGCATGACTGAGATTTTGTCTCCATTTTCTAGTGACAATACACAATTCTAGTTCTTTGACAACTTGAAGATCCTATGATCCCAAGGATATTAATCTCAGAGTGAATAGAACTAGGAGGATGTATTGTTATAGATTAGAATATTTGTAGAGTGCTAGAAGAATTATAAGGTGAGATTTAAGCGGTTGAAGGATAAACCTGCTCTGATACCATGTTGATTTTAGAGGTTTAGAAAGAGATAAGGATGGAGATGAGAGAATTGGCGTAATAAGAAAGAGAGAGATTGCTGAATATTTCCTCTTATTCACACTTTTCTTTATATGAGATTACATGTATTTATAGAGTTTTACATAGAAGGAGAAGAAAAGGCAAAGGAGAGAAGGAGAATAGCATGAAGAGGAGAAGAGAAATGATTTGGCTGCTCCAATAGTCTTGGTGCACAATGCCTTGCTCTTACGCGCCCATGCTTGCGCCCATACCTCTCTTTGCTTCAGCACTTGGTTTAGTTAGATTGTCTAGTTGAGATCCAACAACTTCCTTTTCTTCTAGTTCCTTCACAACTAGTTCTCCTTCTAGTTTCTTCACAACTAGTTCTCCTTTTTTCCCTCCTTCTCTTAAGTTTGAATTCTTCTTCTTGACTATGGGATCACATATTTCAATAAGCCTTTGATTGAACCTCATCAGCATCAGATCGATCCACTTCAATATGTTTTTTTGTGGTCTTTCATCTCATGCAGTTCATTTTCAAGACATCCAATTCTGTCTCCAAGTAAAGTTATACTATGACCAAATCTAGCCATCTTTTCTTCCATTTTACCTTCAAACTCAAAAAAACTTTTCTCCATTGCTTCAAATCATCTCAAGAGATGTTATACTAATTCCACGATGCCAGATTGTTTGTCCTCTCTATCACAGTGCTCTTCCATTATACCTTTCGATTTAATCGATTTATCATTAATGTTTCTTGACCTAATGGAATTAGTCGACTCATCATCACCTTTCGATTTCTGTTTCTTCCTCGGTGGTTCGATAACATCAGCTTTCCGATCTTTATTCTTATTCTTCTTTCCATGGACTCCAACATCATTGTCCTTCACATCCCAATACCCTTCGACGAAACGATCTTCAATTATGTCGACTATCAAGTTATGAAGCTCTTTGTCTACACATTGTTCTCTATTGGTAAAAGGATAAATCTTATCAACTGGCGGTACGATCATCTTTCTGACATGGACCTAGTAAGATATTCCAACAACATCAGAAGATAAGTCAACCATAATAGAAACTAAAGTCAGCCATAGTAGTAATAAAAGTCAGCCATAATAGAAACTAAAGTCAGTCATAATAGAAATGAAAGTCAGCCATAATAGAAACGATAGTCAGCTATAATAGAAATGAAAGTTAGCCATAATCTAAACTAAAGTCAGCCATAATAAAAACGAAAGTCAGCCGTAATAGAAACTAAAGTTAGCCATAATAAAAACGAAAGTCAGCCATAATATAAACTAAAGTCAGCCATAATAGAAACGAAAGTCAGCCATAATAGAAACGAAAGTTAGCAATAATATAAATGAAAATCAGCCATAATAACTTACCCGACCGTGTGTCGTAATCTCTTCATTAATAACCTTGTCCAAATCAGCTCGAGTATGAGTTTAGCCCCATTTGAGGAATGAAATTTCATTTTCATCAGCGATTCTACCAAAACGCTCTCCAAAAATCGTTATTGATTCAAATGCCCAAAAGAGAAGGGCATGCACGCAGCCATTAACTGTGTATCCATTTCTATCCACCTGCGCATTACTAACACCCTCAATAAGAGATTTATAAGCAACTAAACCCCAAAAGTAGTCATCAATCCATTCATCTTTGAAGACTCTTTTTGCAGCTTTTAGCAATATTCTCGAGTTGTGATGTAGACCATAGATCCCCATATGTAAGATACATAATAACCCCACTATTTTCCGCTCTTCATGATTCCATCCCGGACACTTACCAAACACATTAGCCAATTTATCCCATTTTGGGCCACCTGCACACTCTCTAGGAATACCTAACTTCTCCTAGAACATTGCATAATCGGGTTCACATGATTCTATACTAGGCGGCTCTGTCTTTAGGCGAGTTATGTCGATAAACTCATGTAAACCTAGTCTTATTGGCTGTACCCCAATTACTGCACAAATTTTATTTACACTCTTTAGGAGAAACTGATGAGAAAGAAGATATTGCACAATCTTCGCAGACCACTGGTAATCACTGTCCACTAACTTAGAAATTATTCCTAATTTTGTGCCCTTGATTTCATTCTACACATCAATCCCTATTGCATCTTGGACATGTGCTAAACTCGATGTAAGAGAATTGTGGTTCATATTCTTGTTGTGCAATGGAACCTTACCTTTTTTATAACGCCTATGTGGGTATTTACTTGGTCCATCCATCTGTGTCAAACACAAATTAAACATAAGTCAGCCGTTGAGTCAAACAATAAGTCAATAATCAAACAAATCATAAATCAACCAGAAACATAAATCAGATATAAAACAATCGATAAGTCAGCCATAAACCATAAGTCAGCCAGAAACATAAGTCAGCCATAAATCAATCCATAAGTCAGCCAATAAGTAAACCATAACTCTGTCAAGTAAACCATAAATCAACCATAAAACAAACAATAAGTCAGCCATAAAGTCATAAAATAAAGTAACCCATAAGTCGGCCACTACATATCGTAAAGTTAGCAATCTCATTGTAACTGATTGTATACCAAATCTGGTGTCATGATTATGTTGTTGTTGTGCTTGATAACTCAGATTTAGTATATACTCAGTTGCAAGTGCTCAAAAATCTTTAAACCCTAAGCAATAACCCTGAACTTTCTTACCGTAGTTAAACGTTATGCCGAGGGTTTTCTCAGTGATGGAGTACGACGACAGAGAAGGCGATTTCGACGACAGAGGAGGCAATTTCGACAACAGAGGAAGCGATTTCGACGACAGAAGAAGCGATTTTGACGACAAAGGAGGCGATTTCAAGCGGTTCACTGGCAAAATATGAACAGAGCGAGAGAGATGAGATGCGAAAGCGAGAGAAATGAAATGCGAGAGCGAGAGAGATGAGATGTAAGAGCAACAGAGCGAGAGAGATGAGAGAGCGAGAGAGAGATGAGATTTTTGTAGGTTTTTTTTATTATGAACAGTAAAATAGAAACTGAATATGTTAATTATGAAAAGAGGAAATGTTTCAGTTTCCAACTGTTAGAAAAAAAATTAAAAAATCGCGAAGAAAAAAAAAACTAACCTCAAAATCCTAAGGGCATGAATGACATTTTTTTAACGATTTGTATTATTCTAGTAATTCCAAAAAAATGAGTACACTCTAGTAATATATGCTAAATGTAGTATCTTTGAGTTTTTCTCTCAAGTTTTAATTATCATGAAATATTGAAAAATATCCTTATGAGTATGAAGACTATATATGAACAACCTCATGAGCTATCATAATGTTATTGGGTATCAACCTCTCTGAAACAAATGTAACTTGATTAGGAGATACTATGAATGATAATTTTTCTTTAATCTGGTGAACAAAATTTTGGAAACAATTTTATAAATAACAGAACACAGACTTATTGGCCTAAAACTATCATTCTATGAGGATTTTGAATCTTAAGTATAAGACACAAATGTATATGATTTCATTATTCATGTAGACAACCAGATTCAAAGAATTTGAGTACTTAAAGTTGACTTGATCTTTATTCAGATGCCATATAAAGTAGAAACCAGTTAACTCATCTGCATATTTATATATAACATCTCGTTTTTCCTCCATATTATTTTACATCACTTCAATAATAAATTTACAACCTATTACATTTATTCACTTATTCCAGTGTATACATTGGTTCTAAATTCTAATTGGTTCCAAAATTAAGGTTCAAAACCCCATATACCTTAGCCATGCTCACGGATTGAGTGGTATACACAACAGGTTGGGAACACGCAACTAGGGTTTATCTCGTATGGTGCATGATGTGAGCTCACAACACATGATGAAGAGTTAGACATCACCATGTGAATTCGTGGACATGAAATGGCATAATGTCTCGTTTCTCCATACGATACATAAAAAATGATAACACATACGAATATACAATCGATAATATACACACTCGCGAGGGTATTATCCTAACTAGATATGAATAAAATGTAAATGTAACCATATTTTGTATTGTAATCATATCCGTTTTCAATCATAACCAGATTGTAATGGAAGAAAATAGTTTAAAACCGTAATAGTAACCGTAAAATTATATAATTAGGTTAACCGTAATTGTTAATTAAGTGTAACTATATAAAAACTATCGATTAAATGTTTAGTTAACCGTAACCATTTTAAAAATAAATAAATTATTTTATTATAATATATATATTATAATTTTAAATAATCGAATCATATTTAACAGTATATAACCATAACCTTTTTAATCGTATCCGTTTTAACCGTGATCATTTTAACCGTATTCAAATGGTTAAAATTAAGGTTAAAGAAAAAAATATAACTATAATCGGTGGGTAATTAGCCTTAACTATAATAACCGTAACCGTGATCATCCCTAATCCTAACCTCAGACATGGAGATGAACTCCTTAAGTACTCTCATTCCTTAAAGCCATACAATGTTTGATTTTTTTTTGAAACTTTTACAATATTTGAATTGTCTCTAATTTTAATTGGTAAATTCATCTAAATTCATTAGCATAACATTTTCTGAATGAATTTCTTTTTAGTATAAAATTATCGGTTAATAGTTTTTTTTAAATTTTGTTTATTGTACAATCTACAAGATTTATAAATTTGTTTACTAAATTTTCTTTTTGCACAAAAAGTAAAAAAATAAAAAGAGTTGTGCATGATATAATCTACAAGATTTTCAAAGCAACCCCTACAAAATATTTTCTTCGATGTAGTAGACCTTTTATTTATTTTATTCTAATACAGACCCAACCCTAATTCGCTTCATTCTCTCGTTTTCCCCCAAAATTCTCAACTTCTCGCGCTCCTAACCCTAGGGTTCCCCAATCCCTCAGATTCAAGATCTGCCTTCAACAACTTGGGTGAATCTATCTCTCTTTAACCACTAATTTCGTTTGTTGTAACGAAATTAAGCAATGATATTTTATTTTGCCAAGTGAAAAATCATTATTTGAGCAATGCGAATGTTCAGTAAAAGACAATAAGATTAGGTTTTGTAAATGGCGCATAAGAGGAATTTAAGATTTTTTTTTAATCTGTCTGTGTTTATGAATTGTTACTAGGATTTTGAGGATAAGAGATGTCTGAAATTTTCGGTGATTCGAATGTTTTTTTTTCAGTTTTGTTCAAATTTTATCTTTTTATTTTGTCTCTTTAGTAAATAAGCAACTCTTTTGTGATTGAAACATTTAAAACCTTCTCCTCTCTTGTAGAAGGGATGAACTTTAGGATAATTATCTCTTACTATTAGCTTGAAAGTACCAATTTTGATTAATTCAGAATCTGTTATGTGCTAATCTGATGTCAAAACTTGTGTGGATTATTTTACAGTTTAGCTACATTGGCTTTTTAACTGTGGTTTGCTATGTAATAAGTTCTTAAGTTCTTTATACTAATTGTGAATATTTTGGTTAATAACATTATGGTCCTCTTTTATTGATCTACTTAGCCCATATGACTTATCAACAATACAGTTTGCTTGTGTATCTGATGTAATGTGTTTCTTCTGTTCCGAGTGCCTCAGGCTTTTGTGGTTATGGGGAAAGGTAAACTTATATTGATTTGTCAATCTGGTGGCAAGTTTGTGAAAGATGATGATGGGACAATGACATATACTGGTGGAGAAGCAGAAGCAATTGATATTAATCATGAAACCTCTTTTGATGACTTTAAGCTAAAAATGGCGAAACTCTTGAACTTAGATTATAGCTCTTTGTCCCTTAAGTATTTTCTCCCCGGAAACAGAAGAACCCTTATCACCATGAAACAAGAGAAGGACATGAAAAGGATGTATGATTTTCATCTGAGTTCTGTCACTGCTGAAGTTTTTATTACAGGACAAGAAGGCTTCAAGTCTGAACCAGTTTTGTCTCCGGGTAACAGGTATGAATGACCTCTTATTTTACCATGTTTCATTTAATCTAATCTACTAGAGAATTTAGTAGACTCCTAATGATGTATCAGTGTTGCAACACTTCAGAGAGAACGTTTTTAATGTGATTATGCATGTTTGCTTTCACATAAATATAATTCGACTGTTTCTTTCTTCAAACCAGTCGTTTGCTACAAAACTTATATATATTATATATATATATATGTACCAGCTAGATAACTTTACAGTGATATTGTTTTCGAATGTGTGCTAAACACCAACATGTCTCATTATAGTCACATTCTCCTATACATAATTTACGTAACCTGTTATAAAGGCAGTTGAGCAAATTTTTTTTTTTTTTTTTTGCATTATCGCTTTTGATCCAAAATTGAATAGAATTAGACATTCTGATGTAGCCATATATCCAGTCGTTATGCCGGGCTTGTGATCATGGTTGCATAATCTATTTCTGTATTTAATTACAGGGCAAATAATGTAGCAGTTGGAACAGAAACGACAGATATGGCATATGGGAATGTAGCCAATGTACCAATCCAAGTTGCTACAGAAACTCTTGAAGATAACAGTCTTGTTGATGTTAATTTGAGAACTAGATACGTCGCCCCAAGAATTACGTCTGAATCTAGTGACCTTATTGACATTCCCGTAACGATATCTACCAACCCAGCATTAGCAGCCAAATCAACCTTTAAAAAATCCAAGAAGAAAGGGATGAAGAGTCTTGTTTCCAATAACTCTAAACTGACTCCCAAAAGTTCAAAAGAATCATTCATAGGTACCAGAAGCTCCTCTCCAATGTCTCTAAATGTTGTGTGTGGTGTGACAACTAGTTCCCCTAAAAGTGTTAGTAAACGAAGACGTGTGATGGAAGAACCCAACATTTTGCACCAGGATGGAATTGTCGGGGATACTAGGAGAAGATCCTTAAGAAACAGGGGAGAAATTCGAAAGCCTGTGATAGAAACTGATGATGATGATGATGAATATGTTAATAGTGACGAAGATGATGCTGAAGATGTTGATGAGGATGATGCTGACAATGATGATGACAAAGACTATGTGCAGGATATTGAGACCTATTACCCTGAAACAGAGGATATTGACTCTGAACGTGAGGTTAATTATTCTGTCTCTGATCCTAACGATGGTTCTGTAGAGAGCTTGGTAGCTTCATGGAAGCGTTGCATTACCGGTGTGGGCCAAGGATTTGAGAGTGTTGTTGAATTTCGTGATGCATTGCAGAAATATGCGGTTGCTTGTCGTTTTGGGTACAGATTAAGGAAGAATGAATCAAATCGTGCGTGTGGGGTTTGTTTAGTTGGAGGTTGTCCTTGGAAGATTTATGCATCATGGGTGCCATCTGAAAGCGTGTTTCGGATAAAAAAATTTAATAGAAGGCATACATGCGCTGGTGAATCTTGGAAATCTGCTCATCCAAAAAAGAACTGGGTGGTTAGCATAATCAAGGAAAGGTTGCAGGAGAACCCAAATCAGAAGACTAAGAACATTGCTGAGTCGATTTTTCAAGACTTTGGTATTGAGCTCAGTTACTGCACTATAAGACGAGGCATTGATGAAGCCAAAGGAGGACTTCATACATCATTCAAAGAGTCGTATAAGTATTTACCTCATTTTGTTAATAAGGTAATGGAGGGAAATGCTGGAAGTATGGTTGATCTTGTGGTTGGTGAGGACAGAAGATTTCAACGGCTTTTTCTATCTTTCAAATCCTGTATACAAGGTTTTCAAACTGGTTGCCGTCCGCTTCTCTTCCTTGATGCCATTCCATTTAAGTCTAGGTACCATGAGGTTTTGTTAACAGCTTCTGCCTTGGATGGAGACGATGGCGTGTTTCCTGTGGCAGTAGCCCTTGTGGATATGGAAACAGATGAAACTTGGTGTTGGTTTTTGGAACAACTAAAAGTAGCTGTGCCCGGTATCCGGGCCCTTACCTTTGTTTCTGACAGAGAGAAAGGACTAGTGAGTTCTGTGTTGGAGATTTTTGTGAATGCCCATCATGGTTATTCGATACATTACTTGATGGAGGATTTTATGAGAAGCCTGAAAGGTCCGTTTCTTGGAGATGGAAAGCCATCCTTATCGTACTATCTACTGGCTGCAGCACGTGCTGATCGGCTTGATGGGTTTAAGGTTTACACCGAGCAAATAAAACGTGTGTCTCCTAGAGCTTATGATTGGGTAATGCAGATTGAACCAAAGCACTGGGCCAGTGCATTGTTTGAAGGTGAACCATACAGCCATATTACGTCAGATGTGGGAGAGATCTACTCGAAGTGGATTGAAGAAATTCAGGAAACTTCCATCGTCCAAAAGCTCGTGGCGTTTGTGAGTAAAATTGTGGAGTTGGTAAACAGTAGCCAGGTGAAATCAAAAGAATGGTTCAGCCAACTGGTGCCATCTAAGGAAGAAAATCTAGTGGAAGAATGCAAGAAAGCAAGCATGCTGAAAGTTTTCTTCTGTTCAGACACTCTTTTTGAAGTTCATGATGGGTCTGTTCAACTCGTGGACGTCAGTAACCAAACCTGCAGTTGTTTCGGGTGGAAGCCAACGGGTCTTCCTTGCCAGCACGCAATTGCTGTCTTAAACACAAAAGGAAGAAATCTATATGACTACTGTTCAAGTTTCTTAACAGTTGAGAGTTTCCGGGCGACGTATTCAGAACCTCTAAGAGCAGTTGCGATTGACTTAACTTTGATGGAGAATGAAGGCATCAACAAGGAAGAGGATGAACAAGTACTTCCGCCTTTGTTTTCACGAGTTCAGGGAGTGGAGAAGAGAATCAAAGACAGGAAAAGAGGACGATCTGTTTGCTGTACAAAGTGTGGAGGAGTAGGACATAACAAGGCTACTTGCAAGGAAGATTTGACCATGTCTTCTTAGCTTGCTTCTGCTCATTACATGTGTACAGAGGTTTGCATCGTTATTCATAGCTTTTGTTGGAGCCACAAGAACATCTGTAGTAGGATCTCGCTTGTGTTCTCATCTCCCTCTTAGTGTATAAATTAATAAAACTCAGAACAATGTTCTGCTTTTGTGGTTAAGTATTTGATAGAGTTTAGATCGCTGTTCAACACACTTGTAATCACAACGCTTACTAATAGAATCAAGTCTGCGATTACAAAATTACCACTTCAACTACTCCGTAAGAGGACGAGAGTTTACAAACCCAAAATTACACGAATTATGGAGATCACATCAATCTCTTCAAGCACATCACTTGAATTTCATCACCGCATAAAACATGAGAACCTTGTGCAGCTCACAGCTCCTATTTATTTCAAACGATCCTCAACGGCAAAACCTCTCCTTCAATCCGAGTCTCTGCCTTTGACTTCCTTTATTTCCCGCTGCTGACGTGTCCCCGATTTTCGCCGAACATATGCTTGATGAATCGTATCAATACTCCCTCCCCCGAAAACGAGCTTGTCCTCAAGCTTGAAAGTAGGATACAACTGCACAAACTCTTTGGATGGAAGCCATGAATTCTGACTCTCACAGCGACCCTGCCATTGAATCAACACTTCCTGCACTCCGTTCTCAGTGTGACGAACGGCCAAAATCTTCTCTAGCAAACACACGTCTGTCTCTATTACTTCGGGCGGTTCTGCATTCTCCACAATTTGCTGATCACCAAAAACTGCTTTAAGTTGTGAGACATGGAAAATATTGTGAATCTTTGAGGTTGCTGGTAATTGCAAACGATAAGCCACCGATCCAATTCTCTCCAACACCTGAAAAGGACCAAAGAACTTTGCGGCCAACTTGTGATAATTCCGACGAACCACAGTAAGTTGGCGATAAGGTTGTAGCTTCAAATAAACCCAATCACCCACAGCGAATTCCACCTCCCGTCTCTTCTTATCTGCGTTTCGTTTCATAATTTCCTGAGCTCTCTGCAAATTCGCTTGGATCCTCGTGAGCATAAGATCATTTTCCCGCAAGTTAACTTCCAAATCCCAATTAGTAGTAGAGCCTGCTTCAAACTTGAACAAATTTGGAGGATCCCGACCATACACCAGTTTGAAGGGAGAAGTTTTAATCACAGAATGATAGGCGGTGTTGTAAGAGTATTCTGCCCACGCTAAGAACTTAAACCACAAACGCGGATGAGATGATGCAAACACCTCAAATACGTTTCGAGGCATCGATTCAAAACTTCTGTTTGATCGTCAGTCTGAGGGTGATATGCAGTACTGTGTTTGAGCTTAGTTCCTGACAGGCGAAACAGATCCTTCCACACTTCTCCTAAAAAAATCCTGTCCCTATCTGAAACAATAGATTTAGGAAACCCATGAAGTCGCACTACCTCCGAGACAAACTTGTTTGCCACATCAATGGCCTTAAAGGGGTGTCGAAGTCCCAAGAAATGGGCCACCTTACTCAATCGATCCACCACCACCAAGATGACCTGATAATGGTAAGCCTTCAATGAAATCAAGAGAAATATCTTCCCAAATGGCGGTGGGAATAGGTAGCGGTTGCAGTAGTCCTGCCGGTGATAATGTAGAGTATTTATGCGTTTGACAAACCGAACATTTGACCACATATTGTTGGATATCTTTCTGCATACCCTCCCAATGAAAGAACTCCTGAATCCGCTTCAAAGTTTTTAAAATGCCACCATTGTTGAAATATGTGATCTCAAGAAGAAGAATTCAAACACAAGAAGGAGGGAAAAGGAGAAAACTAGTTGAAAAGGAACTAGAAGGAGAAATAGTTGAGAAGTAACTAGAAGACTAACTAAGTGGAAAAGAGGAAGCAAAGGACAGCATGGGGGCGCCAGAATCAGGGCATGGAGCTCTCCACTGTTGGAGTAGGTGAGCTGCTCCCTCCTCTCTTCTTCACGCAAACTCTTCTCTTCTCTTCTTCCTTCTTCATGTCTTCCTTCTTCTCTTCTGCGCCTTTCTCTCCTTCTTCAATGTAAAGAACTCTATAAATACATGTAAAGTGATGTAAAAAAGTGTATGACTAAGAGAATAAAATACATAAAAACTTTCATAATCTCTTGCTATTCTCACTCTTAGTCTCTAAACATTCTTCAATCTCTTTAAACTTATAATTTCTACATGGTATCAAAGCGGGTTATCTACTAAACCGCTTATCCTCTTCTTGATTCCTCTAAAACTCTACAAGGCTTCTAATATATAACAATACACCTTCCTTAGTTCTATTCACTCTGAGATTAATATCCTTGAGATCATAGGATCTTCAAGTTGTGAAAGGACTAAGATTGTGTATTATTACTAGAAAATGGAGACTAATAGGGTAACAATCTCGGTTATGATCAAGGGAAACAACTACCTCCTTTAGGAAAAAACCACCAAAACTACTCTTAGAGGCCGAGGACTTTGGCAATATGTTGAGCCAAAAGAGGGAACAGAAGCGGCGGTGAGAAATGAGAAGGAGGAAGCTAAGGAAGAGCAAGAAGAACAATACACTCTTTCTCTTCTCCAAAGCTCACTAGAACCAACTATCTTGGCGGCTTACTCATATGCGGATACCGCCAAGGAACTTTGGGATATACTCAAAGGAGTATATGGAAACATCTCAAACATATCAAGGATATTTGAGGTGAAAAGGGCATTGAATGAGCTCCAACAAGAGGAAAAGTCATTCAAGGAAATGTTTGGGGAGTATAGAAGCTTATGAGCCGAGTTGGAAATCTTGAGGCCACACACTATAGACCCCAAGGAGTTAGGAGAAAGGCGTGACCAAGATCAAGTGTTTGGGCTTCTCTTGGCACTCAATGCATCATACAAGGATCTTATCAAGCATATACTTTGATTTGAGAATCTGCCAAGTCTAGCGGAAGTATGTGGTATGATACAAAGGGAAGAAGGGTCTAGAGACCTGTTTCGTGCACCAAGTGAAGCTACACATCTTGCAAGAAAGAACCTCACATTTGGAGACAAGAGGACGTTGGAGTGTGAGCATTGCAAGATGAAAGGACATACTAAGGAGAAGTGTTGGACCCTCCATCCACACTTGAGGCCTAAGCGGCTAAGGGAGAATGGGAATGGACCTAGAACCTTCACGGGAATGGCTGGCACAACCTGTTGAAGAACTGGTTAGAAGGTCTGAGTTTGAAGCTCTCATCAAGAGCCTAGCCAAACTCACAGATTCGGGTAAGAGTTTTTTCAGCTCTAAAACACCCATAAAGAAGACTAGAATCATTGTGGATTCAGGGGCTTCTCATCACATGATCAAGGATCAAGATATGTTAAAGAATCTTGAACCGTGCCATGGAAGTGTACAAGTAGCCAATGGAAGCTCAGTTCCAATTAAAGGGATAGGAGAGTTAGAGCTTTTTAAAAGGGAAACAAAAGCATTATACATGCCTAACTTCTCATCTAATCTTTTATCCGTTAATAAAGCTACAAAGGATTTGGAGTGTGTGGCTGTGTTTGGGACTGACTTTGTTAAGTTTCAGGACCCTAAAACAAACCATGTGCTCGGAGAAGGGAAGGTAGAAGATGGTGTGTATATCTTGGAATCAAATAAACAAGAGGAACCAATGGCTCTTGGAATGAAGGCGGATGCAAAGTTTTTTGGGAGGAAAGAGATTGAAGATAGCCCATTATGGCATGGAAGGTTAGGACATCCAAGTTCAGCAGTCCTCAAGATGGTCTTACCCAATCTCATCCAAGAAGAAGTAGTGTGTGAGGCGTGTGTACTAGGGAAGCATTGTAGACAAGCTTTTCCTACTTCATCTACAACTTGTGATGAAGCGTTTGGCATTGTACACTCGGATGTATGGACCTCACCATGTAATTCAAGAGATCAATATAAATATTTTGTTTCATTCATTGATGACTTCTCAAGATATACATGGATCATTCTTCTACATACCAAAGATTAAGTTTATGATGCCTTCACCAACTTCATTAACTATATCTCTACCCAATTCAAAACAAAGATCAAAGTATTGTGTAGTGATAATGGACAGGAATATATGAGTAAACGATTCAAAGAGTTGCTCAACAATTTTGGTATCATTCATCAAACATCGTGTGCATACACTCCTCAGCAGAACGGGATAGCTGAAAGGAAGAATAGACACCTAATGGAAGTAGCAAGGACTCTCATGATTGCCAAAAGAGTACCAAAGTTCCATTGGAGAGATGCCGTAATGACATCAAGCTACTTAATCAACCGACTTCCAACTAAAAATCTGGATGATATGTCCCCATTTGAAGTGTTGTACAAGAAGAAACCAAGCTTAAATCATATCAAAACGTTTGGATGCACATGCTTCATGTTTTTACCAGAAGGACACAGAAGCAAACTTGAACCTCGAAGCATGAGGTGTGTGTTCATTGGATATTCACCAACACAAAAGGGCTACAAGGTCTACAACCTGGAAACAAGAAGAGTGTATGTGTCTAGAGAAGTAAGGTTTAATGAACAAGAGAGTTTCTATGGGGCTAAGGATCATGATGCTTCTAAAGGAATGATCTATTCACCCATGGACTGGATGGTGTTTGATGAAACGCCAAGCCTATGTGAAGAAGTACAAGAAGAAACATTTGGGAACTTCATAGAGCAAGATAGTGCGGATAATGCACATGAGGAAGCGGATCAGAATTTGGATGAAGAGGGAGCGGATGCTGAAGAAGGACCGGAGCCAACCATACCTCTAAGAAGAAGTACAAGACAGAGGCGACAACGTGTTTTTTATGGCTACAACAATTCTGATGTGCTCCAAGGAGAGTCTAGTACGAGTAATCTTCCTTGTGTGATAAAAGAGTGTCCTGAGCGTACGGCGAGCTTAGATCTCGATCCTATTAGCGACAGCACTCTCATATCACAAGGAGGAGATCACACTCAAACTAGTATTGTCAAATATCCCATTGAGCATTTCTGTTCCTTGGCGACATTACCCATGGAGCATGAAGTGTTTCTTACAAAATTCAGCAAAGAATACATTCCTAGCTCATATGAAGAAGCATGTGAGAGTGAAGTATGGGTGAAAGCCATGGAAGAGGGAATGAAGTCCATGGAAAGGAATAATACTTGGTACTTAACCGACTTACCAAAGGATAAGAAGTCGGTTGGGAGTAGATGGGTGTATACAATTAAATACACAAGTGATGGGGAAATAGAAAGGTACAAAGCAAGGCTAGTAGCAAAAGGATATACTCAAGTCTATGGGGAGGACTATATTGAAACATTTGCTCCAGTGGCTAAGCACCATTCCATAAGAATTCTAATCTCGGTAGCTGTAAACTTGGAATGGGACTTATGGCAAATAGACGTCAAGAACGCCTTCTTGCAGGGGGATTTGGAAGAAGAAGTATATATGGATCCACCCCAAGGGTATCATAATGGAGGCAACAAAGTGTGTAGATTGAAGAAAGCAATCTATGGGCTGAAGCAATCTCCAAGAGCATGGTACCAAAGGCTAAGTGCTTGCCTCTTGAAGAAGGAGTTCATAAAATCTGAAGCGGATCATACTCTATTCACAAGACAAAGTGAAGGAGGAGTAGTGGTAGTCTTGATTTATGTTGATGATCTAATCATCACAGGAAGTGACAAAGATGGAGTAGATCAAATCAAGGGACTCTTGAAGGCCGACTTTGATATAAAGGATCTAGGGAAGCTCAAGTACTTCCTAGGGATTGAGATGACACGATTTAGAGATGAAATGTTCATATCTCAAAGGAAATACGTGCTGGATCTCTTGGAAGAAACCGGAAAGTTAGGATCCAAGCCGGCCAAAACTCCAATAGAAGAAGGATACCAAGATAGCCTTGAGGGGGAGCCTTTGGAGAACATTAAAAGATACCAAAGGATGGTGGGCAAACTTATCTATCTTACCATTACAAGACCTGACATCTGCTTTGCAGTAAACCGTGTGAGCCAGCATATGCAAAAGCCAACCTCACAACATTGGAACATGATTGAGAGGTTGCTAAGGTACCTAAAGAATAGCCCTGGAAAAGGTGTATGGATGCATGTTAATGGGAACACAAAGGTCCAAGGTTATTGTGATGCGGATTGGGCTGGAGATAAAAAGGATAGAAAGTCCACATCTGGTTTTTGCACATTTGTGGGAGGGAATCTAGTAACTTGGAGGAGCAAAAAACAGAAGGTCATAGCCTTATCAAGTGCTGAAGCAGAGTACAGAGCCATGAAAGAATTGACAAAGGAGTTGATATGGATAAAAGCGCTTCTAAAAGACCTTGGAATCCAGGGAGATGAAGAAATGCTATTGTATTGTGATAATCAAGCTGCAATGAATATAACATCAAATCCGGTATTTCATGAAAAAACCAAGCACATAGAAGTTGATTGCCACTTTGTGAGAGGGAAAATACAAGAAGGAATTATCAAAACCGCCTTTGTAGCAAGCAAGGATCAATTAGCTGATATCTTCACTAAGGCAACTTCAACTATTACTTGTGATCACATTCATAGCAAGATCGGTCTTAAGGATCTCCACCAACCAATCTTGAGGGGGAGTGTTGAAATATGTGATCTCAAGAAGAAGAATTCAAACACAAGAAGGAGGGAAAAGGAGAAAACTAGTTGAAAAGGAACTAGAAAGAGAAATAGTTGAGAAGTAACTAGAAGACTAACTAAGTGGAAAAGAGGAAGCAAAAGATGGGGGCGCCAGAATCAGGGCATGGAGCTCTCCACTGTTGGAGTAGGTGAGCTGCTCCCTCCTCTCTTCTTCACGCAAACTCTTCTTCCTTCTTCACGTCTTCCTTCTTTTCTTCTGCGCCTTTCTCTCCTTCTTCAATGTAAAAAACTCTATAAATACATGTAAAGTGATGTAAAGAAAGTGTATGACTAAGAGAATAAAATACATAAAAACTTTCATAATCTCTTGCTATTCTCACTCTTAGTCTCTAAACATTCTTCAATCTCTTTAAACTTATAATTTCTACAACCATGGCCCCCAATTTGGCTGTCATGAAATTCTTGTAACAGCAATGGAATAAAAACTGAAGTTTTCGGAATAACCAACCGATTTTTATACCATAAACGATGCTCCATTATGTGATAATGAGGCACCATATTTATCTTATTGTGGAGTTGAGTGAGCAGCGTTTGAATGGTGGTATCATTATCAATCTCTTTGAACAAATCCTGTAATTGGATAACTGCAGGGACTGTGATTGCTAACAGAGAGATCGACATAGGATGAATAATCCGAGAAAGTCCATCCGCAGCTTTATTCTCAACTCCTGGTTTATATACTATCTCCATATCAAAACCCAACAGACGAGTTAACCATCGTTGATATTCCAAATTAACTTCTTTTTTCTCTAATAAAAACTTCAAACTCCTCTGGTCAGTATGAACTTCAAAACGTCTGCCCATAAGATAATGCTTCCATTTTAAAACTGTCATCACTATGGCCATAAGTTCACGCTCATAAGCTGGTTTCAACTGTTCTCTTGGTGTGAACCCATGACTAAAATAAGCCAGACGCCGCTTATCTTGCATTAACACCGCTCCTACCCCAGTACCCGATGCATCTGTTTCTAAAATGAAAACCTTATCAAAATTCGGTGAACCGAGAACAGGAACTGATGTCATTGCTTTCTTTAAATCCTCGAAAGGATTGGTAGCCAAAGAAGACCATTGAAACTGATCTTTTTTAAGTAAATCCGTCAATGGTTTAGCAATAAGACCATAGTCTTTCACAAATTTGCGATAATAACTGGTCAAACCCAAAAAACCCTGCAATTGTTTAATAGTGGCAGGTACCGGCCAGTTAATCATTGCCTCCGTCTTGGCAATATCTGTCGCTACCCCTTTCTCTGAAATGATATGACCAAGATATTCAACCTGAGGTACTCCAAACAGACATTTCTTGAAGTTTGCAAACAATGCATGATCCTGAAGTAATTGTAACACTAACTCCAAGTGCTCAAGATGTAACTGCACCTGCTACTATAGATCAATATGTCATCAAAAATACCACCATAAATTTTCTCAAATATCTCTGAAACACTTTATTCATCAAAGATTGAAAAGTTGCTGGAGCATTTGTCAATCCAAAAGGCATCACCAAAAATTCATAATGTCCTTCCAATGTGCGAAAAGCTGTCTTATGCACATCGTCCTCCCTCATACGAATTTGATGATAGCCTGACCGGAGATCAATCTTGGAAAAAATGTCTGAACCATGGAGCTCATCCAATAATTGATCAATAATCGGTATTGGAAATTTATCCGGAACCGTAGCTCGATTCAAGGCTCTATAATCCACACAAAACCTCCAGGACAGATCTTTTTTTTAACTAACAGCACAGGACTAGAAAAAGAACTGTGACTATTCCGGATAATCCCGTCAGCTAGCATGTCTGTTACCATTTTTTCCATAATTTCTTTAGTGGCATGAGGATAACGATAACGTCGTACTGTAATGGATTATATTCCTGGTTTAAGTATAATGGAATGTTCTTGACCCCTGACAGGAGGTAACCCTATCGGCATATCAAAAACCTTGGAAAAACTCCCCAGAACGGATTTAACCGTGTCAACAACCAAGTTCTCACTAGACAACTGCTGAGCACTACCATATAGCGGTCTCCGTACCTTAAAACTTGTTTGATGTAAAGATTGATCCAATGATTGGAAAGCGGAATGAGGATCATGTAAACTAGAATCTCCCACCAAGGTAACCCGTTTGCCCTGATATTGAAATTGCCATTCTTGTGATTTCCAATCAATTTCACACTTCCCCAAAGTTTCCAACCACTGAACCCCCAAGATTACATCCACACCACCCAGTTCTAAGGTAATAAAATCCTCCTGAAACTCAACACCAGCCAAAACAAACTTAACCCTTCTGCAAATACCAGACCCATGGACTGAAACCCCATTGCCTAATAACACTTCCATTTCTTTATCCGCATATACATCGAGTTTCAATCTAGCAGCTGTTGTAGGGATGATAAAATTGTGTGAAGCTCCTGAATCCAGTAAAATCACCACGTTAATTTTACCAATGACTCCCTTAATTTTTGTAGTCCGAGGTAAATGTTTTCCCAAAAAAGAGTTTAAGGACAAACTACACATCCCCGGTAATGCGTCGTCTGTTAAATCCTCCAATAATAAAAAATCCTCATCCACTACTTCCAATTCCAACCCTTCCACCACCGTTAAAATACGCAATTCTTTCAGGGGACAAACGTGTCCACGGAAATATTTCCCTTTGCATTTGAAACAGATGCCTTTGCTCTGCATTGCATCAAGTTCCTCAGAAGTATGGCGTTGTCGCGGTGGACCCCCTCCACGATGTAAAGCATTTTGATTTCCTCCTTGACCCTGGCCAAGAGGTAACTGAACTGGACGTTGTTGTTGAAACGGCTGCGCCGGTCTAGTTGTTGCTAACTTGGTGGACATGATCGATTTGCTAGAACGCTCACTCACCAATTGACAGAATGAGCTTGATTCCATACGCAACACTGCCGCTTTCTGGTGAGGCAAATCCCGAGACTCTTTCATTTTCAAAACTTCTTTCATTTCCTGTTTAAGACCATTATAAAAAATCTTTTCCAAATGTGAATCGTCCAACCCCAGTACATGTGTCGATAATTCTTCGAACTCACTGATATAAGCTGCCACAGTACCCGTTTGTTGAATAGCAAATAAACGATTCCCGGGATCATCTTCTCTATCTTCACCAAAACGTAAGAACAATCGCTTACGAAAATCTTCCCACGATACAAACTCTTCCCTGTTCATCTCCCAATTAAACCATTTTAACACATCACCTTCTAAACTCAAAGAAACGAGGTCCAACTTATCCAAATCCTGATAACGACCAATCTGAAAAAATCGTTCCACCTTGGCAAACCATTCATACGGATGTGATCCATCAAAAATAGGCATTTCAATCTTAGGCAATAAGCTAGAACGATCATCCAATGGTATTTGAACCGTATCAATATTACGTCGACACAACTCAGAGGAAGACGAAGATACATGTGGTGATCGAACAACATTTCCGGCTTGCTCCGGTTGTTTCCCCGCACGAATCTCAATCCGATCTAACGTGGAAACCACCGATCGAAGCAATGAATCCATCGAACAAAGTTTGTCCTCCTGTGCCACCTTCGCCTCACACAAACGTTTGAAACCTCCCTGTAAAACCTTCAGATGATGATGAAGTTCATCACTCCCAGGACTATCCATGTCAACACACTCGGAATCAGTACCCACACCCATCGCTACGTCCCGAACCAGTTTCACCGCACCAATGATAGAGTTTAGATCGCTGTTCAACACTTGTAATCACAACGCTTACTAATTGAATCAAGTCTGCGATTACAAAATTACCACTTCAACTACTCCGTAAGAGGACGAGAGTTTACAAACCCAGAATTACACGAATTATGGAGATCACATCAATCTCTTCAAGCACATCACTTGAATTTTATCACCCGCATAAAACATGAGAACCTTGTGCAGCTCACAGCTCCTATTTATTTCAAACGATCCTCAACGGCAAAGCCTCTCCTTCAATCCGAGTCTCTGCCTTTGACTTCCTTTATTTCCCGCTGCTGACGTGTCCCCGATTTTCGCCGAACATATGCTTGATGAATCGTATCAGTATTGCCTTTGGATACAATATCAGTTTTTGATCTTTCTAATAGTTGTTTAGCTACTGCCTAATTTTCCATCATTTGTAATTTATACATTGTAGTTTCATAGACACTTGGACTCTGCCGAGGACTACAAGAAAGGCATTTGCTTATCTGTTCTCGCAATGTACGCGAACCCGAGTTTGTTCAATCGGTATTCCATAAAGCTTCATAACCGCAAACGCATAACTTCAGCTATGATGTCAAGCTTGTACTTGTGTGTAAGAAGAAATAAGACTTAGTACCTTTTTGAGTTATGTTGCATTAGTTCTCAAAGCATATGATAAGATTTCTAAATACAGATATACATAATTCAATGTTCACAAATTCCAAAATCCAGAAGTAGAGATCTCAAATTATTAAAAGACTAATAGCATATCTTAATTGCCTTTATAAATGAAAATGTAACAAATGAATCACATTTTCAAATGGCAGAAATAGTAACAAGTAACATCATTATATAAGATCTAGTACGAATGGCTTCACACTTTGATAGAAGACACAAGAAGCAGATTTAATGACTCAACTAGCAATCCGGTCAACCACAACACTCTTGATATAATGCTTCTTAAGCTTTCTCCGTCGAATGTTCTTTCCCCTGCGCATTATTTTCACTTAGCTCTGCATCTATGCAGTTACTTTTAAGGTTACAAAAGAGAGAATTAGCAAACTAACCAGTACTGGTTGTGTAACACAAACTCATCCGTTGCTACTTTCTTCCCATCGTCATTTCGGTTCCAGTGGTATACCGCATGTGTTCGGTTCTTAATATCCAGAGTAGAGTGTCCGTAGCTAGCTTCTCGAAATGCAGAATAATCTGGCTGTGGTTCCGTAAACCTGAAACAAAAAATCGATGAAAAATATGAGAGTTTTGCAACCTAAAATTATCAGCAGCTCTATTCTTAAGTATACTGTATCTAGCGTAGAACTGAATATAGCAGATTGGAGCTGTTGTGAGTTGATTAGAGAAAAGGTTTATAGTTTTGTTCTAATCATACACCAAGGCTAAATCTTATTGAATTTGTTCTTGTCACTCACCTTGCCGCCAGACCTTCTTGATTTCCTCCATCTCCAACTGTGATATAAACCGGAGCTGACTTATCTGGAACTGGGAAACGATCTCCGCTTGATATATTATACCGCACGTTTGATACTCGGTACTGAGATTCAAGAAAACATATGTTATCAAACACAATGAAGCATATAAAAGCTATGGTGAGTTTTATGGTAATAAGCAAGTACCGATCTTTCGTAGGCATGAACATGTCCAGCAAAGATTACATCAACTTTGTGTTGAACAAACCACCCTTCAAAAGCTGCTCGCATGCTTTCACCCTCCATGAAATGTGCTTCATTACTGTTGTAAATTGGGACATGCATCAGAACGATTAGCCATGGGGTTTTCTCCCTGTCTACTCTTTTCAACTCTTCATCAAGCCAGTGCCATTGCGGGGTATACTTCACTGCACAACACTCGGAAAAAGTCATGATTAACAGGGATACACAGCAGAATAAACCTTTCTAATATACATAAATAAGAAAAAAAATCGATGCAGGGGTTGTTATTGATCAATGAAGATATTACCAAAAGGAGAATAGCTGGAGAGGACAATGATATGAGCGGAAGCACGCCTAATAGCATACCAGAGAGGACTGCTACTTTTAGAGGCTAAGTAAGGTGTAGTGTAACGCTGAAGGAAATTCTTGAAAGGCGAAACTTCCCCCTGTAAATGTTATACATACTTGAAAAATCATTAGTAAAAAAAACAGAAGTTAAGCGCTCAACTAAAGTTACAACTAAGAGCGTTACTAAAATCTTCATTTTCTTATAATATCAAAACTAGTGTAACCAATTCATATCTCTCTTTAAGCATTGAAACAGCTCAACTATTTTTGTTACTTTGGTAGGTATTAAGTTAGTAAATTTACCATGTATGGCATGTAATCTACTTCATGATTCCCCGCAGACCAGAGCCATGGTTGATAAGCAGTACTACGCTCCACAAAACGGCCCCAACTATCCCATCTCACACCAACGTCGTTATACTGATATCTATCAGCATAAGAGAGATCTCCTAGAAATAAGACAGCTTGAGCTCCACTCTGCATGTAATGTTCCAGTGTGGATAACGAGTTGAATGTTTGGCCCATATCGCCTACAATTCGTAAATGAAACTGAGTCTGGCTAGTAAAAAGCTAGAGAAACAAGTCAAGTAACTCTCATTGAAACTATGTTTCAATTCATGACTGCAATTTATCTTTAGGAACAAGCACAAATGCATATAGATCAAAATACTAACAGATCTGTTTGAGAGACGACAAGTGACAGACAACAAGAAAAAGATAAGACATACCTATGATACCAAACTTATAGGTAGCATCTGGATGTACTTCTGGTGGTGTAACAAACCAAAACTCTCGAGAAGATTCACCACTTTCGATCTTGTAGTAGTATTTCTTATCATACTGGAACAGACAAGGTATACCGATTAGCATTGTCCCAATAAACCATAAACAAACTAAGATCATATAGGTCCAAAGCCAAAAGCTTTGCCACCAAAATGAATACTACGGTTCTTGAGAGACAAACAGTGAAACCAATAAGATACAACTTCTTGATAAATAGTTACCTCAAGGCCAGAGACAAGACAGTGATGAGTAAACCCAGACTTGTATTTATAAAATGTATAGTTTGAATATGTCCCATGAGCAACAAACTCATATTTCCCCTGCACTGCGCTGTAATACACTTTGCTAGAACCAGGTTCATCTGGAGTAACCCATGAGATGATAACAGCTTTACCATCATAATCTCCTTGAGTTATACGCACCTATTAAAATATTGATTTAAAGTTCAAATTAAGATCCAGATTTGCGTATGTTCTTGATCAATCAAGAAAACAAATTTCTCAAATTCAACTTTGCTTCTAATATGGTATCAAGATTAAGCAGCAAGAATATAAAGAAGATTTACTTACTTGTTGTGGAGCATTATAACCTTTTGGGACTTTGAAAACATGATGGTCAAGTGGTATATCAATGGCGGGCCATTCTGATCGAATAAAACTACTTGTAATCCCAGCTTCTCCATATAACAACACTGAGCTCAAGAACACAGAGATTATAAGCAAATGATGCATCACAGTGACATTTCCCATAGTATTTCTTTTGGTCTCAATCTCGACTCTGTTTTTTTACCTGTAAGCAACATCAGATTTGGGATTTGTTAGTTTAAAAAAATTCGCAATAAATTACAAATTACAATCACAAATCTAATGATAGATACGAGAAAAATTGAAAAATCAAATAAAATATTTTTAATCAATCTGTGAGAGTCATTTACTTTATTGAAGCTATTACAGATCTAAAGAAATTGAAAGAGATGAGAATTTGATGTGATGAATACCTCAAAGTTGAAGAACACATTTGGGAGATTATCTCGAGGTATTGATGATAATTCATCAGATATATGAATGAACTAATGCGGATACGTGGAGGTTTATAATTGGATAAAGATGAATGGATTGGGTCTTAAGCATAAAACTGCGTAACGTAACCTTTTAAGTTAACCAAGTTCTAATTTTGACCTTTTTAAAAATAGTTTGGTCTCAAGGAAAATAAAATGTTTGATATTTATAACTTTCATTATATAATTTGAGTTCTTTTTTGGTATTTTTAAAATGTTGGGTAGATAAAGTTTACGAATAAATTTTTAAAAATTGATGTAAAAACAAATTGAAAATTAATTTTTCTTTATGTGACTACTAATAACACATTAACACATAAGACCACCTCTATCAAAGATAATTAGGGATTCTTGGTTAAGGGTTTTAACTAAGAACCAAAATTTGATGGTTTCATCACCGGAGAGATAATATGTTCAGCAAAAGTTCTCTCATCACTGGCGACAACTCTATCATTGTTTTAGTTCATATTTTTTTGTAGATCTAGTTAGTTCATTGATTAAGATGAGATCAAAATTTTGGGTTAGAGATTTAGGAAAATTAGACAATAATGATTTTAGCAACAAATTAGTGTTATTTGAGTCTTGCATGGTGTGTTCTATCTTCCTTCTTATGTGTACAAAATGATAAGTGAATGCAATGCAAATCTAGAATTGAAAGTAAATGGTTTGCTCAATGCTTTGTAATGGTAGCAAATTTATTTAAATCTAAGGGGTTTTCTCTGGTTATACTTCATGATTGTTTTCAATGTCGGCAAAGAGGACATTCTGAGGATGCATGATAAAGCAGTGCGATGTGTGGAGTATTCTTATGATGCAGGTAGGTAGAGTGGTAATCATGCTCTTGATGATTGTTGACTTATAACATTGTGGTGCTGTTCACCTAAAAAACTCATAGCTAAGCAATTTATGTTACTTTAACTCCGATGTTACATACTTTATGATGACTTATATAAGATAGTTGTCATGGATAGTGAACTTTGTTTATTTTGTTATATAACAATATCTGGAACTCAAATCTTGTTGTCTTCAGCATTTTGGTTATTTTTTACTGCCCCAAAGTAAGGCTGGAACATTATGTTTTATGTGATATTACACGATAAGTGATCACTGGATGTCTCTTGCTGGGAATCGTTTGGTAGTGGCAACAGCAGAAAGGCATGTAAACATCTATGATCTCAGAAATATGTCTCAGCCTGAGCAAAGAAAGGAGTCTTCACTGAAATATCGGACCTGATGTATACATTGTAATCCTAATGGAACAGGTTAAGTGAATGAAATTTTGCTTTCTGTTTTGTTTTTGTTCCGATTTCATAGTATAGCTCTACTCTCAGTCCCTCTTTTTCCACACTAATGAATTTCTGAAACTGAAAATTTCAGGGTATGCTCTTAGGTGTTTTTAAATGTCATCGGATATAGGATGCTGGAAGAGATATTATTTACCCCCATAAATTTCATTGCCTTACATACACTGCGAGTTCTTATCTTAGAAGGAGTCCAATTATTTCATAGATTTCTATGTTTACTACTTTTAAACAACAGAGTAGGCAAAATGTTTGTGTTAAATAACTATAATTTAAAGAGTAAAACTTAAACTCAGAACTTCAAACTGAAACCCTATTTTAAACAGAAAACATATAAATTATAAATGAAAACATGTGCACATAAATTATGTTAGCTGTAGATTAAGTTTACATGTTGATCACATCAGTCTTTGCTCTATGTGATAAATGATGATCACATCAAAATCTGCTCTATATGACCAATAGTGTCTACTTAATGCTAACCACATTTCCTAATGGTATTTATTACTAACCACACAACCCTGCCTGATTCACAGAACTTTGCCTACATCCTCTCACAATTAAACCTCTTCTTATAGATGATACACATTCACTTTGCCTTAACACAAACCTTCCTTCTCCTTTTTACCACATTTTCCTCCTTCAATATCCTTCATTCTCCTTATAAGATAAAACCAGAAACTAGCTATGTATTCAATGAATCCTTGTTCTGAAGATATAGGCTTCCTAAACCTCTTAAATAGTCAACATGCAAGCTTCTCCAATCCCTTTAACTTTGAGACCATGTCTTATACAATACAATTTGGACCATCAAAAAAACTTATGGTTAGTATTGATGATCCAACTGTACCTGTTGAGGAAGGTAAAAAGAGGAGGAACTGGACTCCAAAAGAGGATGTAGTGCTTATGGTTAAACACCACTAAAGATCATGTGGTCATAAATGAGCAAAACTCTTGAGCGTTTTGGAAACACATCCAATCTTACTACAACTCTATCCCACAACTGCTTGGTCTCCTTCCTAGAAAGTGGTCTCACTGTAAACAAAGGTGGGGGAGGTTGAATTACCAAGTGTCTAAATTTGTGGGTTGTTATGAATCAACCCAAAAACAGAAAGCAAGTGGGCAGAATGAGAATGATCTCATAAAAGCTGCAAATGACATCATCTTCAACAACCACAAGACAAGATTCAGCATTGAGTATGCTTCGAGAGAGCTAGCCATGACAAAAAGTGGTGTGGAACATCTTTTGCTAAAGATGTTGCTGGAAAGGCAAAGAGAAGGAAGATTGATGAGACTTCACAACAGTCTTCAAGCTCTCATCCTGTCAGCAATGGTGAGGATGAATCTATGGATCTTCCTATAGGGGTTAAGGCTGCAAAGGGTTTAAAGAAAAAGTTGATTAGTGACATTTTTAAAAAGCAATAATTGGCAATGAAGGCGAAGCTGTCTAAGCATAAAGTGCTAGACAGTATGCTTGCTAAGGCAGATCCACTTTCAGAAATAGAAGTTGCTGTAAAAACGAAGTTAGTTAGTAACATATTGTCCTAAACTAATAAGTATTAAGTTAATGTATAATCTGATAATGTACTGCTAAGATGTATTTTATAGTTAATGAATCAGTTTGTTATTTACTGTAATATTGTTGGAATCAGTTATGAATCCTGTTTCTCGGATTATGGCTGTTGTATTCCTTTATATGCATATATCGGGTGAAGTGGATATTTTCGAATGGACTCTTCAAGAGATAATGTCTCACGCTGAAAGATCCAATATATTTGTTTATTTAGAATTGATATATTGGTAATGATTAAGTTAATAAAGTTTATGTTGGTATGTGTAAAAGCCCAAATATTTTGATAAAGCTTGAGGCCCAAACTGAGTCCATATCTGAGCCAAATCCTAGAGAAATAACAAGTGTGTATAAAAAGAAGGTACAGACGTCGAGGCACGCCCTAGGAGCTCTGCCATCTTCAACCTTTACTGCTGTGAGGTAAGCTTCATTAGTCAGATTTGTTATGTGGCTTGTGCTATTTTAATATAATCCTAGACTACTCTTGAAACATGGCAGTTCCGTTGCAAAACATCAAAGCCAACCACCCAGCCGGTTAGAGCCATCACAACCTGCACACTCGTCAGATAGGTAAGCACAAATCTCATCTCCCTATATCACCGTCTGGATTATGTAGATGATAGATTGAGTCTTTGTTGTTGTAACTGGATTGATGGAGAATTTGTCACCGTCGAGTCACCACCATCCTCGGTCATCCATTGAAAGCGTCATCGGAGAAAAGTTGCAGAGACGGTATGTATGAACCATGTTCTTACGTTAATGGTATGTGTTGTTGTTGATAATTGAACCAGCTCTAAACCAACTAAACCAATTCTTATTCCACATAATTAATTTATTAAACCAATTTTCATTATTGTGAAAGTGATGGTGTTGACGTAAGTAATGTAGTTAACTTCTAACACGTAATTAGCAGATGAGGTTGGTTTAACCAGGTGTTATCGAATCCATTAAACCAAAATAATTGTTGTTAAGTAACTTGCCATGAAAATTATATTTGGGTTGATTTTATTATTAAATTATTAGCTCAGTTAATTTAATTATTAAACTAGAGCTAATTAATTTAATTAGTGAAATACCAAGTCAATATTAACCCGTCAAATTAAATTCTAGAATTTTAGAGTTAAATTAATTATTAAGTTATTTCATTAATGAATTTAGTTAATATATTTTAGAGATTATTTTCTCGGGTGATCTAAACCGTTGTATATATGAAAATTATATTTGGGTTGGTTTTATTATTAAGTTAGTAGCTCGGATTAATTTAATAATTAAATTCAAAATAATTAATTTAATAAGTGAAACACTGAGTCAATAATAACTCTTTAAATTCAATTCTGGAATTTTTAGTTAGTTTATTAATTTAATTACTTAATTAATTAATTTAGTTGAATATAATATTAGAGGTTAATCTTGTCTGGTGATCTAAACCGTTGTAAATAGAGATGCATTGTAATACCCGTGTTCCCAAAAAATAAAAGACGAATCTATGTTTTTGAGATTAGAGAGTTAAGTATTTCAAAGTTTATTAAAATTAAATAAAAATATGAGGTGTTAGAAAGGAGAATCGAAACGTTTGGGGTTATTTCTGTTAAATCTGAAAGACGGGAGTTTTATGTTATGCATTGATTACCGGGGGCTTAACCGTGTTACTGTAAAAAACAAGCACCCTTTGCCAAGGATTGATGAGTTGTTGGACCAGTTGAGAAGGGCTACATGGTTCTCAAAGATTGACTTGGCATCAAGATACCAGCAGATTCCCATAGATGAGGTGGATATCCGGAAAACGGCTTTCAGGATATGGTACGGATACTACGAGTTTGTAATGATGATGTTCGGTTTGACTAATGCGCCAGCTGCATTTATAAGGCTGATGAACAGTCTTTCAGGAGTATCTGGATAAGTTTGTCATTATCTTCATCGATGAAATACTTCTGTGTTCCAAGAGTTCCGAGAGGCATGCAGAGCATTTGAAGAGAATTCTGCAGAGGTTGCGGGAGCAGCAGTTATTTGCTAAGCTGAGCAAGTGCAATTTTTGGCAACGCAAGATTGGTTATATTTTTTTCAGAGAGTGGGGTTTCAGTGGATCCAGAAAAGATTCATGCGATTGAGGAATGTCCGAGACAGAGGAATGCGATGGAGATCCAAAATTTTCTTGGCTTGGCTGGTTATTAAAGAAAGTTTGTCAAGGGTTTTGCCAGCATGGCTCAGTCCATGACCAAGCTTAGAGGGAAGGATGTTCCTTTTGTATGGTCGGCAGAGTGTGAGGAGAGCTTTGCAAAGCTTAAGAAGATGTTAGTTGGCACGTCTATGTTGGTTTTACCAGAGATAGATGAGCCTTATGTGGTGTACACTAATGCATCTAATTTTGGACTTGGGTGTATCTTATGCAGCAGGGAAGGGTGATCGCTTACGCTTCACGGCAGTTGAAGAAACATAACTGCAATTAACCTACTCCCGATCTAGAGATGGCAGTCGTAGTGTTTGCGCTGAAGATTTAGAGATCATATTTGTTTGGTGGAAAAGTTCAGGTGTTACAGACCATAAAAGTCTGAAATACATCTTTACTCAGCCAGAGCTGAATCTGAGGCAGAGACAGTGGATGGAACTAGTTACAGATTACGATCGGGAGATAACTTATCATCTTAGGAAAGCTAATCTCATAGCTGATGCGTTGAGCAGGAGGCGGGTTATTTCAAACACAAAGAGAGATGCTGAGACCCTGGTGGGTGCCTTACGTTTGTGTGCTGTGTCTGAAAAGTCTGAGCCATTAGGTTTAGAAGTATCTAATATGGCTGATATTCTGAGCAGAGTGCGTATTGTGCAAGAGCTTGATCAAGAGTTGGTTAAGGCTACTAAAGCACAGAAGTCTGAGCATGAGGTTTCTAGTAATGAAACTATATTATTGAATGGCAGGGTGTGTGTACGGAAGGGTGATGTGCTAAGGCAAAGATATTCTTAGGGAAGCGCACCAGAGCAAATTTTTGATTCATCCAGGGGCTACAAAGATGAACCGTGACCTCAAACGGTACAATCACTGGGTAGGGATGAAGAAGGATATAGCAAGCTGGGTTGCTGGTTGTGATACTTGCCAGTTGGTAAAGGCTAAGCATCAGGTTCCAAGCAGGTTATTTAGGAGCTTACCCATTGCAGAGTGGAAGTGGGATGTGATTAACATGGATTTTGTGGTTGGTTTACCGGTTTTTGGGACCAAGGATGCGATATGGATCATTGTTGATAGGTTGACCAATTCAGCACATTTTCTTGCTATGAAAAAGACAGACGGAGCTGAGGTCTTAGCTAGAAGATATATCAGTGAGTTTCTGAATCTACATGGGATACTGGTGAGCATAGTGTCAGAACGTGATCCTAAGTTCTCGCCGCTGTTTTGGAGAGATTTTCAGAAAGAGATAGACAATAAGGTACATATGAGTACAACTTATCATCCCCCGAATGATGGCCAGCCTGAGCACACTATTCAAACTTTGGAGAATTTGTTGAGGATGTGTATGTTGGATTAGGGTGGCCACTGGTTTGATCATTTGAGTTTAGCAGAGTTCACATACAATAATAGCTACTAGTCTAGTATCGGTATGGCGCCATTTGAGGCTCTCTATGGTAGGACATGCAGGACACCGCTGTGTTGAACACAAGTGGGGGAGAGGAGTTTGCTGGGAGCTCATATTGTGTAAGAGACTACAGAGAAAATTGTATAGTTAAGCTGAATATGAAAGAAGTACAAGACATACAGAAAAGCTACGCTGATAAGCGTAGAAAAGAGTAGGAGTTTGTAGTTATAGATATGGTCTACTTGAATATGGCCATGATAAGAAGACCAAACAGGTCTATTTCCGAGACTAAGGTGAGTCCTTGGTATTTGGGACCTGTTAGAGTTTTAGAGGGGGTTAGATCAGTGGCTTATGAGCTGGAACTATCAGATGTGATGTGAGCCTATCATAAAGTATTCCATGTATCGATGTTAAAGAAATGTCTGCATAGGAATGATCAGGTGATGGCTGAGATTCCATCTGATATTTTACCAAGTATGGTTGTAGAAGCGAGACCTTTGGAGGTTTTAGACCGTAGGGTCAAGATGATCAGGCGGAAAAAGTTCCAGAGATCAAAGTCTTGTGGGACTGCAATGGGGCTCAGGAGGAAACTTGAGAACCTGAAGCTCAGATGAGGCAGAAGTTTTCCAAGTGGTTTGGCAAGCATGCAACTTAACTGAAGTCCTAGAGTTGTTGTTAGCAGGGTTGTTCTCACTTTTTTTGTCATTTAAGCTGTTGTACTCATTTTATTGTTGGAAATTTAATGATGCAGTTTCTTTTTCTTTTACTCATATAAGATGGAGTTTTACTGAATATATTAACCACATAGCTGTTGTTTATACTTGGTTTGGATGTGAGATTATGTCGTATTGATCCTAATACTTTGTTTGGCTGATTAGGACATTGTCCTAATTCTGATTGATAAGTTTCTAGGCTGTGGAATCTCATTGTTGTGTGGTGTATACCGGTTGGGTTTCTGCGAGATTTCTGATGCTGTTTCAACCACTTGAGATCTTAGTATCTTGCTGGACATAGCTGATCGAGTCACATTGGACTCCGAGTGAAAGTTTAAAGTTAAGTGATCTTTAGAGTGTTTCTTTGCAAAAGATAAAGAGGGGAAGAAGAGAGAATATGAATGCTAAGAGAAGAGAAGGATGTTTTTGATTTCCTTAACTTAATTCTTTACAATGTATTTACACATACATTTATAGACAAACAATAGGTCAACTACAAAGAGAATGAAAGGGACATGAGTGGTGGGGATTGGAGTCTTGGGACGCTCCAAGCCTGAAAGTGACAGCTCCTTGTTCCTTAAAGTGCCCGTGACTCTTCCTTGTTATCTTTTCCTTGGTTTCTTCTTCCAACGGCTACAAGTCCTTGTCAAGACTTCTAATGCTTCTTTCTCTTAATTACAAACCAACCACATATATATTTAGGAGTCCAAGAATTTAGTTAGTTGCACAAGATGTGCTTAGTTGCTTATTCTACAAGCTCCATTTCTTCTTCTTTTCAACACTCCACCTCAAGCTTTAATCATAATAATTTTATGATGAAGCTTGGAACTGTGAATAATGTTCTTTTAGTAGCTTAGGAAGAGTTTAGAATGATGATTTAAGAGAGCTCAAGAATATTGTATGAGATAAAAAAAAGAATTCTGAATTGTATGATCTTATTATTCTCTTATTCACGCACTACTTAATGAATACAATACTCAGGTTTATATAGAAATTGTTTGCAACATCAAAATATCTAAGTGGATGGAGATATTGAACTGCTTCAACAGTGTAAGAGGAGCCATGCCCTGCTCTCAATAGGGTAAGGGACGCCACTCCCCTTCTCTGACACTCCCATGCTTCTCCTTGCTTCCTTATCTCCACTTAATTAGCTTCTGGTTCATTTCTAACCACTTCCTCTTCTTGTTTCCCTCCTTTCTTCCAATTTGAATCCTTCTTCTTGATTAGTTCATTACTTAAGTGATCACACTTCTCAACACTCCCCCTCAAGATTGGTTGGTGGAGATACATTAGACCAATCTTGCCATGAATGTGATCACAAGTAATTTATGATGTTGGCTTGGTGAAGATATCTGCTAGTTGATCACCACTTGCCACAAAGGAGGTCTTAATGATTCCTTCTTGAATTTTTCCTCTTACAAAGTGACAATCAACCTCTATGTGCTTGGTTTTCTCATGAAATACTGGATTGGATGCTATATGTATTGCTACTTGATTCTCACAATGCAATATCATTTCTTCAGATTCATGTATTCCAAGATCTTTTAGGAATGCCTTCACCCATATTAACTCTTTTGCGACTTCTTTCATGGACCTATATTCTGCTTCAGCACTAGATAGGGCTACAACCTTCTGTTTTTTACTTCTCCAAGTAACAAGATTGCCTCCCATAAATGTACAAAAGCCGGCTTTTGTGATGCGGACTATAAGATTGCCTCCCAAGTAACAAGATTGCCTCCCATTTTAAGCCAAACCAGTTCATTTGTGAGCTTCCTCATTGCTCTATATTCTAATTCAGCACTTGAGCATGACACTACCTTATGTTTCTTAGACTTCCATATAACCAAGTTTCCACCAATAAATGTGCAATAGCCTGTGGTTGATTTCCTATTCTTTGTATCCCCAACATAGTCCGCATCACAATAGCCAATAATCTTAATATTTCCATTCTTTCCCATCCATATTCCTTGTCCTGGACTCCCTTTACGATACCTCAAGATCCGTTCCACCATCTTCCAATGATATATTATGGGTGTTTGCATGTGTTGACTCACCTGATTCACAGCAAAACACAAATTAGGTCTAGTGATAGTCAAGTAGATGAGCTTACCTACTAATCGCCTATATTGAAGGAGATCAGCATAAGGCTTGTTTGATGGATCATGTTCTTCTCCTTCTATGTTCTCCCCCTTTCGCTTGACCTTGTAGCCATCTTCAAGTGGAGTTTTAGCTGGCTTTGCTCCAACCTTTCCTGTCTCACTTAACAAATCAAGAGTATATTTCCTTTGTGAAAGAAATAGGCTATCCTCTGAACAACATATTTCAATCCCTAGGAAATATTTTAGTTCTCCAAGATCTTTGATGTCAAAGATAGTCTTAAAGAAAGTTTTAGTGTTTTGAATACCATGCTTATCATTGCCTGAAATTATAAGATCATCCACATAGACTAAGACCACAATGATCCCTTTAGAGCTTTGGAGGGTGAAGAGTGTATGGTCGGATTCTGATCTTTTGAAGCCTCTTCCCTTAAGAGTAGAGCTTAGTTTACGGTACCATGCCCTTTGAGATTGCTTCAGCCCATATATCTCTTTCCTAAGTCTGAGGACTCTTCCTGGAGTAATGGAATCTTCAAGGCCTGGTGGTGGCATCATGTACACTTCTTCTGCAAGTTCTCCTTGTAAGAAAGCATTCTTCACATCTATTTGCCACAGCTCCCAATCTAGATTTGTTGCTAAGGAAAAGACCACCTTGACCATGTGAAGTTTGGAAACTGGAGCAAAGGTATCTGTGTAATCATCTCCATATGTTTGTGTGAATCTCCTTGCAACTAGTCGAGCCTTATACCTTTCAATATCTCCATTGCTTAGGTATTTGATAGTGAAAACCCATTTGGAGCTAACAGCTTTCTTCCCTTGAGGAAGATCAACCTTATCCTATGTATGATTTCTTTCCATGGCCCCAACTTCATCTTTTACCGTTTCTAACCATTGTTTGTTGCCTTTTGCTTCTTCATAACTTTGGGGAATCCATTGAGTTTCAATCTTGCCTAGGAAAGCTTGATGAGTTGTTGGCAAAAGGTCAAGAGAACACACAGCTTGAATAGGATGTGCCACGGCTTTATTGTTGTAGAAAACCCTTGTTTGCTTTTGTCTTGTACTTCTCCTCAGAGGGACAATATTCTCTTCTTCTTGATCTAATTCATGATCTTGGCTTCCCTGAACCAAATTTTTCTTTAGCCTTGTGCTTCTTCTAAGAGGAACAACATTCTTTTCTTCTTGTTCTAACCTCTGATCTTGGCTTTCCTTCTTTTCTTCTTGTTCTAACCCATGATCTTGGCTTTCCTTAACCATTTCCTCAGTAACAACTTCCTCCACTTGATCTTGGTCTTCTTCCTTGTCAAGAGAATCTGGTTCTGGTTAAATATTCTCAGTTTCTTCCCTGGTGTTACTAGTTTCATGATTGTTCCCAAGGTGACTTAGAAGATATCTGAGGCTTGCGGCTCTATCATTTGGTGAGCTTGTCAAATCTTTTAAGCTCTCCTAGTCCTTCTTCTCATAGTACCCTTGGTGTTCCATAAACTTGACTTCCCCTAAAACAACAGTTCTGTTCTTTGAGAAGTCATAGCATTTGTACCCCTTTTGAGTAGTGGAGTATCCTAGGAACATTCTTCTTGTACTCTTAGCTTCAAGCTTGTCCCTTAACTCACCTGGTCTTAAGATAAAACATACACACCCAAAGACACGTAAGTGATCAAGGGAAGGTTTTGTTTTATTTAGTACCTCAAATGGTGATATGTCATTGAGAACCCTTGTTGGTATCCTATTAATGAGATAGCATGCTGGTATGACCGCATCCCCCCTAGAATCTTCTTGGGACATTGGTGTAAAACATCATGGATCTTGCTACTTCCATGAGATGTCTATAAGGGCAGCTGGTTTAATGTAGAATCCTATGTTTTTCAAGTGATCTTTGAACTTGTGACTTGTGTATTCTCCACCATTGTCCGACCTAAGTATCTTAATCTTTACATTAAACTGATTAGTTACATACGTTTGGAAGTTTAGAAATGCATCAAATACTTTTTCCTTAGATGGTAATAGTGTGACCCACGTATACTTAGACTTTTCATCAATGAATGTGACATAGTACTTATTATTATCCCTAGACAATGAAGGTGAAGTCCATACATCAGAATGCACTAGGTCAAAGCATTGTTCATATATTGTTGAAGACTTGGGGAAAACAGTTTTACAATGTTTGCATAGAATGCAAGCTTCACAACTCAAATTATCAAAGACAACATTAGGTAACATTATTTCAAGGGCTCTAGAGTGAGGATGTCCGAATCTAGCATGCCATAGTGTACTAGAACTCAAAGCAAAACAATATTTAAAATAAAGAGATGAAGAGTTGTTAGATGAAGGATCTTCAAGAATGTATAAGTCCCCCTTAGTGTTTCCTTCTCCAATAACCTTTTCACTTTTAATATCCTGAAAATGAAAGCTATTAGGACCAAAGATAACATAAGAATTAAGATCATTCGGTGCCCTTTTTACTGATACAAGGTTAGAAGTGAAATCAGGCATAAAAAAAGCTTTAGAGTTCTTATCACACAATTTCAAGTCACTTATTCCTCTTACGGGAATTCTTTCTCCATTTGTAATTATCACATTACTACTAGCTGGTTTAACATTATTAATGTGTCTAGGATTACTAATCATGCGATGTGAAGCCCCTGAATTAATTACTAATGTTTTACTAGGTGAATTAGGTAAAGAAGCTAAATGAGTGATACCGGATTCCCTTTGGGTAAGGGTGGCAATCAACTTGATAAGGGCTTCCAAGTATTACATCCTCACAATATCATTGCTATAGGTGACCATACCAAGCTCCTCTCCTTTCTTAGATGATCCAGTTTTTCCTTGATCACTTATTTCCTCGGCAAAGTGTGCTTGATCTTTTGTTTGGAACTTGACCGGCTTGAGATGTGGGTGGAGGATCCAACACTTATCCTTGATATGGCATCTCTTCTTGCAATAATCACACACCAAGGTCTTCTGATCATCATGTATGAATGCTACCTTGTGGGCCATGACAATATCTCCTTTCCTACTGAAGAGTCAACCGATCCTTGCTCACGTTGAAATTGAGAACACACATCCTCTAAGTTGGGTAACTTCTCTACTCTAAGGATATGCTTGATCAGATCATTGTAGGATGGATTCAGGGTAAGTAGCAAGCCAAAGTGATCTAAACCTTCCAAAGTGAGTCATGAACTCTAGGTTTTCTTGGCTGAGATTGTTGATAGCCTTCTTTACTTCAAACACACGGGTAAGATTGGAAACATTCTCATAGACATTCTTAAGAGTATCCCACAGTTCCTTAGCCATTTCACAATAGGAGTAGGCTTCAAGTATTGGCGCTTCTAGAGAATTGTGGAGTAGCCCAAGAACACTTTGATCCTCTTGGAACCATTGGTTCTCTACTGTGGTTCCCTTCTTCACTTGGATGCCTTCTATATGGCTCCAAAGTCCACGGCCACAAAGAGTTGTTCTAGCCCACAATAAGTAGTTTACTCCTTTGAGAACTACCAGAGTGATAATGGGTTTAGAACTTTCCATGGCTCACCAGATCTATCAACTCACTTATTCAAGTGTAACAAAGATAAGATTTCAAGAAATATTAAGAGAATTTGGATGAAAGAGTGTCAAGAAAATAACAGAAGCAGAGATAAAACTTCAACCCGCCAAAGACTAGGTTAAAGATTTCTAGAAAGTATTGAAACAAAAGATTTGAGATGCCAAGGCCACTAAGAATGATTTTAAGAATAAATGATTAAGGACCACACTCTGATACCATAAGAGATTAGGAGATTTCGTAGAATAAGAGTTACAACAAGCTAGAAGAAGTTGGCCTTGGCGGCCATAGAGAAGAGATTTCTTATTAGGTTAATTGTTTACATTGGCTGCGAGATTTCCCTTTTATAGGCTAGAGGAAATCGTTGAGTTGCATGCCCAAGATAAATGGAAATAATACAAAGTAAATATGCTGCTATAAGAGAAATGGAAAACTTAGGATAAATGGAAAACTTCCATTTATCTTATGTGTTGATGATGATTGCATGGTACGCTCAGATCATCCTTCACATTACTTTAGTAATGACATGATGATATTCCCTATGTCAATAAGAATCTTCTTGGTTTGATCAACCCCACCTTTATCACTTCATGTAATAATTAGATCATCCACATATATAAGCACCACTACAATTCCTTCTTCACTCTGTTTTGTAAACAATGTATGATCGGCTTCAGACCTTATAAACCCTTTTTTAAGAGACAAGAGCTTAATCTTTGGTACCATGCGCTTGGAGACTGTTTAAGTCCATAGATTGCTTTCCTCAATCTGCAAACCTTGTCTGCTTTCTCATGATATCTTTGGGGTAGATTCATATACACTTCTTCTTCTAAGTCTCCTTGTAGGAAAGCGTTCTTGACATCCATTTGCCATAAGTCCCACTTTAAGTTAACTGTCACAGAGCATAGAATTCTTACTGAGTGAAGTTTTGCAACTGGAGCAAATGTCTCGGTATAATCTTCCCCATAGACTTGAGTATATCCTTTTGCCACCAGTCTTGCCTTGTACCTTTCTATTTCGCCATCACTTGTATATTTGATAGTGTAAACCCATCTACACCCAACTGGTTTCTTCTCTTTTGGTAATTCTGTCAAATACCAAGTGTGGTTCTTCTCCATAGACTTCATTTCTTCTTCCATGGCCTTGACCCAGACTTCACTCTCACACGCTTCTTCATATGATTTAGGGATGTATTCCTTACTGATTTGCCAAGAAAAACTTGATGCTCCATAGGTAGAGTTGCCAAAGAGCAAAAATGCTCAATAGGGTATGTGATAGTGCTAGCTTGAATTTCATCTCCCCTTTATGATATGAGAGTGCTGTCGCCAATGGGAACGAGATCTAAGCTCGCCGTACGCTCAGGACACACTTTTATCACACACGGAAGACTAGTCATGCTAGATTCTCCTAGTCATGCTAGTCAGACTCTCCTTCTTCAGCATCATCTCTTTCTTCACTCGGGTCATGGTCTGATTCTTCACTTGCACTATCCATATTTTCATGATCCAAAGTTCTCATGATTGGAATATTCTCCTCATTCACTTCATCCCTTTTCATTGGATCTTCAACGAGTGGCATCCAATCAGTAGGTGATGAGACCATTTCCTCAAGATTTTTATGGTTCTTCATTCCATAAAATCTCTCATTCTCATTGAATCTTACTTCTCTAGACACATAGACTCTTCGTATCTCCGGATTATACACCTTGTATACCTTTTGTGTTGGTGAATATCCAATAAATACACACTTTATACTCTGAGGTTCAAGCTTATTTCTTTGGCCTTCTAGTAGAAGCATAAAACACTTGCACCCAAACGTTTTAAGATGATTTAGACTCGGTTTCTTCTTGTATAACACCTCGAACGGTGACTCATTGCTCAAGTTCTTGGTTGGAAAACGGTTAATCAAGTAGTTTGAAGTCATCACAGCATCATCCCAATGTGATTTAGGAACTCCCTTAGCAATCATAATAGTTCTTGCTACCTCCATTAGATGCCTATTCTTTCTTTCGGTTACACCATTTTGTTGTGGAGTATGCCAAAATTGTTGAACAATATCTTGAACCGGTTACTCATATATTCTCCTCCATTATCACTCCTCAAAATCTTGATTGATGTTTTAATTGGGTTGCATCATAATTGATGAAGTTGGTGAATGCTTCATAAACTTGATCTTTGGAATGTAGGAGGGTCACCCATGTTGAAATATGTGATCTAGTTGAAAAGGAACTAGAAGGAGAAATAGTTGAGAAGTAACTAGAAGAAAGGAAGCTGTTACAAATAAACTAGAAGACTAACTAAGTGGAAAAGAGGAAGCAAAGGACAGCATGGGGGCGCCAGAATCAGGGCATGGAGCTCTCCACTGTTGGAGTAGGTGAGCTGCTCCCTCCTCTCTTCTTCACGCCAACTCTTCTCTTCTTTCCTTCCTTCTTCACGTTTTCTTTCTTCTCTTCTGCGCCTTTCTCTCCTTCTTCAATGTAAAAACTCTATAAATACATGTAAAGTGATGTAAAGGAAAAATATGACTAAGAAAATAAAAATCCATACAAGCTTTCATAATCTCTTCTCACTCTTAGTCTCTAAACATTCTTCAATCTCTTTAAACTTATAATTTCAACATGGTATCAGAGCAGGTTATCTACTAAACCGCTTATCCTCTTCTTGATTCCTCTAAAACTCTACAAAGGCTTCTAATCTATAACAATACACCTTCCTTAGTTCTATTCACTCTGAGATTAATATCCTTGAGATCATAGGATCTTCAAGTTGTGAAAGGACTAAGATTGTGTATTATTACTAGAAAATGGAGACTAATAGGGTAACAATCTCGGTTATACTCAAGGGAAACAACTACCTTCTTTGGGCAAAAACCACCAAAACTACTCTTAGAGGCCGAGGACTTTGGCAATATGTTGAGCCAAAAGAAAGAACAGAAGCGGCCGTGAGAAATGAGAAGGAGGAAGCTAAGGAAGAGCAAGAAGAACAATACACTCTTTCTCTTCTCCAAAGCTCACTAGAACCAACTATCCTGGCGGCTTACTCATATGCGGATACCGCCAAGGAACTTTGGGATATACTCAAAGGAGTATATGGAAACATCTCAAACATATCAAGGATATTTGAGGTGAAAAGGGCATTGAATGAGCTCCAACAAGAGGAAAAGTCATTCAAGGAAATGTTTGGGGAGTATAGAAGCTTATGGGCCGAGTTGGAGATCTTGAGGCCACACACTATAGACCCCAAGGAGTTAGGAGAAAGGCGTGACCAAGATCAAGTGTTTGGGCTTCTCTTGGCACTCAATGCATCATACAAGGATCTTATCAAGCATATACTTCGATTTGAGAATCTGCCAAGTCTAGCGGAAGTATGTGGTATGATACAAAGGGAAGAAGGGTCTAGAGACCTGTTTCATGCACCAAGTGAAGCTGCAAAGAATCTCACATTTGGAGACAAGAGGACGTTGGAGTGTGAGCATTGCAAGATGAAAGGACACACTAAGGAGAAGTGTTGGACCCTCCATCCACACTTGAGGCCTAAGCGGCTAAGGGAGAATGGGAATGGACCTAGAGCCTTCACGGGAATGGCACAACCTGTTGAAGAACTGGTTCGAAGGTCTGAGTTTGAAGCTCTCATCAAGAGCCTAGCCAAACTCACAGATTCGGGTAAGAGTTTTTTCAGCTCTAAAACACCCATAAAGAAGATTAGAATCATTGTGGATTCAGGGGCTTCTCATCACATGATCAAGGATCAAGATATGTTAAAAAATCTTGAACCGTGCCATGGAAGTGTACAAGTAGCCAATGGAAGCTCAGTTCCAATTAAAGGGATAGGAGAGTTAGAGCTTTTTAAAAGGGAAACAAAAGCATTATACATGCCTAACTTCTCATCTAATCTTTTATCCGTTAATAAAGCTACAAAGGATTTGGAGTGTGTGGCTGTGTTTGGGACTGACTTTGTTAAGTTTCAGGACCCTAAAACAAACCATGTGCTCGGAGAAGGGAAGGTAGAAGATGGTGTGTATATCTTGGAATCAAATAAACAAGAGGAACCAATGGCTCTTGGAATGAAGGCGGATGCAAAGTTTTTTGGGAGGAAAGAGATTGAAGATAGCCCATTATGGCATGGAAGGTTAGGACATCCAAGTTCAGCAGTCCTCAAAATGGTCTTACCCAATCTCATCCAAGAAGAAGTAGTGTGTGAGGCGTGTGTACTAGGGAAGCATTGTAGACAAGCTTTTCCTACTTCATCTACAACTTGTGATAAAGCGTTTGGCATTGTACACTCGGATGTATGGACCTCACCATGTAATTCAAGAGATCAGTATAAATATTTTGTTTCATTCATTGATGACTACTCAAGATATACATGGATCACTCTTCTACATACCAAAGATCAAGTTTATGAAGCCTTCACCAACTTCATTAACTATATCTCTACACAATTCAAAACAAAGATCAAAGTATTGCGCAGTGATAATGGAGGGGAATATGTGAGTAAACGATTCAAAGAGTTGCTCAACAACTTTGGCATCATTCATCAAACATCGTGTGCATACACTCCTCAGCAGAACGGGATAGCTGAAAGGAAGAATAGACACCTAATGGAAGTAGCAAGGACTCTCATGATTGCCAAAAGAGTACCAAAGTTCCATTGGGGAGATGCCGTAATGACATCAAGCTACTTAATCAACCGACTTCCAACAAAAAATCTGGATGATATGTCCCCATTTGAAATGTTGTACAAGAAGAAACCAAGCTTAAATCATATCAAAACGTTTGGATGCACATGCTTCATGTTTTTACCAGGACACAGAAGCAAACTTGAACCTCGAAGCATGAGGTGTGTGTTCATTGGATATTCACCAACACAAAAGGGCTACAAGGTCTACAACCCGGAAAAAAGAAGAGTGTATGTGTCTAGAGAAGTAAGGTTTAATGAACAATAGAGTTTCTATGGGGCTAAGGATCATGAAGCTTCTAAAGGAATGACCTATTCACCCATGGACTGGATGGTGTTTGATGAAACGCCAAGCCTATGTGAAGAAGTACAAGAAGAAACATCTGAGAACTTCATAGAGCAAGATAGTGCGGATAATGCACATGAGGAAGCGGATCAGAATTTGGATGAAGAGGGAGCGGATGCTGAAGAAGGACCGGAGCAAACCATACCTCTAAGAAGAAGTACAAGACAGAGGCGACAACGTGTTTTTTATGGCTACAACAATTCTGCTATGCTCCAAGGAGAGTCTAGTACGAGTAATCTTCCCTGTGTGATAAGAGAGTGTTCTGAGCGTACGGCGAGCTTAGATCTCGATCCTATTGGCGACAGCACTCTCATATCACAAGGAGGAGATCACACTCAAACTAGTAGTATCATATATCCCATTGAGCATTTCTGTTCCTTGGCGACATTACCCATGGAGCATGAAGTGTTTCTTACAAAAATCAGCAAAGAATACACTCCTAGCTCATATGAAGAAGCATGTGAGAGTGAAGTATGGGTGAAAGCCATGGAAGAGGAAATGAAGTCCATGGAAAGGAATAATACTTGGTACTTAACCGACTTACCAAAGGATAAGAAGTCGGTTGGGAGTAGATGGGTGTATACAATTAAATACACAAGTGATGGGGAAATAGAAAGGTACAAAGCAAGGCTGGTAGCAAAAGGATATACTCAAGTTTATGGGGAGGACTATACTGAAACATTTGCTCCAGTGGCTAAGCTCCATTCCATAAGAATTCTAATCTCGGTAGCTGTAAACTTGGAATGGGACTTATGGCAAATGGACGTCAAGAACGCCTTCTTGCAGGGGGATTTGGAAGAAGAAGTATATATGGATCCACCCCAAGGGTATCATAATGGAGGCAACAAAGTGTGTAGATTGAAGAAAGCAATCTATGGACTGAAGCAATCTCCAAGAGCCTGGTACCAAAGGCTAAGCGCTTGTCTCTTGAAGAAGGAGTTCATAAAATCTGAAGCGGATCATACTCTATTCACAAGACAAAGTGAAGGAGGAGTAGTGGTAGTCTTGATTTATGTTGATGATCTAATCATCACAGGAAGTGACAAAGATGGAGTAGATCAAATCAAGGGACTCTTGAAGGCCGACTTTGATATAAAGGATCTAGGGAAGCTAAAGTACTTCCTAGGGATTGAGATGACACGATTTGGAGATGGAATGTTCATATCTCAAAGGAAATACGTGCTGGATCTCTTGGAAGAAACCGGGAAGTTAGGATCCAAGCCGGCCAAAACTTCAATAGAAGAAGGATACCAAGATAGTCCTGAGGGGGAGCCTTTGGAGAACATTAAAAGATACCAAAGGATGGTGGGCAAACTTATATATCTTACCATTACAAGACCTGACATCTGCTTTGCAGTAAACCGTGTGAGCCAGCATATGCAAAAGCCAACCTCACAACATTGGAACATGATTGAGAGGTTGCTAAGGTACCTAAAGAATAGCCCTGGAAGAGGTGTATGGATGCATGTTAATGGGAACACAAAGGTCCAAGGTTATTGTGATGCAGATTGGGCTGGAGATAAAAAGGATAGAAAGTCCACATCTGGTTTTTGCACATTTGTGGGAGGGAATCTAGTAACTTGGAGAAGCAAAAAACAGAAAGTCATAGCCTTATCAAGTGCTGAAGCAGAGTACAGAGCCATGAAAGAATTAACAAAGGAGTTGATATGGATAAAAACGCTTCTAAAAGACCTTGGAATCCAGGGAGATGAAGAAATGCTATTGTATTGTGATAATCAAGCTGCAATGCATATAGCATCAAATCCGGTATTTCATGAAAGAACCAAGCACATAGAAGTTGATTGCCACTTTGTGAGAGGGAAGATACAAGAAGGAATTATCAAAACCGCCTTTGTAGCAAGCAAGGATCAATTAGCTGATATCTTCACTAAGGCAACTTCAACTATTACTTGTGATCACATTCATGGCAAGATCGGTCTTAAGGATCTCCACCGACCAATCTTGAGGGGGAGTGTTGAAATATGTGATCTAGTTGAAAAGGAACTAGAAGGAGAAATAGTTGAGAAGTAACTAGAAGAAAGGAAGCTGTTACAAATAAACTAGAAGACTAACTAAGTGGAAAAGAGGAAGCAAAGGACAGCATGGGGGCGCCAGAATCAGGGCATGGAGCTCTCCACTGTTGGAGTAGGTGAGCTGCTCCCTCCTCTCTTCTTCACACCAACTCTTCTCTTCTTTCCTTCCTTCTTCACGTTTTCTTTCTTCTCTTCTGCGCCTTTCTCTCCTTCTTCAATGTAAAAACTCTATATATATATGTAAAGTGATGTAAAGGAAAAATATGACTAAGAAAATAAAAATCCATACAAGCTTTCATAATCTCTTCTCACTCTTAGTCTCTAAACATTCTTCAATCTCTTTAAACTTATAATTTCAACAACCCATGTGTATCTTGACTTATCATCAATAAATGAGACAAAATATTTATATTGATCATGAGAGTTACATGGGGTGGTCCATACATCCAAGTGTACAATACCAAAAACTTCATCACAAATTGTAGATGAATTCAAAAAAGTTTGTCTATAATGCTTTCCTAGTACACATGCTTCAAAAACTACTTTTTCTTTAATGAGATTGGGTAAGACCATCTTGAGAACGGCCAAACTCGGATGTCCAAGCCTTTCATGCCATAATGGGCTATCTCCAATCTCCTTCCTACCAGAAACTTCTACAACCGCTTTCATTCCAAGAGCTTTTGCATCCTCTTGATTATTAGCATCCAAAAGATAAACACCATCTTCCATCTTCCCTTTCCCAAGCACATGATTTGTTTTAAGATCCTAAAACTTAACAGATTCAGCTCCAAACAATGCCACACAATCCAAATCTTTGGTAGTTTTATGAACAGATAGGAGATTAGAGGAGAAGCTAGGCATGTACAAAGCTTTAGTTTCCTTTTTGAAAATTTATAGTTCTCCTATTCCTTCAATTGGCAACTTTGACATGTCCATAATAAGGTTAAATATGTTTTAACATGTCTTGATCTTTGAACATGTGATGGGATGCCCCGGAATCCACAATGATTATATTCTTCTCTATGAGACCTCTAGAGGTTAGAAAACTCTTACCAGACTCGGTAAGCTTAGTTAGGCTCTTGATGAGAGCCTCAAACTCAGATCTTTCGACGGTGTCTTCATGCATATGAGCAACACCCGTGAAAGCCCTATGCCCTTGGTCATTTTCCTTCAGCCTTTTAGGCCTCAAATGAGGATAGAGAGTCTAACACCTCTCTTTGGTATGTTCCTTCATCTTGCAATGTTCACACTCAAACATCTTCTTATCACCAAATGGTGAATTCTTCTTCACAAACTGAGCAGCCTCACTTGGTGCACGGAATAAGTCTCTAGATCTTCCCTTTGTATTATGCCACATACTTCCGCAAGCCTTGACAGCTTCTCAAACCTAAGTATGTGTTTGATCAAATCTTTGTAGGACGTGTTAATAGCCAAGAGAAGTCTAAACACTTGATCTTGATCATGCCTTTCACTCAACTCCTTAGGATCCACAGTTTGTGGCCTTAAAATTTCCAACTCAGCCCACAAGCTTTTATATTCCCCAAATATTTCTTTGAATAGCCTTTCCTCTTGTTGAAGCTCATTCAATGCTCTCTTCACCTCAAATATTCTAGATATATTTGAGACATTTCCATACACTCCACTGAGTATATCCTACAGCTCTTTGGCAGAATCCGCATATGAGTATGCCGCCAAAATTGATGGTTCTAGTGAGTTTTGAAGAAGAGAAAGAGTGTATTGTTCCTCTTGCTCTTCCTTAGCCTCTTCCTTCTCATTTTTAACCGTGGCTTCATCTTTAATCTTTGGTTCAACATACCTCCAAAGTCCTCGGCCTTTAAGAACTGTCTTGGTGGTTTTGCCCAAAGGAGATAATTATTTCCTTTAAGGATGACTGAAATAGCAACTGGTCTATTTGTCTCCATTTTCTAGTAATAATACACAGTTCTAGTTCTTTCACAACTTGAGAATCAAAAGATTTCAAGGATATTAATCTCAGAGTGAATAGAACCTAGAAAAGTGTATTAAAACAGAATAGAAAACGTATAGAAGAAGAATAAGGAGACTAAGGATGGGAGATAAGGGTTTTAGGATCTTAATTTTGCTCTGATACCTTGTTCTTTTAGTAGTTTAGGAAGAGATTAGAATGATGAATTAAGAGAGCTCAAGAATGTTGTGTGAGATAAGAGAAAGAATTCTGAATTGTATGATCTTATTATTCTCTTATTCACACACTACTTAATGAATACAATGCTCAGGTTTATATAGAAGTTTTTTGCAACATAAAAATATCTACGTGGATGGAGATGTTGAACTGCTTTAACAGTGTAAGAGGAGCCATGCCCTGCTCTAAATAGGGTAAGGGACGCCACTCCCCTTCTCTGACACTCCCATGCTTCTCCTTGCTTCCTTCTCTCCACTTAGTTAGCTTCTGGTTCATTTCTAACCACTTCCTCTTCTTGTTTCCTTCCTTCCTTCCAATTTGAATCCTTCTTCTTGATTAGTTCATTACTTAAGTGATCACACTTCTCAACAAATAACACCTCATTAAAAACCTTAGTAAGCAAAACCACTTGGGAGAAAAAATATACATAAGGGAAAAAGAGTGTGATCATCACATTGGGGACCTTCAGCATATGTCTTGAATAAGTCCACAAGGCCGCCTCTCATGAACAGATTCACATGTCTTTAGGCTGGCTGCTTTAGTAAAGATATCAGCCAGTTGGTCTGAGCTTTTTGTATAGCACGGTAAGATGACTCTTTGCTGCATTTGCTCCCTTACTTTATGGCAATCCACCTTGATATGTTTGGTTCTTTCATAAAAGACTGAATTTGAGGCTATATGAATTGCGGCTTGATTATCACAGTGCATAGTGATTGGTGTAGTAATCTCTCTTCCCAAATCCTTCAACAACATCTTTAACCACATCAGTTCTGTGATTAATCTCCTCATGGTTCGATATTCAGCTTCAGCACTAGAACATGCCACTATCTTTTGCTCTTCCAAGTGACTAGGTTTCCTCCAATGAACGTACAATAGACAGTTGTTGACCTTCTATCTTCTCTATTCCCAGCCCAATCTGCATCACAATAGCCCACAACTTCTGTGTTTGCATTACATCCCATCAAAATGCTTTGGCCTGAAGTGCCCTTGAGGTATCTCAAAATACGGTCAATCATTCTCCAATGGGACATTCGTGGTGCTTGTATATGCTGACTGATCTGGTTCACAGAAAAATACAAGTCAGGTCTAGTTAGAGTAAGATAGATGAGTTTACCAACAAGCCGGCGGTATAGCTTAGGATCTTCAAATAATTAATCCTCCTTGAGATCCTCTTGTTGGTGAACTTTGTATGCATCTTCCAATGGTGTTTTTACTATCTTTCCCTCTAAGGTACCTGTTTCATTCAACATGTCAAGAGTGTATTTCCTTTGTGATAAGAAGAGACCTTCCTTTGATCTACACACTTCTATCCCAAGGAAGTACTTTAGTTCTCCCAGATCTTTAATATCAAAAATTGAGCTCAAATAGGCTTTAGTTTCTTGAATACCTACCTTGTCATTCCCAGAGATGATAATATCATCTACATATATGAGAATGATTATAATACCTTTATGGCTTTGCATAGTGTACAGAGTGTGATCAGCTTCTGATCTAATGAAGCCGCAATCAAGGAGAGTGACACTTAGCTTTCTGTACCATGTCCTAGGGGATTGCTTGAGACCATATATTTCTTTCCTTAGTCTAAGGAGTTTCCCAGTTTGGACAATGTCTTTGAGACCTGGTGGTGGTGTCACGTACACCTCTTTTTCTAGCTCCCCCTGAAGGAAAGCATTCTTTACATCCATTTGCCATAATTCCCATTCCAAGTTAGTAGCAATAGAGAGGACTACTCGCACAGTGTGTAGTTTGGCAACAGGAGCAAAAGTGTCTCTATAATCTTCTCCATAAGTTTGTGTAAATCCTCTTGCAACTAGTCTAGCCTTATACCTCTCAATCTCCCCATTGCTCTTGTACTTGATTGTGAATACCCATTTAGAACTCACAGTCTTCTTTCCTTTAGGTAAGATTGCTTCATCCCATGTGTGATTTTTCTCCATTGCTGCAATTTTTTCTCCAGCTGCATCCCTCTAAACCTTCTTCTCTTTAGCCTCTTTATACGTTTTTGGTATCTCTTCTTGGGCTAGACTTATGATGTATGCTTGATGCTCTTGTGATATATGAGCTAAAGAGCACACGGCCTGTGAAGGATGAGCAACCGCATGACAATTGTAGTAGACTCTAGTGTTTCTCAATCTCTGACTTCTCCTAGGATCCAAGGTTGGTTCAGCTGATGGAGGAGCTTCTTGTGTTCTCTCATTCTCTATTCTAGTGTTCCTCAATCTCTGACTTCTCCTAAGTTCAATACCTTCAGCTGATGTAGAAGCTTCTTGTGTTCTCTCATTCTCTACTCTAATTGTGTCTTGTCTTCATGTGCATTGCTTGAATCCTTAGTGTCATCTTCCCTGTCCGCAGGCTCTGCTTGATCATGATCATGCATCATCTCCCCCTCAGGAGCAAGAGGAGCTGCGGGCTGAGAAATGGACCATCCCCTAAGTGGACCAAGGCCTAGGTTGTCAAGTAAGGTCCGGAGATGAGATGCACGTTCGGATTGATGATGAGAGAGATTTTGGAGGTCTCCCAGTTCTTTTCTGAATGGTATCCCTGAGTTTCCAAGAACCTTACATCCCGGGATACCAGTATCTTGTTGGTTTCTGGGACCAAGCATTTATAGCTCTTTTGTGTACTTGAATAACCAAGGAACATGGCTTTGGTACTCTTGGCATCTAACTTGTTCATGTTTCCTCCAGGTACTAAGACATAACAAATGCACCCAAACACACGTAAGTGTTCAAGGAAATGTTTAGTTTTTGTGAGTACCTCAAATGGGGATTGATCCTGAAGGATTTTGGTGGGAAGCCTGTTGATTAGGTAACAGGCCGCAACAACCGCATCACCCCAGAGCCTTCTTGGTACATTGGTGTGAAACATCATTGTTCTTGCCACTTCCATTAGGTGTCTATTCTTCCTTTCAGCTACATCATTGTTTGTGGAGTGTATGGGCAACTTGTTTGTTGAAGGATGTCATTTGTACTTAAAAATTGCTTGAAGGCGTGGCTTATATATTCTCCACCATTATCTGATCTCAATATTTTCACTTTAGCATTATAATGGTTAGTAACATAGGCATGAAAGTTGATGAATGCTTCTAAAACTCTATCTTTTGATGGAAGCAAGGTTAACCATGTATACTTGGATTTTTCATCAATAAAGGTGACAAAGTATTTGTGATTTTCTCTAGACAAACAAGGGGCAGTCCAAACATCTGAATGAATCAGATCAAAGCAATTTTCATAAATAGTAGAAGATATAGGAAAGACAGATTTGTAATGTTTTCCTAAAATGCAAGCATCACAATCATTATTTTGGATCTGAATATTAGGAAATAATAAGTTCAAGGCCTTATAATGAGGATGGCCTAATCTAGCATGCCAAATAGCATCATTTGTTACACTAACGTTGAAGTCAAAACCACATGAAAATGAAGAGGAGTTCTTAAGGTCTCCAAGCACATACAATCCATCCATGGTCGTTCCATGCTCAACGACTTTACTTGTGTCAATATCCTGAAAGCAAACATCATTAGGCCCGAATATAGCAAGACAATTTAAGTCAGATGTGGCTTTCTTAACAGATAACAAGTTAGAAGTGAATGTTGGTATGTAAAACGATGTGGAGCTTTTATCAAACAGGTTTAAGTCGCCAACACCTTCAATCTTAATTTATTCTCCATTAGCAATACTAATATGTCCTAACGCCGGTTTAATGTTACTAGTGAGACTAGGGTCACTGATCATATGATGATGATGTGATCAGAGTTTTAACCCAAATAAAAGACTGCAAGTGCACAGACAATCACAGTAGTATAGATGAGATCGAATCCACAGAGACCAAAGTTACACTACGATTCTTTGAGAATGAAATTAAGCTAAGACAAAAGATGAGATTTGTTTGTGACAGGAATGAAAATAAATAAATAAACAAAGTAACTTATGAATTAAAAAGCGCTAGGTCTAGGGAAATTCGCAGGAACTCAGAGATCACGAACCAGATAACTATTCAGAGATTAATAAAAACCGTCTAGAACTCAAACATAAATGTATAACCAATCCACTTTCGTGGCATCAATTACTTTATCTAGGATACCTAAGTATCTAAACTTCCGTTTGAACTTAGAATTCTAAACAAGCATTAAGGAGCAGGTTCAATATGTTCACGGATCACCTTAACATCAACTTCCGTTGGCTAAGGACAATACGCCCATCTATGTTCTTTCCAGCAATCGATAACACTTTCGGTGAATAGATTTAACCTTGAATCAGAGACTAAGTGATCAATTTAATCTAAGCAATATTATCAACCATAGATGAAGAACCCTAAGATAAATTCTCTATCTATGTCTGATTCAATGATTCTAAAATTCTCTTGAAACCCTAAACCTAAATAAGAAACTACTCAGACACGGATGCAAAGAAACATGAAAGAGATAAAGAAGAAAACATAATTAAACTGAAAATAAAGATAAAGGGTTCAGAAATCTTCTCCAATTGTCAAGAAGATGTATTCTTTAGCCCCCAAGTGCATATGAAACTCAAAAACAAACTTCATGAACTAAAAATATGTCGCCTTTAAATAAAATTGAGTCTAGGGTTTTTAAAATATTAGGAGACGAATTGGATTGGGTCCAGAGTGATTTGGGTCGAAATTGGGCATTAAATCCGCGTCAGATGGATATGTCTCAGTAAAACAGTCATAACTTTCTAACCGTCTATCGGAATGACCTTATATCAGCGCCATATGAAAGCTAACTCATGTGGCTATTTTGTGTCAAAATTTCATTCAATTCTGATTAAGGAAAAATGTTCAACGGATGTCAAACTTCTAACAATTCAGCAAGATCTTCCATCTCCAATTGCTCTTTTGCTTATATCCCCACTCCGAACGCATAAACTTCAATTCAAATCTATAATCACCTAAAAAGACTCTAAAAACAATAGAAAGACTCTAAAAACTGTAATTAATAATCATCAAATATGACATATATCAATTCCCCCAGATTTGAATCCTTGCTTGTTCTCAAGTAAGAATAAACAAATAAATCAAACATAGAAGAAAGGTTTGAAAATAAAGAAACACATATCATCATCAGAATACCATAATCACATTCACCATTGTAAAGCCACTAAAATTCTTGCCTGAAAATATCCAGACCACTATGTAGTTCATCCCTAGCACTCTCAGCATCCCCGATTCAACCCACAATTTCATAACATAATCCAACAGCTCTTCATCGCTGAGTCTCATCTCTGATCTCAATGCTAAGAACCTTCTAGACTCATTCCCATACATCACAATAACAAACCAGCCATAATACATATTGGTACTCTTTCTCTCCCCCAGACTTATTATTTTCTCATTCATTTTTTTTCATTTTTTGATTTCTTATTCTTTATATATTTTTTTTATAACTCAAAGCTGTAGGTGAATAATGGCATCACAAAAAAATTTCCTAACCTCACTTCCAGACTTTGCGTGATCATCGCAATCTTGAGCAAAATAGTGGGATCATTGGAAATTTTCCTACCCCTTTACTCAATTTAGAATCATCTCATCTTTATGCATTTATTTATTCAAAAATAGGGAGATGAGTACCATTTATTTAATACAAGCTGATCTGGTCAAGTTTAAATGCGGATCAAGCCCATAAGATATCAGTCACTATGATGAGGTAAAAAGAAAAAAACAGAAATTAGCTCAAGCTTTTGTAGATTTCTGTTGGAAATATGAGAGCCTCCAGTCAACCGGTCAGCCATTGATTTTTCCATTAGTCTCGGATGCTAGTCAAGATCGAATATGTGGTCACATAAGCTTCTGCAATAGTGATGATTTCCTCAGAAAAATCATTGTTTCTACACTAAAATTTTGACTCAATAAAACGAAGGACTGACTCATAAGAAAATAAAAGATAATGTCAGTAAATACCTCCTCCAGACTTAACAACACTGTCCCCAGTGTTATAAAAGCATAGGATCAGTGGGTAAAACAAACAAAAAATAACAAGATTTTTTTTTTTTTTTAGAAAAAATAAAAAATTATCAAAAGATGACTTACCTGGGCCTCGGATCGATCATTCTGAACTCTTGCTTTGGTCGTTCATCTTCCAGAACGATCGTTCTGATCAGGATTGATTGATCCTATTTTTTTTTGCACGGAAAACGCACGGATCGATCGTGCAAAATTAGATCGATCGATCTTAACACTTACGGCTTTTTTTACCTCCAATGGATCGATCGTTCTTCCTCCATTTTTTTTTTGAGATAAAGAAGAAATCACAATTAAACTGAAAATAAAGATAAAGGGTTCAGAAATCTTCTCCAATTGTCAAGAGGATGAATTCCTTAGCCCCCAAGTGCATACAAAACTCAAGAACAAACTTCTTGAACTAAAAATATATCGCCTCTAAATAAAATCGAGTCTAGGGTTTTTAAAAAATTAGGAGACGAATTGGGTTGGGCTCAAAGTGATTTTGATCGAAATTGGTCCTTAAATCAGCGTGATATGGATATGTCTTCAGTAAAACAGTCATAACTTTCTAACCATCTATAGAAATAACCTCAAATGAACGCCATATGAAAGCTAACTCCTGTGGCTATCTTGTATCCAAATTTCATTCACTTCTGCTTAAGGAAAAATGTTCAACGGATGTCAAACTTCTAACAATTCAGCATGATCTTTCATCTCCAATTACTCCTTTGCTTATATCCCACTCCTAACGCATAAACTTCAATTCAAACCTATAATCACCTGAAAAGACTCTAAAAATAATAGAAAGACTCTAAAAACTGTAATTAATAATCATCAAATATTACATATATCAATTCCCCCAGACTTGAATCCTTGCTTGTCCTCAAGTAAGAATAGACAAAGAAATCAAACATAGAAGAAAGGTTTGAAAATAAAGAAACACATATCATCATCAGAATACCATAATCACATTCACCATTGTAAAGCCACTAAAATTCTTGCCTGAAAATATCCAGACCACTATGTAGTTCGTCGCTAGCACTCTCAGCATCCCCGATTCAACCCACAATTTCATAATATAATCCAACAGCCCTTCATTGCTGGGTCTCATCTCCAATCTCAATGCTAAGAACCTTCTAGACTCATTCCCATACATCACAATAACAAACCAGCCATACTACATATTGGTATTCTTTCTCTCCCCCATACTTATTATTTTCTCATTCGATTTTTTAATTTTTTTTTCTTTTTTTTCTTATTCTTTATATGTTATAACTCAAAGCTGTAGGTAAATAATGGTATCACAAAAAAATTTCCTAGCCTCACTTCTAGACTTTACGTGATCATCGCAATCTTGAGCAAAATAGTGGGGTCATTGGAAATTTTCCTACCCCTTTACTCAATTTAGAATCATCTCATCTTTATGCATTTATTTATTAAAAAATAGGGAGAGGAGTACCATTTATTTAATACAAGCTGATCTGATCAAGTTTAAATATGGATCAAGCCCATAAGACATCAGTCACTTTGATGAGGTAAAAAGAAACAAACAAAAATTAGCTCAGACTTTTGTGGATTTCTATTGGAAATATGGGAGCCTCAAGTCAACCGGTCAGCCATTGATTTTTCCATTAGTCTCGGATGCTAGTCAAGATCGAATATGTGGTCACATAAGCTTCAGCAATAGTGATGATTTCCTCAGAAAAATCATTGTTTCTACACTAAAATTTTGACTAAATAAAACGAAGGACTGACTGATAAGAAAATAAAAGATAATGTCAGTAAATACCTCCTTCAGACTTAAACAACACTGTGCCTAGTGTTATAAAAGCATAGGATCAGTGGGTAAAACAAACAAAAAATAACACGATTTTTTTTTTTTTTTAGAAAAAATCGAAAATTATGAAAAGAGGACTTACCTGGGGCTCGGATCGATCGTTCTGAACTCTTGCTTTGGTCGTTCATCTTCCAGAACGATCATTCTGATCAGGATTGATTGATCCTATTTTTTTTGTTTTTGTACGAAATTTGCACGGATCGACTGTGCAAAACAAGATCGATCGATCTGAAAACTTATGGCTATTTTGACACACATGGATTGATCGTTCCATTATCAGATCGATCGTTCTAGTTCCATTTTTTTTTTTGCACGGAAAACGCACGGATCGATCGTGTTAGATCGATCGATCTAAAAACTTACGGCTTTTTTACCTCCAATGGATCGATTGTTCTTCCTCCATTTTTTTTTGAGATAAAGAAGAAATCATAATTAAACTGAAAATAAAGATACAGGGTTCAGAAATCTTCTCCAATTGTCAAGAGGATGAATTCCTTTGCCCCCAAATGCATATAAAAATCAAGAACAAACTTCTTGAACTAAAAATATGTCGCCTTTAAATAGAATCGAGTCTAGGGTTTTTAAAAAATTGGGAGAAAAATTAGGTTGGGTCCAAAGTGATTTGGATCGAAATTGGGCCTTAAATCCGCGTCATATGGATATGTCTTCAGTAAAACAGTTATAACTTTCTAACCGTCTATCGGAATGACCTCAAATCAGCGCCATATGAAAGCTAACTCCTGTGGCTATTCATTCAATTCTGCTCAAGGGAAAATGTTCAACGGATGTCAAACTTCTAACAATTCAGCATGATCTTTCATCTCCAATTGCTCCTTTGCTTATATCCCCACTCCTAACGCATAAACTTCAATTCAAACCTATAATCACCTGAAAAGACTCTAAAAACAATATAAAGACTCTAAAAACTGTAATTAATAATCATCAAATATGACATATATCAGATGACTAGCCCCTGAATCAACAATCAGTAGTTTATTATTCCTACATAGAGGTTTATCAGTCTCACAAAGAGCTTGATAGATCACAGGTTTTATAGCATTACCACAGTCTTTGATTGCTTTGAGGAGAGCATCAAGGTCTGACTTCTTCACAAACTCAGAGTTTGGAGCTGGAGTTAGAGACTCGTTCTCATGGACAAAGGATGAACCGCCTGTGGCAAGATGGGCTTTGGAGTCTCTTTGCTCACGTTTTGAATTGTCCCTCCAATGACCTTGATGGTGAAGGCGTGAATCCCACTTGCTTGTGTGTGAGCCACCAGGAAACCTCTTGAGATTGTGGATGAAGGCTAAAGCATTTCTCCTTTGCATGGCCAGGCTTCTTACAGTAGCTGCACATCAAAGGAGCATTATCTCCCCGGCGGTAGAAGCTTTTGTTTGCAGTTACTCCTTCAGCTGTGTTTGCCAGCACCAGTTCTCCTCCTTTATCCCCAAACAGTCCAAGAGATCCTTGTTCCTTCTGGATTTGAGAGCATACCTCATCAAGACTTGGCAGCTTGGTTCCTCTCAAGATGTGTTTGACCAAGTCATTATAAGTCGGGTTTAACACCATAAGAAGTGAGAATACTTTGTCTTGCTTCCTCCTTTCATTTAAAACATCTGCATCTAGGGTGTGTGATCTCAATATTTCCAGCTCTGCCCAAGAAGATCTGATGAGGCCATGAAGACAACATCTCAGTCAGAGCATGCCTCGAAGTTGAATCAGAACAAATGGAGTTTTGAAGAAGAAGTTATCAACTTTATAAACATGGTGATCTCCAACTTACCCGATTTGGACCTACGTGCATTCCTTAGAAAATTGCGACCAGACCCGAAGGATTTATACTACAATGTGAATTATTCTGAATTCCTGACTCAACAGAGACTGATAAGGAACTGGAATCAAGTCAATACCTATTTTAATTTGGGAGATATTAATTTTCTAAACCAGCTCTCACCCGACTTGCCTTATTTGGAGTTTTCCAACCTTGGATTCTTTCAAACTTATGTGTGGCGACCAGGGGAGCTTCTACATCAACTAGAGGGTCCCAAGAGAGTATTCACGTGCAACAATGACCATTGGATCAGGCGGATCCAATTCTACTCTTCAACACACCAAGACTTACCATATATGGACCAAAGAATATTTAAGTCACAACCCCAACGTCTATATTATGATTTGGTGCGTCTCAAAGGAGTTATTAGGAGACTAATGGGCCATGGAAGCATCCAGAAGCTCTCAAGATATAAGAGCATACGAATTTCCCATTTCTGGACCAAGCAATCAAGCCTAACGGCTAGGTGATATCAAAGACAATCTTTTTGATATTTTTCATTCAATTTTCTAGTAATATTCTTTCCTTTTTGAATTATTAGACTGTTAGAGAGTCCTAGAGATCGAGCCTATAAATCTCCAGTTATTTGTAACATTGAAAAGAACCCTTGATCGAAGTAAGTAATAAGAAAGTATTTTTTCACAAGTTGTGAATTCTTGTGTCTTTTGTTCCTTAGTTCTTATTGAGTGATTCTTTAAGTCCTATTGAACTGCAGAATTAGTTGTTTGAGTGATTCATTCAGCTTATTTTGTGTAATCGATTGAGTGAGTCAATCAAACTATGCCCATCGCCGTAAGAACAACCCTGTTGTTGTTCCTACACATATCTATCATTTATCATACTTCCGCTTGCCATAGGTTTGGAGTCCATTTTGTTCTGTCATTGTTCAACCTTCCATCATCACTGAGTCATCTAGAGAGTGTCGTACGACCAGCTAATTGATTTACCATTTTCCCATTCGCAGAGAACAAAACCGGAGGCGTTCCTACATCAAGATCTGAATTTTCCAAAAAACGTGTTAAACTCAACATCTCCTTGGCTCAGCTGGTTAATACTTCTTTTGATCTCAAAGACATGGGTAAGGTTTGATACATTTCCAAAGACATTTTTCAGAGTGCTCCTTAGCTCTTTGGCACTCTCACAGTAGGAGTAGGTTTCAAGGACAGTAATATCCAGTGAGCCTTGAAGGGCCGCCAGGACCGATTGATCTTCAGAGAACCATGCTTCATCAGCTTTGGACTCTTCTTTGCCTTCCTCCGGTTCGACATGATGGAAGACTTTCTTCCCATTTAGAACGGCCCTCGTGGTTCTAGCCCACAAGAGGTAGTTGTCAGCTCCCTTATGAGTGACTGAGAGAGAGATAATCTTGGTGTTATCCATGGAGTAGCTTGTGGAGAAAAGATGAACAGCTATAGACCATAGGTTAAAAGGATGAACTCAGCTATGGACCGCTGGATAATATGAAAAACAAAGTTTGTTTAGAAGATGAAATTGGGAACTTGAATCTTGAATCAATCAGAGTTTTAATCTCAGCCAAGAATAGAGCTATGCTCTGATACCTTGAAAGTTTAAAGAGATCTTAAGTGATATTTAGAGTGTTTCTTTGCGGAAGATAAAGAGGGGAAGAAGAGAAAATATGAATGCTAAGAGAAGAGAAGAATGTTTTTGATTTCCTTAACTTAATCATTTATAATGTATTTACACATACATTTATAGACAAACATTAGGTCAACTACAAAGAGAATAAAAGGAACATGAGTGGTTGGGATTGGAGTCTTGGGACGCTCCAAGACTGAAAATGACAGCTCCTTGTTCCTTAAAGCGCCCGTGACTCTTCCTTGTTATCTTCTCCTTGGTTTCTTCTTCCAACGGCTACAAGTCTTTGTCAAGACTTATAATGCTTCTTTCTCTTAGTTATAAACCAACCATATATATATTTAGGAGACAAAGGATTTAGTTACTTGCACAAGATGTGCTTAGTTGCTTGTTCCACAAGCCCCACTTCTTCTTCTTTTCAACACCGAGATGCATCATCATTCTTACTATGCTGAGCTGTTCTGGAAATCCGGTACGCGTAGTTTTATTTTAACCAAGTGGGGTCATATTGTGTCAGATTACAGGAGATATATGAACCAAGTATATACAAGGTTGTGGTCCTGATAGCCAAAAGGCTATGCCGTGGAATGTTGATAGCCATAAGGTCATGTGGTGTTAAAATGGGTGAAAACTATGTTGGTGGTATTTTCCATATTTATTAGATTCGGGGACGAACCTATATTAGTGGGAGAGTATTGTATTACCCGTGTTCCCAAAAAATAAAAGAAGAATCCATTTTTGGATTAGGGAGTTAAGTATTTCAAATTTTATTCAAATTAAATAAAAATATGAGGTGTTAGAAAGGAGAATCAAAAATTTTGGAGTTATTTCTGTTAAATCCGAAAGTTATTGATTTCATTACAGTTCAAGCCTCATCACAAGTCATCATGGTGAGAATCCTTTTTCTTTGTTCGGTTCAATGTTATTGTGAGTTGAGGAACCAACGTTGTTGTGCGGTGGATGGCATCTAAAAATGAGGAGTCACGATGGTGGTGAGTGGGAGTGAGATGGCGACGTGAATGGTTAAAGTGATGGCTGTTGTTTATGGTGTTGTTTAATGGTGATGGGGTTGATGACTTGCGTTGTTGATGGTGTCTTGTTACCGGTGTTGTAGACGTTGTCAGTATTGTAGTCGTTGGGGTGATCGGTGTTGCTAATAGGGTTGTGAAACTGTGGTGGGGTGATCGGTGTTATCATCAGGTTCATAACGTTACCGTGGAGTGGTGGTGAGTCATGGTGGCTGGTCTGTCATCACGGAATCATTACCGTAATGGTTAGGTTGATGTGTCATTGAGCTATTTCTTGTACGTGGGGTCGCAGGTCCATGAGCTGTTTCTTGTACGTGGGATTGCAAGTCCACGAGGAAGGAGATGTTTAATTTAACTTGTTGGTTAAATTAATTATATTTGATTATTTATTATTATATTATTATTATTTTTAGGTTGTGTTAGGGAAATTTTTGGTGTATTTCTCGCAGGGAGTTTCAGAGAATCGTAGAATTTGGCCGCGAAACTCTCTACGTTTGGCTAAGGTGTGAGTGCAGTACCGTGGTCGGACTGAACTTACGGGGGTTCTCGCTCTAATTTTTGTGTTAGGAATTATTTTCATGTGTTTGTGTGTTTATTGAATTTGTGGTGTTTAAACTGCTATTAAATTTCAGAAAATTATTAAAACTATTATAGTAATTAATCATGGTTTTGCTGATTTTTTATTATTTTTTTGGCTGAAAGAATATTTTTATTAATTATTATTTGGCTGAATTTAATTGATTTTTGTTGGGAGTAGAAATGACTTATTAAATTGCTGAAAATAATTATTAATGTATTTTAATTATATGTTAAAATTATGTGTTGATTTTTTTGTATTTGTTGCATTGTTATTCCAGTTATAGAAATTATGTCGGTACACTTTTATAATTTTATGTACATAATTGACCCAATAGATGGGTTGATCGCCTCATCAATATTTATTAAATACTGACTGCTTCTTTTCGTAATGGTGTAGGTAAAAGAAAAGAAAAGGAGTCTTAACTGGAGCTCGTGAGACTGCGGTTGTGGGTTTAGATGATGTACCGTGAAGGTTTTATTTATTCATTTCAGATTTTTTTATTGTTGAATTGGAGTGAACTGGTAGGTTGCTAGTTTTTAATGTTTGAAATTAATGTTTATTAAATCGTGAATATTGAGTTGGTGGTTTTTATTTAATTAATTTTCTGAATATTCGCTTCGTGCCCAGGCCTATTAAGCATATCTGGAGGATGGACGAGCACTTATTTTGTTATTGGGTATTTTGTTTGGGTGTTTTAGGTGTCGTGACTGTACATTTTCTAGATTTAGATTCTCGTGGGTTAGTGTAAGCCGGGTTCGACTTTCGTGTTATTCCTAACATCACATACCTCACTAAATAACTCTCATGTTACTCATCCTTTATTTTTCTTTCTAGTGAGCACGACGAGTACTCGGGTATGTGGGACAGTGCGATGCTATTGTTTTTTGGGATTAACATTGTTTTATTTGAAATTTATTTAAATTCATTTTATGTCATTGTTTTTGTACTTATTTAGATTTTAATTTTGGTTATTTGGTTTTTATTTGGCTATTGGATATTTAATAATTTCAGGAACTGCATTTGAATAATAATGGTTATTTGTTTTTGAAAATTGTTGTGCGTAAGTGAAAAGTTATGATTTCTGACATCCTATGCTCTAGAGGATATGAGAGGGGTGTTACAATATGTTACTATGGATTCTGTTTAATTGGTAATGAACCAAAGTTTGGACCGATCTTAAAGTCAAATAGATTGGTTATGTTTGGATATGTATGTATCTTTTGTTTTTGTAAATATTCTATAAGTTTTTTGTAATTTCTATATGAAATTACATAACTGAGAGAATATTTACAAAATCATAAGGAATCACACAGAAACCTGACCGGTAAACACCACACAAAAACGAGATTCCACAACACGGAACCCCATCAAACAACATTAGAACAATATCTTAACCAGCCAAACCAAGTATAAGATCAACACAATATGAGTCCTACAGCTAAACCAAGTATAAACAATAACAACATGTACTACATATTGAATAAAAAAAATATGCCTTATTATTGGATATTAAAGAAAAGTACTTCTTTTTGTAATGCCGACAATAAGATGAGAACAATGGCTTAAACAGCAAGAATGTGAACACCAACACCGCTAAACACCAACACATATTACTTCAGATAAGTCACTAGTGTGTCAAACCACTTGGAAATTTTGTGTTTCGTCTTAGCTTCAAGTTCTCAAGTTTCCCTCTCAACCCCATTGCAGTCCTATAAGACATTCATCTCCAAGACTTTCTTCTTCTTGATCATTCAGACTCTGTGAACTATCACCTCCAAAAGCATTGCCTTTACAACCATATTCGGAAAGATGTCTAATGGAATCTCGGCCATCACCTGATCATCTCTATGTAGACATTTCATCAGCATAGCAACATGAAATACTTTATGAAATTCCTGCATAACATCCAATAACTCCATTATTGTAAGAAATCGACCCAACCTGCTCCAAAATACTAACATGATCTATATACCTAGGACTCAACTTAGTCTTAGAAATACACATGTTCGGACTTGTTATCATGACCATCTTCAGATACACCATATCCCCCGACTGAAAACTCAAACTTCTTTCTACGCTTATCAGTGTAGCTTTTCTATCTTTTGTGGTTCTTTCATATTTAGCTTGACCACACGGATCTCTTCCATAGTCTCATGTACAAATTCAGACGGCAACCTCATGTCCTCACTTGAGTTCTCTACCACGGTGTCTTGTATGACTCACCATAGAGAATCCCAATAGAATGATACCAATAATCATATGATAGTTAGTGTTTTATGCAACCTCTGCTAAACTCGAGTGATCAAACTAATGGCCACTCCAAAAACCACACACAAAACCTCAACAAAACTTTCAATGAAACTATCATGCTCAACTCTCATTCCCATAATCACATAGTACGACCCATTTTCATAAGGATTCCAACACCCTCTTCTTAATCTTCAACTGCATGCATTCTTTTTAAAGAATCATCAACGAGATTGGCCTTCCCAAAATGATAAATTATCTCAGATCAAAACCACCCACCAACTCTAACTACGTCAATAGCCCCAAATTCAGTTCGGTTTAAGCTTCAAGAACTCTTTCAAAATCTTCCAAAACATTTCTTGTCAGCTCTTTGTGGTTCCATCGAAGCTAGACTCGGAACCTTAGTAGATATCTACTCCAGTATTTAAGCCAACAAACCAAGCACCAACCACAATTAATTTCGATCTCTTTGTTATACCACTCATGACACATGATTGATATTTTCTTGTTGAGCTCCCCTAACAGCTCTCGCCTTAAAAATACCACTACACATATTGCTATGCTCAGATCTACACCAATGGGTTCTTAACTTTCACTTACTCAACCGTATCACTCCTGAATACACTCTTCATTGGTTTCCCAATGGCTCTCCAATGGCATTGAAATCAATTCTATCAGCACACTTCTAACCATAAATATTTCTGTTACACCTAAACCCTTGTGAGATTGTGATGGTTCAGTGTAAAATCAGACAGAAAAGGCTTATGTTCTATCCCAAATCGTACGATCTAGATTGGATCCAACGATCCTTCCACCTACATTGATCCCTTGATCACCACTTGATCATACTTCTTCCAGCAACTCCTTAATTCCTTAGCAACATCCTTTGACTAAACTTCCAGATTCACCACTAAAGTAACATGGTATCAACCAATACCTTCAGTACATCTACATCTTAGTCCTTGATTGCAACATTGATTAGAACTTTTTTTTTTGCATCAGCAACACTAGCATAACTACCTATATCAAAGTTAACCGCAAGACCTACAGCAATATCAATCAGCAATGATCTATAATACTCCTACAACTAGATCAAGCAATGAAGTCTTAGCACACTCATATGACAAGACCCATCAACAAGAATCTACAGCACGACAAGATCCACGACCCCCAACAACACTCCACTACTACAACTTCTTGAATTCCCAGAACAACATTCCCTGGAAAACACTAACTCTATGTGATGCATTCCGGAGTCGGTACCACAGCAGTTAACCACTCTAACAACTAGGTCAGCAATCCTACCACATCTCCTAATTATTTAGGATATGCCCCTTCAGAGTTACTCCCTACAATGGCACAGCATTTCCAGCCACAAGAAATTTTTCTAATCATTAGATATAGGACTTTACTCCCACCTGCTTCATGTGATAATCAAACTTCAAAACTGGTAGTCTTCTTGTTTTTCCAGCTCTGCCAGCAATGCCACCCTTGAGGGGTGTAACAACAATTTTTATTTGATTAACCATATCTATAAATAAGCAAAAATACTACTAATCTTTTCAACAAGCAGTAAAATTACAACGGAAAAATTCTTACCATTGAACCTTTTTACTCGCTGAAAATGATGAAATATCCCAAACCCCCCCCCCCCCCCCCCCCACAAGAAAAGAAAATAAATGCTATGTGACTAGCAACAATTAAATGATACTCCCTCACCACATGCAACCAATATAGTTCAACTAGAAATCTAACAGTTCTAGAAACAACTCCGCTCTCCAATACCAAATGGAAACACCCAAACACATTTTTCGATAAAAATATTCCCATTAATATTAAAAACCTCCAGCACAAGAAGAATTAAACAATTCTCAAAAACTACATCAACTTACTTAATTCAATAAACTCACAAAACCCCATATCAGCATAATTATCAACTAAGTACCTACAAGTTCATAACAAATCATCACCATCAAACAATAACATCAATAAAATAAAAAAGAGAACAAGCCCAGTATGTTATCCCTTTTTTGTAGCCATTGTTATACGAGCTCCAGAAAGCTAAAAATTTTATGCATCATTACGAAGAGATACATTTTTACAAGCATAATATATATATGTTAACAGGATTCAGCAACTAACACAACAACAACTTCATCAATCAATTATTTTTAACAATTAATTAATTAATTTAATTCAGCCAAAATATTCAGAACTAATGCCATATATTTAACTTCAACAATTTTCAGAAATTTATTTCAACATAAATAATTCTAACAAATTAATTTTTGGCAATTTAATTCATAACAATTTACTTCATCACAAACCTTAAATCAATAACTCACCAAATCACTTAATCCACATAAAACACAGAAACTCAAGCAAATATCTACTATAGTATGAACTATTCGTAAAAACCTAGATAACCATAATTATGCACTCATCTTAGTCTTTTTGTGGTCTCTGTTTCATGATGATCCGACTTCAGATGAACTTGTGATCTTTCTTTGAATCCATATTGGTCTAAATCGTGTATGAACAAAACACCTCACTAAAATGCAAATAACTTTTAAACTACTAGCTCAAATCCAAATCCGAAAGTTGCACATCTACATCTAAGGCTTAGTTACAAATCCATAAAAAAATTTACCTTTGGAAAAGATTTACTTATTCGAATATCTTTTCTACCATGGTTCTGTCTGCATCTCGTTTCACCAAAGAATCTGTTTCCTTCCTCTCACATACAACAACTTCATCCTCTCTTTTGTACTTAGGTGGCCACAGAAATTTCAGAGAGAAATTAGTTTTAAGCATTTAAATTGATTTAGGGTTTTATTTTTACCAAATTGTAAATAAGTCTTTCAACTTTCTGATTTTTGCATATCATCCCCATAATTCTGATCTTATCAACCTAAGTCATCATAATTTTCTGATCCAACATCAACAACCCTTGAAACTCTTTGATTTTACATTTTAACACATCAAAAATTTATTTGATTTAAATAATATCTGTAAAACTCAGCTCGTTATTTCAATAAAATAAATTCTTCCCATTTTTGGGACACGGATGTTACAGATACGGCAAGCTATGGAAGCTTTAACAACTTGAATATGGAACAAGGTGAGCTGTTGAATGATAATCTTGCTCAAATTGTTTCTTGTTATGGAGGAGACTATGATAAAGAGTTGAGAGGCACTAGTGGACTGGACCAAAGCATTAAACATAGTTTCAAGGATATTAATGATAAACTTGATAAGATGTGCAAAGCTTTCCTTCTCACTCAAAAACCGGTTAACTATGTGGAGGAGTTTGATAATGGTCAACAATAGTATCAATAAAGATACAATGAGATGAGAGTTTATGTTGAAAATAATGAAGATACACAAGAGGAAGTTGATTATGTGGTCAACCAAAGAGGGTTGATATGCTCAATTTACCCTTAGAACTAATCTCTCCAATTAAGAGATCACGTAGTACTTAGGATCAAATCCACGAGGACTCACAGCTTCATGATAGATTATTTTGCTTTTAATTCAGCTAAGCAATCAATTGATAATGTAAATAACAATGCAAAATTATGAAATAGGTTGGTTTAAATTCAGATGGAAAAGTGTCAGGCTTAGGGAACTTCTCAGGAAATCATGGCATGAATGTAAATCAATTGAGAGGATCAAATTAAGTATCAGTTCTTGAACTCAAACACAATGATAAAATAAACCATCTGTTGCTGCAAAAATTAACTATGAATAGAAATTAAAAAACCAAATTTCTTTGCGAATCCTAAAGCCTAAACATGCAGTAGTCACAAATTGATTTGTTCACAAATTATCTAATCCAAATGTCTTTGCAATTATCTAATTTGTTCACTCTAGGTTCTGTCTGGTTCTAAATCACAGTGTCGCGCCAATTTAATAACCAAAGATCTAAGTTCTAGGTGATCAGTCAAGAGCTAGCTTTAGTTGCAACCTAGGTGAAGAACTAACAGATCAGAATCCTAATCAATCAATCTAAAATTCATTCCATGAAATCCCTATTGAGAATTTCTAAACCTAACAAGAGATCTATTCAAACATAGCAATTGATAACAGAGACATGAATGAAATAAATATCATAAATAAGACAAAGTAAAAGAAACAGGAGTTCAAAATCGTCTCTCAAAGATGATGACAAAGTAAGATCAGCCCCAAAGTCCTAGAACTCTCAAAAAGTGGCGTAGAAAGAGAGATATAGAGATAGATTATAAAAACCTAAAAACCCTAATTTATATCCTAAAACAGGAGGAGGGGTTATTATGTAAATATCTAAAACTTCTGGATAAAAATTGTAAATCTTCTAAATCGGTTGTGTTGGTCGACGCAAAAGTGATGTTGGTCGACACCAGGGCACCAACTTTGTTTCTCACATGCAATCCTCCACAAAACCTACATAATATCCATATAATCCTCAAATGTATGTAAACCTGCAAAAAACGTAATAGAGACTCGAAATAAACATAAAAGACTCAATAAAACACATATATTATGGCTTAAAAACCATAAAACCATGATATATCAACTCCCCCAGACTTAACTTTTGCTTGCCCACAAGCAAACATAAGACTAACCAGAGAAAGAAGTTTTAAAACAAAGAAACTCATATCGTTAGCAGAGCACCACAATCACATTCACTATAGTAAAGCCACTAAATTCTTCATTGACATGATCCAAACCACCATGTAATTCATCCCTAGCACTCACAACATTTTATATCCCTTTACTCAATTTAGAATCATCACATCTTTATGTATTTATTTATTTAAAAGTAAGGAGATGACTACTATCAATTTAACACAGAATGATTTGGTCAAGTTTCAACGCGGAAGATTCACCAAAGGATGAGCTTTCTCCTTACGAACCTCTAATCCCATTTCCCAAAATAATACTCACCAAAGCTAAAAATAAGGTTTTATCAAGTTTCAAAGCTAAAATGAGCACTATTAGAGTCCTTTTGTCTCCTATGAATAATTTGATTCAAGTTCCTCTTCATGTAGACTTCATTGAAGCTATATTAACAGAGTGGGCAAAAGTAGAAAAAGTTATGGAAACACTCAAGCCTCCAACTTCAATATTGGTTAAGCCCAAGCATCTTCCCAAGCTTGAGAATTCTGGTACATTCCTCATATCTGGCTCATTTGGGAATTTTAAAATTTAGAATGGCTTGTGTGATTCGGGTGCTAGTGTGAATGTTATATCGCTTGAGATGATGAAGAATATCGGTATCAAAGAAATGAAGAAGGAATCCTCTTTGATCACTTATGCAGATGCCTCTTCTAAACCACCACTTTGTTTGATTGAAACTATACACTTAATTTTGTAGATTGTTTAATCCCAATGGACTATGAAGGAAACCAGGTAAGCTTCCACTCGTTCTTGGAACTCCCGTTCTCAACACCATGGGAGCTCCCACCTTTTTTCACTATCCACTGGTTCCCACTATGACCTTGCACCCTTGGAGATGTGTTGATGGAGAGTTAGAGTACAAAGTAAAGTGTATTGGAATGTCAAAGCCCTTTTCCATGGTTAAAGTGATTCTTACAACGGAACTTAAGGCAAACGGTTCAAAGGTCTTTGAAAAAGAGATGAAGGAGGTCCTCACCTATCACACTCAAAGGTGGAACACACTTTTATGATGCTCATTTCACCACTTCAACTGCTCCTAGGAGTTCATAAACTCCACTCACTTTACACCATAATATTCTCGACGAGTGCCAAGGTATGGTCCTTCTCTTTTATAGTAAATATCATTTTCTTTATGCATTTTATTAAATTTCTCTCTCTTTTTTACACCAAGACGGTGTAATTCAAGTTTGGGGAGGGCTTTATGTCTTTTAATCTTGTGTTTTGTTTTCTTATTTTCCTCTTTTGCATATTTCAGTTTCATGCATACATCTATTACATAGAAAAATCCAAAAATAAATTGAAAAATTTGTAAAACACAAAAATATTTTGTAGTTGTATTTGCATAGTAAGATCGAGTCTAGAAGAATTTTTCTTTTCATTTGCATATGGGATGTTTGGCTTGTAGAATTTTGTGCTTAGGATTAAGATCATTTCCCTTAGTCATAGTTATTTGTTGGTTGAACATCTTTGAAATAATGAAAAATACATGCTAGGAACTTTGCACCTTTTTAAATGCACCTTCTAGTTTTGTAAATTTCATTTGATTTCTTGAACCATCTCTATGAACTTGAACTTAACTTGAATTTAATTTTCTTGATTATGATGATTTGAATGCATTTTCATGGTCGACCAAGGTCACATCTGGGCTTTATTATAGATTTTACCACCATTTACTAACCCGAATGGCCATTCTCATTTTTAGAATGGTTCACATACCTTTAACCTTGACCATTTCTTTCGACCCATTGATATATTCTATGATTGAAGCTTTTTGTTGATAATGCTATAATTTTGCAAAAACTTAAGAGTATCGGAAATGTGGTGATAGTAAAGGTTAACTCTCATTTTAAAATGACAAATGTTAACTCTCATTTTAAGCTAGTGATGGTAAGTATAGCTTTGGGTGGGGAGTGAAAATCTTGATCATTGATATCAAAAGAGTCTCTAGTTAAACCAAATGATAGACCATAAAGCTCTGAATCCTAAGTATATATAAGAAGAAGGGAAGTATATCTATCATAAGCTAAAACAAAGAAAAAGAAAAATTATAAGTATATGGAAGCAAAATAAAGAAAAGTTTAAAGGGATAGAAAAAAGCTAAGAGTTGAAATAAAAAAAATTCCTTGGAGATTAAGAAAAAGAGATTGATCATGGGGTTGAGGATTAAAAAAAGAATAGAGAGACTATTGATATGGGGGTTAAAAATGGATGAGAATAAAGTTTAAAGGATGGAAAATATGATGCATTTCATGGGATTTGGTAGAATAATGAGAGTTGAGTTTTGTTTGCATCCATTGTTCCCTTTCTTAGATGGATTTTGCATTTGACTAGCATTCCTATTTTTGAGAGCAAACACCTAAATAAAATCTCTTTTGAAGCCACATCAAAAAGATTTTAACCTATACGCCAATTGAAGATTGATTTGATTTCCATGAGCGAGACCGCATTATAAGCACCTTAATGAATGTTAAAGAGATGTCTTTTATTTGATTGTGAGTTCGTGCTTAAGCTTAGGGTTATATTATATTTTTACATAGAAATGAGAATGGATAAGTATAAGAGAGTAAGATATTTATTCTTGCACCATTTGACTATCTTTAAAGACTGTGTTTTATCATTCGATAGATACTTTTAATGCCTATAAATTGATGAACAGGTTTTGAACTCTATTAGATCAATTCTCCAAATCTTGTCATTGTATCATTTGAGGTGTCAATCCATAATGGAAAAGATGCAATCAAAAAGGATATGATCAGGTTGTTCTAAGTCAAGCTAAATGATGGTTGGTTTTGATGAAACAGGTATGAAATAGCAAATGAAAGAAAATCAGAAATGCAAATGAGATTAACAATCAGAATGACAGATACGATTCCTGGGGGTTTTGGTGAGATCTAGGGTTCAATCTATCCTAAAATGATGCTTTCTTAAACTACTTATTCAAGCTATTCTCTAGACAATGATCTTCTTAACAAGCTAAACCCACTCTCATGGTGATTAACCTCAAACCTCAGAAACTTCCTAATCTTGACTCTCATCAATGAAACACAACTGAGATAGGCATAAAGATCCAGATCATTAAAGCCAAAATGCTCCCTACACATCTAATCTCTTAGGCTAGGATGAACAAATCTCTGGAATTAGGATGATCAGACATTCATTGAAAACCTTTTGAGTGGTGAATGTCTGGGATCATATTCCAATTGATCAGAAAGGAATAAGCATTAAGAACCCTAATCCAGAAGAGAAATGGAAGTATTAAAGCATTAGCAACATCAAAGAGATGAAATATAACTCAGATCTATCATTTTCCCCAAGAACCCTAAATTTCACTACTCAGATGAAGAATACATAACAAAATACAAAACCCCAGAAAATGAAATAAACTTCATAATCATAAACAGACAGAGTAGATAAACAAGATTGCAGAATAAACAAAATGCAATTTCGTAATGAAAATGGGTAGATCTAAGGATCTAAAACCCCAGAAAGTTAAGAACAATAAAAAGTGCTTAGATGAAATGTAAACAAAGATAAAACTAAACAGACTTGGCCGAAAATGACCTAGAGTTAAGTATTTATAGAGAAAGATTAACTCTCTAAGTAAAAGTAATTAAGAAAAGTTAAAATGGTAAAAACGGGGCAGGACTCGGGATGCTTGATCGAATGGTTATCTCGAGTAGGAACAAGTCTTCAAAGGTGGGAGCTTGACTCGAGGTGTTTGATCGAGTGGGCCAAAGATGTCATCTTGATGTCTTGACTCGGGATGATACCGAGTGATGCATCCCGAGTGGCTCCTGAAATTCTTGCTTTGTCTTAAAACTCGGGGTGATACCAAGTGATGCATCTCGAGTGGCTTCCTTGGTCTCTGACTCGGGTTGAAACCGAGTGTTTTGGGCGAGTTGCTCCACTCCCATTCTTATAAGCTCCATAAGCCTCCCAAAGTACCTGAGGAACATCTAATATGCAATGCAAATACAACATCTAATGCAAATCTTAAATAAATGCAATAAGTATGCAAGAGGGACAGGAAACTAATAGGAATGACGATAAAATAGCAAAATATGGAGGATTAAATGTGCTAAAAACATGCAAATATCATGCTTATCAATTCCCCCAAACTTAGTCTTTGCTTGCCCTCAAGCAATCATATAAACCAAGATGATGAGAAAGGTTTGAAAGTGGAAAATCAGAACCAAATCAAGCTGAAAGTAACAAGTGAGTTCTACTTTAAAAATTTTAGCCATACTCTTCTTGACAATAACTAGCAACAGAGAAAACTTAGACAAGCATTCAAATCATTCAAATCCCTTTAACATTCATTAATTGGTAACCATGAATCAAGTTTATGCAATGATCATTCAATCACATTTGGTTAAGGGTATAGGTTAAAAGACAAAGATGGTCCCTTCAAAGGTTTATCAATCAGAACAGGGATCTCTCAAGAAATGATTGAGCTTTAGAAGAATGCTAAAGGTCAGGGCCAACCTATGCATACAAGGACAGATTCTCATCTACCCAAATAGCTAAGAAATGGTCCTAAACCTATTATCTAATCCCAGAAAGCATCATAAATCTACCCTTTAGGCTTTCATTTGCCTCTGATTCTTCTTTTACTAAGGCTTTTCTTTTTGATTTCAAGTTCTAAAGAGTTGTTTACTTCTTATTGATCTAGCTGATTTGGTTTTCTTTCTGTTTTTCTAAGGCTCTTAAATACTTCTATTTTTTTTCTTTTCTTTTCTTTTCTGAGCCTAGATCTTTTTATTTTCTTTTTAAACTCTTCCAAATCCTTTACTAAACATTTTTCTTTTCTTTTTATAACTCCCAACTCCCTGAACTTATAAACACATTTTTATGGCCTTTTTCTTTCTCTTTCTTTCTCTTAAACCTAGGGTGTTTGTCAGACTCGAGTTGCAAAATCGAGGTGATGAAACCGAGTTACATAACCCAAAAATACCAAATCCTAACCAAATCCCAAAAATGAGAATCCCACTAGTCCTAACTGATCCAAAAGGTGTGAACCAGACTATATGAGATCCTATCCATGTCAGCTCTAACCTAACACGTTCTAACAAAGCTCAATTAGGCAGAAAAGGCCTCACGATCACAAAGAGAGTAATAATGGCTTGAAAGAAGGTTAAGGTTAAGGGAATGGATTTTTTTACTGTTCCAAAGACGGGAATTAGCTACTTGGGTTAACAAAGAGTGGTAGAAGGGATAAGATGACCCAAGTATGTGTATGGTATCCATGAGTTAAATTTTCAATGCATAAATATGATAATTTAGAGTCCAGGTTAGGCTTTCACTAGATAGGGATATGAATTTCAGATCTCATCATGTTTTCAGCCTAATCTAGATGCAGAGTTTAGTAATTAGAGCATGGTTCTATCTTAACTTCAAACTTCACTTATTCATTCAGCAAGTTTACAAGGTATTTTCATCATTTTTCCCTATGCAATGCAGCATTCCTAAATGAAAATACTAGATTCAATCTTATAATGCAAATGTACTACATGAACACTCTGTTTTTGTGGGATGGATTTTCAAAATTTTTTAAATTTTTAGGGTTTTTCTATGCCTTAAATGATATGTGTATGCAGACTCAAGGATGAAAAATTGAAAATAAGATTCAAAGTAAACTAGTTAAATACTCCCTAGATACTCCCCCAAACTTAAATCCTAGATACAGTCCCTTGTGTGATAAAGAGTCTGAAAAAGAACCTAGGGTCAAACATAAACAAATAATCCTAGAAATGCATAATATATACAATGGAAGATTGGAGTGGTACCTCAGGGCTTTGAAAAGTATGATGAGACGGCTGCATCCATGCTTTCTTTTGTATATGCGGGAGGTGGGGTGACTCGGCTTCACTGCCCGAGTCTGAATCCCGAGTCTGCATGCTCTCCATGCTGAGCAAAATCGACGTCCTGGTCGAGTGTGGTATCCCGAGTTCCTCTTCTGCGGGCTGGAATTGCTCTTTTCTTCCTTTGTCCTGGCTCTGCTGCTGATTCACGTGGTAGTTCCACCAGAATTGATCTTCTAGCCTGGAAAGAAGTTGACCGGCTTCTTGATAATGCTTCAATCCCTAGTGCCTTGAGAGGTGATTGGTCCTTTCTCTGAGAGTGAAGCATCTGGGCCTTCATTTCTTTGACTGAATTGGCAAGCTCCTTGACTGTTCCTTTGAGAGACCTGATTGTCTTGTCTTGCCATTTGTTCCACCTTTGAAGCAGGCTAATCCTTCTGTTGGCTTCCTTGAGAGATTTGGCTGGGGTTCCTCTTCAAAGTGGTACCCTTCTGGTTCTTCCTCTTCTCGTTCTTCCAAGTCTTCAGGTTGCTCGGGCTCTATTGGTGTTGCTCCAAACAGAACTGATGCTGATGGTTTAAAGTCTACATTATGGCCATACTTGATCTCTGTGAGCAGCGGCATTGGCAATCTGAACTGGGCTTCACCTTCTTCAGGATGTATGAATATGTATTAGAACATCCCACCTGCTCGTTTCCTCTCAATTACCCTTTGTTTGATCAAATTCTTCATATCTAGGAACTTGGCTTCATAAGGAGTTGTCTGTGGTTCAATCCCTGCTGCAATTAAAATTGGCGTGATTAGACCTCCTGCAGTTAGTTCTCCTTTGATGATCATGCTTTGAAGCCTCTTTGCCCAATCTCTATAGCTTAGATACTGGGACATCAATACTATGGTCATGCTCGTATTTGCTTGATCGCCCTGGAGAAAGGTGTATCCTTTCTTTTTGTTCATATATGTAGCAATTGCAGCATCCATCATTTGAAGCTCACTCTCGGTAACCGGCCCTGTCACTTTCTTGCTGAAAAAGTACTTGCTAGGCACTTGTGGAAATATCGGATAGCAGGGCTTCTAATGTGAGAACTTTTTGACCTCGCAGAAGAGAAAACTCCTGGTCCTGCTATGTATTTCCAGAGCCACTGAAGCTCAGCCTTGTCTATCCTTTGATATGCTTCTTCTCCAGGAAGGAAAGTGAATAGTTTGTCTAGTTCTTTGATTGTGAGGAGGCATTCTTTTCCTTGCACCTTGAATGTAATGAATCCCAATCCATTTTCTTCAACTTGCTCTTCTTGATCTTCAGAGTAGAAGTGCACTTCTAAGGTAGATAGAAACTGACATGTTTCCTCCTTGTAAGATTCAAAAGCAAATCCCATTAATTCGGTCATGTTGCATGCTTCAAACAAGATCTGTATGTCTTCCTAGATTCCCAGTACCTTCATCGTTTCCACATGTGGGTATCTGGTTCCGGAGAATGACATGCTCATAAACAGCTCATAGAGTTCTGTGCTGTTGAGCTCTTTCTTCTTTCTACCTCCCTTTTGCTTTGACCTTGGGTTCCTTAGTGCTCTCAGTAGAAGTCTTTGCTCTAGTTCTGGTTCTGGGCGCTTGAGGTGTTATTTCCATAGGGATATGGTCTTCTCCCTCAGATTCTACCATCCTCTGCTGACCCAATACATTCTCATCTTCCTCTGTCTCTTCACTGTTAAGATCCTCCTCTTGCTGTGGCCTATTACCAGCTTTAATGTCCTTTTTGTTTCTTGAATAAGCTTTGGCCAGTTCAGCATCATCCTTTGTCTTATCTCTTCCTTCTTTGATTTCTACTCCTCCAGTACGTCTAGCAAAGATCTTGGCTATCTTTTCTGCTGAAAATCTTGAACTTTGGGGTCTAGAATCCCATCCTTCTCTGTACCTGAAAGAATTAGCAATAAAAAGTAAGTGTCACGGAGAAATGTCAAACTCGATGTACAGAATCGGTTTTGCGGGTCGAGAGTGAGTAAATTTTTTTTTTTTAAACTACTCGACGTAATACCGAGTCGTTCAAGCCGAGTTACAACAGATTTTGAACCTGAAATATCCTAACTCGGGGTATATACCGAGTGTTGCACCTCGAGTTTGAACATCCTAAGAACTAGATTCCCAGAAACCTAGATTCAACCTTTTTCAACAAATTTCCTTTATGTTTTTAAAGATATAAGGTCCTTAAACCGTAAACAAGGCTTAATCTACAGGTTTCTAACACATCCTATGTAAAGTTCGGGAATTCTACTCAAGAACACCTAAGAACACAAACCCAGAAATCTTTTGAAATTTAGCAAGATGTTTTGAACGATTATGAATCTATACTACTCAAGGTGAAGATACTTACTTGTGAATCATCTTGGAACCGAAATCCTTTGAGTTCATCTTGAAAAGACTAAAAATTTCTAGAGAAATCTAAGAGAAAGCTTAAAATTTTCTAGAGATAAGTTGGAGAGTTTTAGAGAGATGTTGCTGCGATTTTATGAAGGAGAGAAGAGCTATTGGTGCGTTTTTAAAGAGATTTTAGGGTGCAAGATCAAGGGAGCGCATCCCATTAAATGCTAAAGTTCAAATTTTGAAATTTTGAAAATAAGGGGGAAGGGTAGGTCGGGTTGACTGACTTGGTTTGACTAAACCGAGTTGCCTCAGTCGAGTTGCAAACTCGACTTGTTGACCGAGTCAGCAAACCGAGTTTGTTACCTGGACCTTTATTTTTCTCGATTTTTCCTCATAAGCTGCATTACACCCGTTGGTACCTTAAAACACAAACAGACAGTATTAAACCTTAAGTAAACATATTGAAAACATAAATTTTAAAAGATCTATGTACAAGGATAAGCATGGGATTTCCTCCCAAGTGAGCTTGTTTTAAGTCTCTAAGCTTGACTTCCTGAATGTTCTTAGTTAAGAAAGGGATCAAGAGGTACTGAGATCCTCTTTCCTTTGGAATATTCTTCATTGGATCCTTCCTTCTTTCTTGGAGAGTGTTTGTTGAATACATCTTCTTTTCTTCCAAATGAGATTGTTGTAGTAGCTATCTCCCAGGAATCCTTTGTGGCTTTTCTGCTAGAAGTGTGCTCTAGATTGACTGGTAGACTAGCAATTTGTTTCTGGAGATATTGGGCTATAGCTTGAAGTTCTTCGATTTGCTGTTTCAGATCCTTGAGATTTTCCTCATCCTCTTCTTGGTTCTCATTTGGTATTCCAAGCTGGTTCCCAATCTCCATCTTTCCGGTTTCTATGGAGAGAATGTGGGCCTCTGTGGTTGATCTCTTGTTGATATCATAGTGTAGCTTTGTTCCATTTCCGAGATTTAGATCAATCCTTCCTTCTCCAACATCAATGGTTACTCCAGCAGAAGCCAAGGAAGGTCTTCCCAGGATTAGAGGATCCTTTGCTTCTTTATCAATTCTTAAAATCACAAAATCTGTAGGGATCTCCAAGTTCCCTATCTTGACAGGCACATCCTTCAACAATCCATAAGGTTCCCTTGTGGTTCTATCAGCTAAAACAAGAGAAATATAGCAAGGATCAAACCTACTGTATCCAAGTTTCTGAGCAATAGAGAGAGGCATCATGTTTACTGAGGCTCCTAGATCACAAAGAATGTTGTGAAATTTTGAGTATCCAATAGAGCATGGGAGAGTGAATGATCCTGGATCTGTGAGCTTGTCTTTGACTATAACCTGTGTGGGCAAGACCTTAGAGCCCTTCTCATCTTCTTCCAATCTTCTCTTCTTCTCAGCATCCTCTTCCTTCTTCCTCTCAATCCTTTCCTGAGCTCGTTTCTGGTGTGATGGAGGGCAGAGCGTTTTGGCTTCCCCTAGCAACCCATCAGCTTCTATCTTGTTCAAATCCTCATCTATCAAATCAGAACGTCCTTCAATGATCTCCTTCATGTACATCTGAGGGTAAGGTAGTCTTGACAGCTCATTTAGCCTAGCAATACGTTTTTCCCTGTCTTTTACCCTAGCCTGCTCTTTTGAATATAGAAGGTTAATGTTGATGCAGGATCTCCATAATTCACTTGGTTCAGGTTTCTTCAATCCAAGCACATCCCCCCCATGTTTTTCTTCACTGTCCTCAGTGTATTTCTCATGTCGTTTCCTCAAAGGTGGTAAAGGAGTTGATGTAGTTGATATTGCATTGATGGTAGCATAATCCTTTGGATTCTGTATTGTTTTTCCTGGTAGTTGTGCAGGCTGAGAGTGAGAGGAAGTTGAAACAGTTCCTCTGTTCTCTAGTAGCAACACTCTGGAGGTGAGTGCTTCAATCTTTCCACTCATAATGTTAAGGTTGCAGTCCATTACATTCTTGAACTCTGAGATTCTTTTTGCTGTATCCAGTACTCCATTTGCTTGTCCCTGAATGATTTGTTGGAGCATTGCTTCTATTGATGGAGTTGTGCTTTGAGGTTGTTGAGGTTGCTGAGGTGCAAAGCCAGGTGGTTGTTGAAATGTTGATTGGTACTGTGGCCTCTGATTTGCATATCCTTGGTTGTAGTTGTTGTATGTTTTCTGTTGCTGAGGTTGCTGAGTTTGCTGAGGTGGGTAGACCTGATCTTGTGGATTTGCTACATTAGTACTTCTGTAGGAGAGGTTGGGATTGTTCTTGTAGTTGACAAATCCTTTGTGGTAGTTGGTTTGATTTTGTAAATAGCTGACCTCTTCTGTGGCATCGGAGCTTTCTTCTTGGTGAAGTGCTTCTTCCTCAGTGAAAAAGTGTACATGTTTCTGACTATTGAGTAGAAACTTGTCTATCTTTTCTGTTAAAGCCTTGATCTCTTTCCTGTAGTGATCTTCAGTGGTTGAGGTTCTTCTGACTGTTCTGTCATATTCTTCACTATTAGTGCCATCTGATTGAGCTAAGTTCTCTACTAGCTCCCAGCCTTCATCTACATCCTTGTTAAGAAAGTTGACATTGCTTGCTGTATCTAACAACATTCTGATTTTAGGAAGAACTCCTCTGTAAAGTGTGCTGAGTAAGGACTCATTAGAGAATCCATGATGAGGACACTTTGTTGTATAACTCTTGAATCTTTCCCAAGCTTCACAAAAAGTTTCACCATTCTTCTGAGCAAATCCAGAGATATCATTGCGGAATTTAGCTGTTCTGGAGTTGGAGAAGAACTTGCTTAAAAAGGCTTGCTTGCAACCCTCCCAAGATGTGATAGATCCGTTAGGCAAAGTCTTCTCCCAAATGTGTGCCTTGTCGCTTAAAGGGAAAGGAAACAACCTGAGTTTGAATCCATCTTCACTGACACCATTTATCTTGGTGAGACTGCATAATCTGTCAAACTCGTCAAGATGGTCCAAAGGGTCTTCCATTGGTAGACCATGGAATTTGTTGCTCTGGATCATTGAAATAAGACCACTCTTGATCTCAAAGTTGTTGTTCTGGACAGCTGGGGGTACGATTCCTTGCCTCTGAGTATGGACATTTGGAGCATCTCCTGCTCCTATGTTTCTAGGCCTCCTCATAGGTCTCTCCTCTTCCATATCGTTCTGTTGTGTGATTTCTTCCTGTCTTTTCTTGTATTCTTGCAAAGACTGTGGAGGATTCTGATTTATGGCGTCTATGTACTGCTTAAGAGATAATCGTGGTTGCATACAAACGGTGGAAACTGTCAAACTTGGGTTGTTGATGTTGAGTGTGTCAAGCCGAGTTTGAATTTGAAAGTAGGCAAACTCGAGGTTTTGCTCGAGTTTGTAGACCGAGTTTGGTCAAAAATTTGAACAAACTCACTTCAAGTCGAGTGAACACGTCGAGTGGTACCTGAAAACAGAAAAGGGATCGAAATTATTCTTGATCTTAAAAGTCTGAAATCCAAAATGAAACAAACAATCCCAAACGGCAACGACGCCAAATTGATGAACAGGTTTTGAACTCTATTAGATCAATTCCCCAAATCTTGTCATTGTAGCATTTGAGGTGTCAATCCATAATGGAAAAGATGCAATCAAAAAGGATATGATCAGGTTGTTCTAAGTCAAGCTAAATGATGGTTGGTTTTGATGAAACAGGTGTGAAACAGCAAATGAAAGAAAATAAGAAATGCAAATGAGATTAACAATCAGAATGACAGATAGGATTCCTGGGGGTTTTGGTGAGATCTAGGGTTCAATCTATCCTAAAATGATGCTTTCTTAAACTACTTATTCAAGTTATTCTCTAGACAATGATCTTCTTAACAAGCTAAATCCACTCTTATGGTGATTAACCTCAAACCTCAGAAACTTCCTAATTTTGACTCTCATCAATGAAACATAACTAAGATAGGCATAAAGATCCAGATTATTAAAACCAAAATGCTCCCTAGACATCTAATCTCTTAGGCTAGGATGAACAAATCTCAAGAATTAGGATGATCAGACATTGATTGAACACCTTTTGAGTGGTGAATGTCTGGGATTATATTTCAATTGATCAGAAAGGAATAAGCATTAAAACCCTAATCCAGAAGAGAAATAGAAGTATTAAGCATTAGTAACATCAAAGAGACGAAATCTAACCCAGATCTACCATTTTCCCTAAGAACCCTAAATTTCACTACTCAGATGAAGAACACATAACAAAATGCAAAAATCCAGAAAATGAAATAAACTTCATAATCATAAACAGACAGAGTAGATAAACAAGATTGCAGAATAAACAATATGCAAATTCGTAATAAAAATGGGTAGATCTAAGGATTTAAAAACCCAGAAAGTTAAGAACAATAAAAAGTGCTTAGATGAAATGTAAACAAAGATAAAACTAAACAGACTTGGCCGAAAATGACCTAGAGTTAAGTATTTATAGAGAAGGATTAACTCTCTAAGTAAAAGTAATTAAGAAAAGTTAAAATGGTAAAAACGGGGCAGGACTCGGGATGCTTGATCGAGTGGTTATCTCGAGTAGGAACAAGTCTTCAAAGGTGGGAGCTTGACTCGAGATGTTTGATCGAGTGGGCCAAAGATGTCATCTTGATGTCTTGACTCGGGATGATACCGAGTGATGCATCCCGAATGGCTCCTGAAATTCTTGCTTTGTCTTCAAACTCGGGGTGATACCGAGTGATGCATCCCGAGTGGCTTCCTTGGTCTCTGACTCGGGTTGAAACCGAGTGTTTTGGGCGAGTTCCTCCACTCCCATTCCTATAAGCCCCATAAGCCTCCCAAAGTACATGAGGAATATCCAATATGTAATGCAAATGCAACATCTAATGCAAATCCTAAATAAATGCAATAAGTATGAAAGATGGACATGAAACTAATAGGAATGACAATAAAAATAGCAAAATATGGAGGATTAAATGTGCTAAAAACATGCAAATATCATGCTTATCATTCTTGCTTAAGCTTAGGGTTATATTATATTTTTACATAGAAATGAGCATGGATAAGTATAAGAGAGTAAGATGTTTATTCTTGCACCATTTGACTATCTTTAAAGACTGTGTTTAATCATTTGTTTGATAAGTAATGATTTTTCATCATTATCTTGTATTTTTATTACATGATTAGAGTCAAGATGCATGCTTGCATGTGTTTCACTCTTATATAGGTATTTGAAAAAAGAAATAATGATCTAGAAACAATCTTAAGTGTCTCAAAGATTGACTTGGATAGAGATATTACGTTGTGAATTGTTATTTAGCTTCAGAACCCTTCATAAACATTGTATCAAATTGAATTGGCATTCCAATAGAGGTTATTTCGAGTGATTTGAGTATTTCGTTAGAGAAATACGATAAATTTACCTTTACCGGTCAACCTGCAATGGCCAGAAGTGGCCGATGAGGCTTGAAAAAATTCATCCAGGAAGTCTACCAACCATTCCCATCGACCAAGGGTGACCGATGAAGTTTATCGATAATTTCCATCGATCAGAGGTGATTGATGATACCTGAAGAAATTAATCTGGGAAGTCTACCGACCATTCCCATTGACCACGGGTGGCCGATGGACCAAACAATTTGATCAAAATTGACTCCTAAAATGATTGTAAACCAGTCCGATTTCAAGATTGAACCAAACTTCTTTATTCACTATATATAGACTTCTACCCTAATTTTAGGGATCTTTTGTTAAATGTTTTTCTTAACCACTTAAGTATTATCTAAGGTTTTGTATTGATGATCTTTTAATTTCTAAGTTTATAAATTTGGATTTTCTTCTAATATTTGATTCTATTCTCTTAATACTTATGATTATGCAAAGATCAATCCATTTACTTTGTGTTTTTATGGCTAGTAGTGAGTAGTCTCTTTTAGGAGTCTTGAAATGTTAGATTTAAGTTGATTAGTATTAGATTAGTGGATTTTAGGCTTGTAATCAATAGATCCATGTTTGTTAGGTTGAGTTTAATGCTACACTAGCAAGAGATTGTTGGTTTACATCTTAAGCATTTCTCACACCAATAAGGTGTTTTATTAAATGTTTGATCCAAAATTTTCAAGCATTTTTTTATCTTAACCAATGAGACTTGATATTTAAAATATTTAGAGGTTAAGAAGAAATGTTTTAATGCTAATTAATAAACTAATATTTAACGAAAGTTATGAACATTTAAAGTTATTAGTATCATAAAAGTGGATTCTTATTTGTTTATTTGATTTCAAGAATTGTTTTAGTTATTTTCCCGCTTTATTTACATTTTCAAAATTTATTTTCAAAAACCAAAAGCATATTTATTTAGATTAAGATATGATTTGCACTTTTAATGTGTTAAAACTTGATTTCAAGTTGGATTGATTCATATGTATGCTGCAAAGCATTTGGGTTATTGATAACCTTGATTTGCAAAAATTTAAATATCATATTGGAACATCTGTGTATGTTTGATATGTTTCTCTTTTAGTTTTTCTTATGTTTGTGTATGGTACTAGCAAGGAGAAAGAGAAGAGAGCCAAGATCAGAGACTTTCTGTTTGGTATTGTATTGGCAAAGAGAAAGAAGAGAGCCAAAGATCAGAGGCTGTTTCATTTTCGTATATGAGTGTGATCTTGTGATGCTAGAGCATTGGTGTTGATTTAGAAGGATCGATGATCATGTATTTGGAAGTGTGTAAAATGTTATAATTTTAAAGTTATATAATATTTAAAAACTAAAGTTAATTTGATTTTAAAAATGGTATCTTTTATCCATAACTCAGAAGAGCCTCTTAGAGCAACTTCATCAGTTAGAAACTGAAATGGAGTTCTCAAATTGTTTTTGGAATTTTTACAATTTAATTTTATTACATAGATAAATATAAACCAATGAAAATCTTACAAATTTTAGAAACCCTTTGAAATGGGTATCTAAAGTTTCTCATTTGAGAAACTGTATCTCATAAAAGGTGAACTTTTATTACTTTTTATTATTATTTTTTCTTAAGAACCTCATCCTCATACTATTGATGGAGGTGCTCTTAGGGATTTCCTACCAATGGAACAAGCAAAAAAAAGTAGGGGTTCTTAAAAAAGTAGGAGTTCTTAAAAAAAGTAGGGGTTCTTAAAGATACCTAGTTATTAAAATTAGCAAAAGCATAATAAAATCTTAAAATTTGAAATTATAAATCCATAAAAGCATGATATAAATTTACATCTTATATTTCTATATTTATTAAGTTTTATGTTTTATAATAAACTCATGGGTAATCCAAAACCCAAACGAATTGATCCACTAAACCCATGAATTTATTTAAGACAATCCACTAGTGCCTATTTATTTATCCATATACTATTATAATTGAAATATTATAATTCATATATCCAAACAATATTAAGAAGCATTTTTAATGATATATTATTATGTAAGGAACCAAACACAATTATTCATACCTAATAATTATCTTAAATCTTTAATTATGCAAGTATATAATTAAAATTTCCCTCTCTCTCTTGCTGTTTATTTTCTAATTAAATTATTAAATTATATTAATTATTTGTTAATAACTTAATACTAATCCCTCCTCATTTTAATTTCATCATATTTTTATAAATAATAAAATAATAAAATAAATTTCTCAACAAAATTATGTATATTTTTCCATATATGTTATGATTCAATTTTTTTAAACAGATATATTGTTACAAATATAGTAACCGAATCTATTATTTTTATTATAATATTATTTTAGTTATACGTTTATGTTAAAATTTTATTATTCTTAACTTATTTTTAGGCAAATTAAAATTTATTATTTAAATTTATATAATACATGATATAGTTTCCAAACATTCTCTCTCTATTTAATTATGAATATAAATGAAAGTTGTGGTTTTCAAATAATATCATCCTTTCATAATTATTAAATGATATTATTCTACTTTCACCTTTATTTGATCTAATTTATAAATTATTTATAATTTTTAGATATTATATAATTAATAAAAAAATTCAAATATTATTGTTACTAATTTTTAAAACGGATATATATTAATCAATCAATAAAGAAAATATTAGGTCATTTTGTTCAATGTCCTAATAAAAGTATAAAAACGGATATAAAACTGTAATTTAGATTTGTCATCCCTTTACCCTTAAGGCCCAGAGATATGTCTTGTACAGATATAAGCAAAAAATATTAAATTGCTAAAAAGTGGGTCGTGCGGACTAGCGGTATGGCCGTATGTTAGAAATACTAATAAAATTAATATATAATATTTTATATAAAGAAATACTTTTATATAGTTTTAAAATATAATATCTGATCATAAAAAATATTAAAATATAACTTTTAAAAGAAGTTATGATATTTAAATTATTTAAATTTTAAATGTTAGGCATAGCGAGACATGACTGGACATAGTTTTTTTTTAAGTTTTAGTCTTACGGGATAACTCATTGCCATTCAGAAAAATATTATCTGATATGGGTATGATCAACGAACGCGTACTGACTACTTTGACACTTATGTCTCCAGCATGGACCAAAATTTGAGTGATAATTCATAATCATATAGTACAATGATTATAATTATAAATGAACACGAAAATTTTAAACAATAGAGATTCAAATTTTTGGTGAGGATAAAAATATGACTCTTTAAATATATTATATAAAATACAAGCATATATATATAACAAAAACTATAAACAATAATAAAAACTAAAAACTTATATTTCAATAATTGATCAACGGTGTACCAAGGATTTGATTATAGTATGATTACAAAAGTTTAAGCCAAACTCATTAAAATAATGGGTAGACTTAGTTAACCTATGAATTTTAGCTTATTCTATACACCTAGGCCTCACATGATAACTGATTATAAAATTTTAATTCATTGAATGTTTACTAATTCTGGCATTTAAATATCTTTTTCATTTTATTTTTGTTTTAAAAAACATTATACACACGATGGAACTATGTGCTGGATAATTTCAAAAATTTAAAGGTTATATTACTACTAATTAGAGCTTCAATTTGTTTTCTTGTACCTTTGTTGTTCGTATTCAGATTAAACGCAAACGACAGACCCATATGATTGACAAAATATGTTAGTTTCAAACGCTTCTAATACGCTTTTATTTCATTTATCTAATAGTATTAGAGATCATTTAAAAATATTTGGCAAAATAAAAATTTATTTGAAAGAAACATACAAACATATTTATTGAATTTTGATTACATCCACGTTCGAGAATAAAATACTAGAAAACACATTATTTGTAAGTTTATAAATATGCACATTATTAAAAACATGTTTATCGACAATCTGAAAAGAAAAGCATCACTTAAAGCGAACATTTAGGCAAAAAAAAAACACACACACACAAGGCTTTAAAAACAATATCTGAGCGTAAATCTCCACTGCATAGTTTTAAAGGAAGAGATCACCTTTAGGTCTGTTAAAGAGACCCCTACAAGAACAGGCAGAGCGAAGTGTGACATAGAAAAGCCGAATATGCGAAAAAATAACCAACAAAGCCGTGATTATAGCAAGGACAATGATGATGCGTAAGCTCCACTCAATTTCTTTCTCGCGGTACAAGATCATTGTTGCCGTGAAGGCAATAATCATAGAGGTCACTGAAGCAAATAATGTGAAAAGTCCGAACATTAGTTTTTTTGGTAAGAACTGCCGGAAGTCTTCTTTTGCATACCGAGAAGTCAAGATCGACAAGAATATTACGACAGATAACACAGCAGAAAAGAGGGCAACTGAATCTGATAGAATAAAGACAGCAAACCAATTGTTAAGTTTAAATCTTGGGAAGCCATCTTTTTCATTGTTTCCACCAGGTAAAGCAAAGGCGGATGCATAGACCACAGTCACTATCAGCGTTGCTGCAAGCATACACGCTGTTGCAGTTTCTTTCATCCATTTCTCTGCTTCTTTGCGTAAATTCTCATGTTCTTTCATAAATATATCTTCCGCTGTCTCCCCATCTATGTTTTTCTTCTTAATGTATTCACGAGGAACAATCTTTTCAATGGCCTGAGATGCGATTTGAAAAGATTTTTAGTTATATATATATATATATATATATATTGCAGATTACTTTTAGCGTACCTTGAACCAAAGAAGCTCTCTTTGCATTTGAAGCGCTGGTCCTGATACAACTTGTAGACGATCCTTAGGTGGTAAACGTGCCACAAGATGCAACAAGTTATTTCTGAGTTCACCTTCTCTTTGAGGTGATGCTCCCGATTCAGCTGGTGGTGCAACTAATGAAGATACTCGTGATTCAGCTGGTGGTGCAACTGATGAAGATGCTACTGATACAGCTGGTGGTGCAACTATAGGATCTTCTATGTGACATGCTAACAAAGTTTTGATGCCCCCGATTTCATAGATTATGCTAAAGATACGTTCATGACGATTTATGGCAGCAATGTGGAACAAACTAAGACCCCTCTCATCCGCCATTTGTATTAATTCTGGGTAAGAACGAATAAGAATATACTAAAAACTCATAATTTCCCGATTCTGCGGCGTCAAAGTGTAGTCGTGGAGGTGAATTTATAAACTTCCTTAAACGGTCCCTTGGCAATTTCAGAACTGTTCTCCATAACTCTTCCACTAGCTGATGAGCACATGGATCCATTTTTTCTCCAAAAAATAAGCCCACAACAAAAAAAAAAACAAAATTGTGTGTTAGTTGTGATTTGAATGGATAGCATCAAGTTGTGCATTCTTCTACTTACTTGAATTTGCTAAATTCTTATTGGAATGCTTGCGAGCCATTAAATGCAAAGCTGTCTCGTTCGTGTTGAGAATTGGAGTCAGGGCTAGTACTTTATTCCCTTTTCCTTTTTTCCACATCCACAGAGCTACATCTGCGTATACACTTGACTGAGAAAAAGGCCAAACTTGAACGAAAACAAACACAAAGCTATTTTAGGGTACTTGGATTACCATAAAGATCAGCTGATATCATCATAAGAAAGAGTTTTATAAACTTATGGTCATTTGTATCTGCCAAATTTGTTTTCCCATAAAGGTATTTAACCATTTCTCCATGACCGAACAAAGTGGCCACATGTATTGGATATAAACCTTCAGCACCGGTAATATTTGGGAGATCTGAGTTTTTTTTTTATCAACATCTTCGCAATCTCGACAACTCCTAATGCAGCAGCAAAACTTAAGGCTGTATTGTTGTCTTTGTCTTCTATAGCCAAGTCCTTCTCATTCATTTTGTCAATGAGATTTCTTACAAACTTCTTGTGTTTTCCTTTAACAGCAATGTGAAGCGCAATCTCCAAATTATGGGTAATTCTTGCTGTGAGAATACTGTTTTGACCGCTGATTATATTTTCGGCTGTTTTCCAATCTCCTCTCATAGCTGCTTTATGTAGCTTAATGTACGTGGCTTCGTCTGGAGAGAAAAAAATACATGAAAAAGGAAGAAATAAGAAAGAGAGAAAAAATTTGAAAACAATCAAGAGAGGTTAGATGAAGTATTGCATACATTCAGACAAAAGATTACCCTCCACATTGTGCAGTGTAGAATTAAGTTAATTTTCTAATGTTTAAGTTAATTGTATATAAAAATGATTCATACAATGTAGAATTAATAAAGAAAAATAAAATTATTTTCTGTAGAAATATTAATGATCTGTTTAAAGATTTAAAAATTTAATGAATGATTATTTTCCATAACTTAGAACATCCTCATTCGTGAGAGATTCATTGAGTATCTCACTAATACAATATTAATATTGTTAGTATATTGTTTGATTTTTGAAACTTATCTTAACATTTCACCTCCATTAGAGAGATACTTACTCAATAGATCTCTCATTAATACAATGTACTACTTTTTATATAATTTAGTTTTTGAAATAAATTTAAACATATTATTTATATAATATTAAACATAATAAATCTAAATAGTTTTAACAAAATATCAGTGTATAAGTTAAACTTATGCATACTGGAGTTTGCAAAAATAAAATAAAATTTTATTTTATGATTCATTAAATATAATACATAAAAATAACAACATAAAATTATTTAATATCAATTTTAAACTATGGTGTATTTAAGTTCTCATATGAACAAAGGTAAAACAATAATAAATATTTGATATGTGACCACAACATGTAGTTCTCATTTTCTCAAGAGGTTCTACTTCTACATGTACAATCGACTGCCCTACTCTTTCTTCTTCTTTTTTTTTCTTAAAGAAAATAGATGAAAAACTCTATGATAACTTCGTAATGGATGCACTCTTACATATAGGTGTATACGCAAATTTATTTTTCAAATGTTATTTCATTCTTCCTTCTATACCAATTTATTTTTCAAATGTTATTTCATTCTTCCTTCTATACCAATTTCTATGTACAAATGTTATTTCATTCTTCCTTCTTTATCCCCTTTCGTTACTCTTTATTTCTTATCTTCTGCTCTATTTTTGATACATATTATAATATAATGAAAAGTTTTATATTATATAGTACAATTTTTATATTAATGAAAATTAACTAAAATTTTCAAAAGAAAATAAAAGTAGAGAAAATAACTTCAGCAAAAATAAGTAGAGAACAAATTTGATAGAAAAAAACAAGAGATTTGATATGTAGTTATACTATAAATTGCATGTAATTTTAATTATTCCTTTTCTTTTAGAGTTATTCTTATGGGATTTTTTTCTTTTTTTTCATTTTGATGTTCTTTATACATTTATTAAAACGTAAGTTAGTTTTTGGTCTTGGTTACGAGAAAAAACTCCCAATAAAAGATTACCGTAATTTGGCACTATAGTATTTTCCATGTCTTCGGCATTGTCAAACCCTTGCGTTCTTGTAGAGGAGGATCCCGGTATTGCAGCATCAGACTGATTACAACTCTCCATATTTGCCATGTTTCCTGACGTGAATCAAAAACTTTCTTTCAAGTGATGTCAACAACATATAATTTATCAGAGTTATATCCATTAGTCTAATTATGTGTTTATTACATCTATTCCGAGCCACGCCATAAGCATATTTAAACCTTTTCTTAATTTAATTTTCAACGAAAAAAATAACACATAATTTGAGTAATGGATATAACTTTAACCCTAAAACTAGGTATTATCAGCTTGTGTGTGATTTAATTTTTATATAACATAACCAAATAACTTGTAGAGATATATAATATATATGTAACTTATACATGCAAAGTTTTATACTGCTAATTTTTACTTGTACCTATCATTTTTGGTAATTGTTTTCTTTATTATCACATAAAATATTACTTTTTCCTAATTATTTTTTGCTAATGATTATTTTAATTTTATAGTAATTTTATATGCTTCATACAGTGTAGAATCAGAAAATAAAAATAAATTTATTTTTTGTAGAAATATTAATAATTTATGAAAAGATTTAAAATTTTAATTGATGAATGATTCTTTTCAATGACTCACAACATCCTCATTAGTGAGATACAAATTAAGTATCTCACTGATATAATATTTATATTTTTGGTATCGTTGGATTTGAGAAACTTTTCTTAAAAGTTTACCATCATTAGGGAGATACTCAACAATCTCTCATTAATAAAATATAATACTTTTATATAATTTATTTTTGAAGTAAATCTAATATATTAATTTACATAATAATACACATAATATTAGCAATATAGCAATCTATAGTTTAAACTTATGCACAATTGATTTGATAAATAGATATTTATATTATGATCTATAAAATCATAAAAGTAATAAATAATAAATAACAACATACAAATGATTTAATATCAGTTTTAAACTATGGTGTATTATAGTTCTCATATAAATAAAGCTAAAGCAATAATAAATATTTGACATGTGTCCACAACATGTAGTTCTCAATTACTCAAGAGGTTCTAGTTCTACATGTACAATCGACTGTCCTGCTCTTTCTACTTCTTTTTTCTTAAAGAATATAGATGAGAAACTCTATAATAACTTCCTAATGGAGGCACTCTTAATATAGGTGCATAAGCAAATTTATTTTTCAACTATCCTGGATCATTTCTAAGAGATATCACAGAATACTGATATTTTTATTTAATAAAGTAATGATTATATTTTTGATGTTTAAAACCTTAAACCCTTTGTTATAAAGTTCATTCTGTGCTTTTATAACATATTTGATATTAAGGTCACAAGTGTTTTTTGGTAAAATATGAAATATTTTTACTGGTTGACATAATAATCTAGTAATCTATATATTTTTTATACCAATTTCTATGTACAAATGTTATTTCATTCTTCCTTCTTTATACTCTTTAGTTACTCTTTTTCTTATCTTCTTCTCTATTTTTGATACATATTATAATATAATGAAAAGTTTTATAATATATATTACAATTTTTATAGTAATGAAAATTAACTAAAATTTTTAAAAGAAAACAAAAGTAGAGAAAATAACTTCAGCAAAAATAAGTAGAGAACAAATTTGATAGAAAAACAAGAGATTTGATATGTAGTTATACTATAAATTGCATGTAATTTTAATTATTCGTTTTCTTTTAGAGTTATTCTTATGGGATTTTTTTTTTTCATTTTGATGTTCTTTATACATTTATTCAGACGTAAGTTAGTTTTTGGTCTTGGTTACGGGAAAAAACTACTTTCCCGCCAGAAGTACGAGAAAGAACATCTCAAGCCTGATTTCCCGTTGGTTCGCTCATGAGTAGTTTGACATAACTCTTTATCCAACCCGGTTTGTTTTCTATTGTTTTTTAATTGTTTTCAATCAAAGAAAATACATGCTTATGCTCCTGTAATTAAACTCGATGTTCCATTTCGGTAATATAATTTACATTTTATCAAGAAAAGAAAAAACTCCCAATAAAAGATTACCGTAATTTGGCACTACAGTAATTTCCATATCTTCGGCATTGTCAAACCCTTGCGTTCTTGTAGAGGAGGATCCCGGTATTGGAGCATCAGACTGATTACGACTCTCCATGTTTTCCATGTTTCCTGACGTGATTCAAAAACTTTCTTTCAAGTGATGTCAATAACATATAATTTATCTGAGTTATACCATTAGTCTAATTATTTGTTTATTACATCTAGTTCGAATCACGCCATAAGCATATTTAAACCTTTTTTTAATTTAATTTTCAACGAAAAAAATACACATAATTTGAGTAATGGACATAACTTTAACCCTAAAACTAGGTATTATCAGCTTGTGTTTGATTTAATTTTTATATAACATAACCAAATAACTTGTAGAGATATATAATATATATGTAACTTATAAATGCAAAGTTTTATACTGCTAATTTTTACATGTACCTATCTTTTTGGTAATTGTTTTCTTTATTATCACATAAAATATTACTTTTTCCTAATTATTTTTTTGCCAATGATTATATTAATTTTATAGTAATTTTATATGCTTCATACAGTGTAGAATCAGAAAAGAAAAATAAATTTATTTTTTGTAGAAATATTAATAATTTATGAAAAGATTTAAAATTTTAATTGATGAATGATTCTTTTCAATGACTCACAACATCCTCATTAGTGAGATACACATTAAGTATCTCACTGATATAATATTTATATTTTTGGTATCGTTGGATTTGAGAAACTTTTCTTAAACGTTTACCATCATTAGGGACATACTCAACAATCTCTCATTAATAAAATATAATACTTTTATATAATTTATTTTTGAAATAAATTTAATATATTAATTTACATAATAATACACATAATATTAGCAATATAGCAATCTATAGTTTAAACTTATGCACAATGGAATTTGATAAATAGATATTTATATTATGATCCATAAAAACATAAAAGTAATAAATAATAAATAACAACATACAAATGATTTAATATCAGTTTTAAACTATGTGTATTATAGTTCTCATATAAATAAAGCTAAAGCAATAATAAATATTTGACATGTGTCCACAACATGTAGTTCTCAATTTCTCAAGAGGTTTTAGTTCTACATGTACAATCGACTGTCCTGCTCTTTCTACTTCTTTTTTCTTAAAGAATATAGATGAGAAACTCTATAATAACTTCCTAATGGAGGCACTCTTAATATAGGTGCATAAGCAAATTTATTTTTCAACTATCCTGGATCATTTCTAAGAGATATCACAGAATACTGATATTTTTATTTAATAAAATAATGATTATATTTTTGATGTTTAAAACCTTAAACCCTTTGTTATAAAGTTCTTTCTGTGCTTTTATAACATATTTGATATTAAGGTCACAAGTGTTTTTTGTAAAATATGAAATATTTTTACTGGTTGACATAATAATCTAGTAATCTATATATTTTTATACCAATTTCTATGTACAAATGTTATTTCATTCTTCCTTCTTTATACTCTTTAGTTACTCTTTTTCTTATCTTCTTCTCTATTTTTGATACATATTATAATATAATGAAAAGTTTTATAATATATATTACAATTTTTATAGTAATGAAAATTAACTAAAAGTTTTAAAAGAAAACAAAAGTAGAGAAAATAACTTCAGCAAAAATAAGTAGAGAACAAATTTGATAGAAAAACAAGAGAATTGATATGTAGTTATACTATAAATTGCATGTAATTTTAATTATTCGTTTTCTTTTAGAGTTATTCTTATGGGATTTTTTTTTCATTTTGATGTTCTTTATACATTTATTCAGACGTAAGTTAGTTTTTGGTCTTGGTTACGGGAAAAAACTGCTTTCCCACCAGAAGTACGAGAAAGAACTTCTCAAGTCTGATTTCCTGTTGGTTCGCTCATGAGTAGTTTGACATAGCTCTTTATCCAACCCGGTTTGTTTTCTATTATTTCTTAATTGTTTTCAATCAAAGAAAACACCTGCTTATGCTCCTGTAATTAAACTCGATGTTCCATTTCGGTAATATAATTTACATTTTATCAAAAAAAAACTCCCAATAAAAGATTACCGTAATTTGGCACTACAGTAATTTCCATATCTTTGGCATTGTCAAACTCTTGCGTTCTTGTAGAGGAGGATCCCGGTATTGGAGCATCAGACTGATTACAACTCTCCATGTTTTCCATGTTTCCTGACGTGATTCAAAAACTTTCTTTCAAGTGATGTCAATAATATATAATTTATCAGAGTTATACCATTAGTCTAATTATTTGTTTATTACATCTAGTTCGAGCCACGCCATAACCATATTTAAACCTTTTTTTAATTTAATTTTCAACGAAAAAAATACACATAATTTGAGTAATGGATATAACTTTAACCCTAAAACTAGGTATTATCAGCTTGTGTTTGATTTAATTTTTATATAACATAACCAAATAACTTGTAGAGATATATAATATATATGTAACTTATAAATGCAAAGTTTTATACTGCTAATTTTTACATGTACCTATCTTTTTTGTAATTGTTTTCTTTATTATCATAAAATATTACTTTTCCTAATTATTTTTTTGCTAATGATTATATTAATTTTATAGTAATTTTATATGCTTCATACAGTGTAGAATCAGAAATGAAAAATAAATTTATTTTTTTGTAGAAATATTAATAATTTATGAAAAGATTTAAAATTTTAATTGATGAATGATTCTTTTCAATGACTCACAACATCCTCATTAGTGAGATACACATTAAGTATCTCACTGATATAATATTTATATTTTTGGTATCGTTGGATTTGAGAAACTTTTCTTAAACGTTTACCATCATTAGGGAGATACTCAACAATCTCTCATTAATAAAATATAATACTTATATATAATTTATTTTTGAAATAAATTTAAGATATTAATTTACATAATAATACACATAATATTAGCAATATAGCAATCTATAGTTTAAACTTATGCACAATTGAATTTGATAAATAGATATTTATATTATGATCTATAAAAACATAAAAGTAATAAATAATAAATAACAACATACAAATGATTTAATATCAGTTTTAAACTATGTGTATTATAGTTCTCATATAAATAAAGCTAAAGCAATAATAAATATTTGACATGTGTCCACAACATGTAGTTCTCAATTTCTCAAGAGGTTCTAGTTCTACATGTACAATCGACTGTCCTGCTCTTTCTACTTCTTTTTTCTTAAAGAATATAGATGAGAAACTCTTTGATAACTTCCTAATGGAGGCACTCTTAATATAGGTGCATAAGCAAATTTATTTTTCAACTATCCTGGATCATTTCTAAGAGATATCACAGAATACTGATATTTTTATTTAATAAAATAATGATGATATTTTTGATGTTTAAAACCTTAAACCCTTTGTTATAAAGTTTATTATGTGCTTTTATAACATATTTGATATTAAGGTCATAAGTGTTTTTTGGTAAAATATGAAATATTTTTACTGGTTGACATAATAATCTAGTAATCTATATATTTTTTATACCAATTTCTATGTACAAATGTTATTTCATTCTTCCTTCTTTATCCTCTTTAGTTACTCTTTTTCTTATCTTCTGCTCTATTTTTGATACATATTATAATATAATGAAAAGTTTTATATTATATAGTACAATTTTTATAGTAATGAAAATTAACTAAAATATTTAAAAGAAAACAAAAGTAGAGAAAATAACTTCAGCAAAAATAAGTAGAGAACAAATTTGATAGAAAAACAAGAGAATTGATATGTAGTTATACTATAAATTGCATGTAATTTTAATTATTCGTTTTCTTTTAGAGTTATTCTTATGGGATTTTTTTTTCATTTTGATGTTCTTTATACATTTATTCAGACGTAAGTTAGTTTTTGGTCTTGGTTACGGGAAAAAACTGCTTTCCCACCAGAAGTACGAGAAAGAACTTCTCAAGTCTGATTTCCTGTTGGTTCGCTCATGAGTAGTTTGACATAGCTCTTTATCCAACCCGGTTTGTTTTCTATTATTTCTTAATTGTTTTCAATCAAAGAAAACACCTGCTTATGCTCCTGTAATTAAACTCGATGTTCCATTTCGGTAATATAATTTACATTTTATCAAAAAAAAACTCCCAATAAAAGATTACCGTAATTTGGCACTACAGTAATTTCCATATCTTTGGCATTGTCAAACTCTTGCGTTCTTGTAGAGGAGGATCCCGGTATTGGAGCATCAGACTGATTACAACTCTCCATGTTTTCCATGTTTCCTGACGTGATTCAAAAACTTTCTTTCAAGTGATGTCAATAATATATAATTTATCAGAGTTATACCATTAGTCTAATTATTTGTTTATTACATCTAGTTCGAGCCACGCCATAACCATATTTAAACCTTTTTTTAATTTAATTTTCAACGAAAAAAATACACATAATTTGAGTAATGGACATAACTTTAACCCTAAAACTAGGTATTATCAGCTTGTGTTTGATTTAATTTTTATATAACATAACCAAATAACTTGTAGAGATATATAATATATATGTAACTTATAAATGCAAAGTTTTATACTGCTAATTTTTACATGTACCTATCTTTTTGTAATTGTTTTCTTTATTATCATAAAATATTACTTTTCCTAATTATTTTTTTGCTAATGATTATATTAATTTTATAGTAATTTTATATGCTTCATACAGTGTAGAATCAGAAATGAAAAATAAATTTATTTTTTTGTAGAAATATTAATAATTTATGAAAAGATTTAAAATTTTAATTGATGAATGATTCTTTTCAATGACTCACAACATCCTCATTAGTGAGATACACATTAAGTATCTCACTGATATAATATTTATATTTTTGGTATCGTTGGATTTGAGAAACTTTTCTTAAACGTTTACCATCATTAGGGAGATACTCAACAATCTCTCATTAATAAAATATAATACTTATATATAATTTATTTTTGAAATAAATTTAAGATATTAATTTACATAATAATACACATAATATTAGCAATATAGCAATCTATAGTTTAAACTTATGCACAATTGAATTTGATAAATAGATATTTATATTATGATCTATAAAAACATAAAAGTAATAAATAATAAATAACAACATACAAATGATTTAATATCAGTTTTAAACTATGTGTATTATAGTTCTCATATAAATAAAGCTAAAGCAATAATAAATATTTGACATGTGTCCACAACATGTAGTTCTCAATTTCTCAAGTGGTTCTAGTTCTACATGTACAATCGACTGTCCTGCTCTTTCTACTTCTTTTTTCTTAAAGAATATAGATGAGAAACTCTTTGATAACTTCCTAATGGAGGCACTCTTAATATAGGTGCATAAGCAAATTTATTTTTCAACTATCCTGGATCATTTCTAAGAGATATCACAGAATACTGATATTTTTATTTAATAAAATAATGATGATATTTTTGATGTTTAAAACCTTAAACCCTTTGTTATAAAGTTTATTATGTGCTTTTATAACATATTTGATATTAAGGTCATAAGTGTTTTTTGGTAAAATATGAAATATTTTTACTGGTTGACATAATAATCTAGTAATCTATATATTTTTTATACCAATTTCTATGTACAAATGTTATTTCATTCTTCCTTCTTTATCCTCTTTAGTTACTCTTTTTCTTATCTTCTGCTCTATTTTTGATACATATTATAATATAATGAAAAGTTTTATATTATATAGTACAATTTTTATAGTAATGAAAATTAACTAAAATATTTAAAAGAAAACAAAAGTAGAGAAAATAACTTCAGCAAAAATAAATAGAGAACAAATTAGGTAGAAAAACAAGAGATTTGATATGTAGTTATAATATAAATTGCATGTAATTTTAATTATTTGTTTTCTTTTAGAGTTATTCTTATGGGATTTTTTTTTTGATGTTCTTTATACATTTATTCAGACGTAAATTAGTTTTTGGTCTTGGTTACGGGAAAAAACCTCCCAATAAAAGATTACCGTAATTTGGCACTACAGTAATTTCCATATCTTCGGCATTGTCAAACCCTTGCGTTCTTGTAGAGGAGGATCCCGGTATTGGAGCATCAGACTGATTACGACTCTCCATGTTTTCCATGTTTCCTGACGTGATTCAAAAACTTTCTTTCAAGTGATGTCAATAACATATAATTTATCAGAGTTATATCCATTAGTCTAATTATGTGTTTATTACATCTAGTTCGAGCCACGTCATAAGCATATTTAAACATTTTCTTAATTTAATTTTCAACGAAAAAAATAACACATAGTTTGAGTAATGGATATAATTTTAACCCTAAAACTAGGTATTATCAGCTTGTGTGTGATTTAATTTTATATAACATAACCAAATAACTTGTAGAGATATGCAATATTTATGTGTATATATATTAGCCCTCTTCGGTTATATGTGTATACACACACACATATATATATATATATGTATATATTGTAGAGATATACAATATATATGTTTAGATATACATATACAATATATATGTGTAGAGATATAACCCTAAAGTTTTATACTGCTAATTTTTACATGTACATATCATTTTTTGGTAATTGGTTTCTTTATTATCACATAAAATGTTAAATTTTCTTAATTATTTTGTGCTAATGATTATTTTACTTTTATCGTAATTTTATATGATTATACAGTGTAGAATCATAAATGAAAAATAATTTTTTTGTAGAAATATTAATAATTTATGTAAAGATTTAAAATTTTAATTGATGTATGATTCTTTTCAATAACTCACAACATCCTCATTAGTGAAATACACATTAAATATCTCACTGATATAATATTTATATTGTTGGTATCGTTAGATTTGAGAAACTTTTCTTAAAAGTTTACCATCATTAGGGAGATATTCAACAGATTTCTCATTAATATAATATACTACTTTTATATAATTTATATTTGAAGTAAATTTAATATATTAATTTACATAATAATACAGATAATAACTATACATAATATTAGCAATATAGCAATGTATAGTTTAAACTTATGCACAATTGAATTTGATAAATATATATTTATATTATGATTTATAAAAAACATAAAAGTAAGAAACAAATAAATAACAATATAAAAATTATTTAATATCAATTTTAAACTTTGGTGTATTTAAGTTCTCGTATAAATAAACAATATAAATTGACATGCTCAATAGGTTCTACTTCTACATGTAGAATCGACTCTCCTGCTCTCTCTCTCTTCTTCTTTAAACCAAGGGTCAAATTTCAAACAACAATGTTTTTAACTAAGATATTGGACAAAACATAGTAGAAAACTAACATAGTTACACCTACAAAGCCAAAGACACAAAGGATATAATACCCAAAACAGACACTAAACAAATGATGATAGATTCTTTCAATTAACAAGACAGACCGATTCTAATGTTATAGTAAGAACTTAAATACAAGATAGACCGATTCTGACTGTTATAATAATTTTGACATATATCGGAGTCTAGTGAAAGGATCAAATTTTATGTAGCAAGATACACTCTCAATTTAAAAAAAAAAACGAAAAAAGAAATGTCAGATACGGTAGCTAAAAAACTCACTTCAAAAAGGGAGAATAAGAAAATCAGTTCGTCGTACATTTTGAGAAAGATAAAATCTAGTTCCTTCTAAAAAAGAAAATAAAAGATTTCTATACCCGTACCTTCAATATATTTGTCTTTGACAAGAAAATGAACAGTTAATAAGAGGCTCTCAAGGATGCAGGTCAATGGTTGTGAAAAAGCCAACTGCTGCTTATAAAGAACTCGGTTGATAAAAATAAGGGAAGACGCAATAAGCTTGAAAGCTTCTGAATCAATTTCAAATCAACAAACTGATTAAAATAAACTTGATGAAGCATTGACTTGTTCTTATTGTTTTTTAATAAGAAAAAGATATGAATATACAAATTCGTACAGTTCCAACATCAAATGATGAAATGGAGGTGCCAAGATGAAGTTGAATATTTGGAGTTTTTTTTTTTATTATCATAAACAGATGTCAACGAATGGTAAATTATAACGTGAATCATCTTCTTCGCAAACCAAACCCACCATTGCCAGGTTGTCTTCGATATTAAATAAGCTTATTTGTAGTCCACTCACTAATTAGCTGCTTTATTAAGATATCTAATATGAAAGTTATGGTTGTTTTCTGAGAAAGATGTCTGCATATCTGAACTTGACATTATTCAACTTTAATAGCATTTTTCTGGTGAACCATAAGAAATTAGAAGACAGTCAACCTATCAGTGAAAAGCCCCAGATGTCAGTTTATCAGAGCCATTGTTTGATCTGAATTCCGATGTAAATCGCGTCTGGAATCCGAGTTTCAAAATAACAGCTGGTATGATATTATTTCACCAAACCCTAGTTGTTATAGTTTGGAAACCCTAGTTTATATTTTTTGGATAGTTCCTATTTTTAGAAAATTTGTAATTTGAGAAAGTTTCTATTAAAGGAATCTCTAGAATAGGAAAGATTCGTAAAGAGTAAAAGAATAGTTGTCTTTGTTGTGTAGTGGCTAAGGTGAGGGCTAACCGTGCATTTCTTACTTCAGCTTAAATTTTTCTATGACTGTTTAGTGTCTGAATATGTATTGTCTCTTTAATCGAGTCTGTTTCTTTCTTGTTATAACAAATTTAGGTGATTTAGATGATTTCAGTATTGTTTGACTCACATGTTGAGTATTAGTGTGTGATATATATGTAGAACTGTGTTAGAGGACTTGGACGGGATACTGCGATATAACCCGGGGTCATGTGTGCGGAGAGTACGGACGACAAGTTAATCTGTCTGATGTAGTGACCTAAGGTCGATAAAGTGTCCACTGGGTGGTGTGATTGGGCAATATCCCATAGAGTTAAGCCTCTTCGGCGGGTGGACGAGCACCTATCTCGTTTAGGGACCATTGCATATTTTTCTTGTTTACTTTAGGTACCGTGTTTGCTACATGTTTTGACTTGCGTGTTGTCCCTAACATCTCATAACTCATTGAGTAACTCCCCTATTGGTTACCCTTCTTTTCTCTTGCAGGTTTGTTAAGAAGGTTTTTGGCGGGATAGGATCGTGCTAGGGACCGAGTATCTCAATAAACGACATAACCGAACATAACCCATCAGAAATACCCAATCTAACTAAAATTTCATAAATTTTCATTCAAGTTTTAAGTTGTTAGTTTAATTTTGGCAAAAATTCAAAACCAAATATGACCGATACCCAATCTAACCAAACCAAAAGTATATTCTGTTATTTTTCGGACACTTACTACTTATTCAGAATGAACCAAATAAAAATCTGACCCAAACCAAAAACTGAACTTTCAGGGCTAATATTGTCTATGTAGACATGCTAATGCTCAGTGTTGGAGTTGGGATAGTTTTAACTGGGATTAATCATGAATATATACTTATAATATAAAAAATATATTATATCTATAAATATTTTCTAACATTTTTTATATCACACACTTAGAATAAGTAACGAATTTTATTTTTGGATTTGAAAAGTAACTTGTTGCTAAAAACAATATTACAATTATAATGGATTATTAGATTTAGGGGATTTTAAAAAAATCCTATTTATGTTTTATAATTTGAAAATACATTTTTCAAAAAAGTTATATTTTATATATCGGTATGAAAATTTTACCCTTATTTAATTTACAACATATTTCTTAATTTAAAAGAAGTCCAACCAAAGAGATGAATAGAGTCCCAAATAATGAGAGATATGTAAAAAGGATGACGTATTTTGCCTATTCCTAATCCTAAATGGAATGTAACGACATAGTGATCTGGTTGTTTAATCATTTGATAACCAGAGTCATTTTTGATGAAAAATCACTATGAGTCAGACTCAATAGAATTTGATCAATCCTTTTTTCTGCCCTTAAAGGTGGAAAAATGAACCAAGAATTCTCTTTCTTTATCATCTATTGAATCACTGTTCGCGAACCATTCACAAACATCGTGTGGGCTAATAATTTTCATTTTCTGTCTCATGGAAAATCCTTTTCGCTCAAGTTATTTTTTAAATGTTTATTATAGTTTTGAAAATAATTACAATTATTACTATAATTTTTAAAAGGTTTGAGATAAATATGTTTATTGATTCTGTATACCAAAGTCCACTTATAGATAAATCTCTATGAATTGTTTTGAACCAAGTTTCAGAAAATTGTTTGGTTGCAATAAGCTGAGAAGCTGCTGCTTCTATTTCAAATCAACAAACTAATAAAAAACAAAGTTAATGATGCATTTACTTTCACTAATTGTTTTCAGTAAGAAAAAATGATATGGATATACATAATACATAAAATTACAATATCAATTCGTATCAATGAAAATTAGTTGCAAAGGTGAAGTCAAATCTCTTTTCTTAAATCTTTACTAGGATTTGATTTCCAATGAATGCAATTTTTGATAAATTATATATGCTACGGATTGTTGCGGAAAAGTATGTTCACTATAAAGATATCATACATATGGATTTGTGCATATTGGATCTGATTGTTGTAGAGAAATCCAACTCATTGTAGAAATGCGGTACATGCAAAACCATACGTTGTGAATCTGAATGTTATGGAGAGTTTATCATCATAATCGAATATGTGACATATAATCATTAATCGAATATCATCATGATAAAATTTGACCAAATATTTTAATAATGAGATAATACACAAAGAAAAATCATAAATTGTACTATTTTTTTACTAATTAGGATTTTGTAGTTTTATGTAAATATCAAAATTTAGTTAAATATAATGGAGTTAAGAAATATATTCTGCAAATAGTTCACATTTAGTACATAATTGTAACTAGAGGTTTTCTTCAATTGGTAAGTTTGCCAAATATTTCTTCCCAAAAATATTAGCAGTGAGCATTTTGAGCCTAACTGATGAGGGCTTAGAGACTAACAACATCGGAGCTGAAGACAAGGTGAGCATTCCGGCCATGAGCCGCACAGCAAGTACCAGATCTGGAACCAAAAGCTTAAGAGAGGAGTTCAACACATTATTGGAGATTCTAGTTACACTCATTGAGCACGAAAAACTTAAAGAGATATCCATCGCTAAAGAAATCACTCGAGAGACTCATTTTGCTCCATAGAAGATGACAGCATCACCAAGCTCCAAACACATAGTGGAAACACAAGATGTAGACTATGTTGAGGATGTGAGATATCAAAGAATTTTCATCAACAGCAAAGGACATACGAACATTTGCTTGCAGTCCAAGAAATATAACATCATCTTCTTGCCGGTTCTACAAGACTGCATGGAGATTTATTTTTTTGTTATTTCAGGCAAGGAGGTCTTGGAGGCTACAAAGGATAATAGAGGCCTTCATAAGGCCCAGGAAACCGCATGTGAGTATTTAAATTTGAATTCTCATTAGTTTCCTTTTTTGTTTTTCAGGGTTTACTATTTTTAAGTTTTAAGACATTTTTTATTTTAGTTTTGAAATGAGTTCTTGTATTTCTTTTTGCTTTATTATTTTTGGCCTAAAAACCGTAGCTGCTGGACTATTTAATAAACTCTCTTGTCAGCTTTGTAGTGACGTTTTTGATATCAATAAAAAATCCTAATTTTTCTTCTTGGAGAAAAGAACATCTGACACCTTCTTTTCCCTTGTGTGAGAAGCCTTGTGGATTTAAGTGTCTCCAGACTTATCACGGATCAGTTCATAGATTCGTGTGGTGTCTATTATCCACATGTTTGTGTTTCAAATCACATTCCTCCTGTTCCAATTAGAAAGAGCCGCACGGCCAGCTAGTTACAACCCTATCGCTCCATCGCCAAGTAACTACACCATGTTTGGTCCTACTATCTGTTCTTCGTTTTGTTTGTATTTCTATCACCCATGGATCCACCTAGAGAGCACCACACAACAAGCTAGCTGATCCTCCACTACCTGCTTCACGGAGAGAGCAACCCTCCGTTTGTTCGCACATCTCCGAGAGAATAACCCTCCATTTGTTCTTACATCATCTGGTATCAGAGCTTAAAAGCTCCTGGCATTCAGGCCGTGTCCCTCCAATCTTTTTTCCATTTTTCTATATTATTACTTTATTTATATTTAAAAAAACAGAAAATCTATATATTGTTTTTAGGGTTTGATTTCAGTTTACTAGTGATACATTTCTTAGATTTCTTTTAGCACTTGATTTGTTGTTAGTGACTTATAGTTGCAAGAACTATGGGAGAAGAAATGCCACCAGTTACCATGCATCAACTACTAGAGGTTATAAGTACAATTATGACCGTCTGACATGTTTGGAAGCATAACCCCCACCTTTGAGGGGAGAACCAATATGTCAGGATCCTATGACTAGGCAACAGCGTGAAGAGGACACTGATGATGATATGTTTGGATGGGATGAAGATCATCCACCAGCCCCTAACCTTAACCAGCGACCTAAAAAGCCAGAGAGGGTCAGAGTCTGAGACATAAATGAAGATCAGCGGAGATATGGAGGAAAAGATGTGAAACTTACAACCCCCACATTTTATGGACATGTCAATCCATATGCTTATATCGATTGGGAGAAGAGAATGGACTACATATTTGAGTATTACAACTATTCAGAAGCAAGAAATGTGTCTCTAGCTGCCGCTCAAGTCACTGAAAATGCATTAGCATGGTGGGATAGAGATGTTACCGAGAGGAGAAGAATTAGACATGGATGTTGAGATAGATGCTTATTTAAGTGATAGAGTAATCAAGAGGAATGAACTAGTTGAAAAGGAACTAGACAAGAAAGGAAGCGGTTGGATATCAACTAGATAAGCAAACTAGGAAGCAAGGAGGTATGGGAGAAGGTATGGGCGCAGCATGGGTGAGGTATGGGCACCATTTACTGTTGAGAAACTGTTGGAGTAGCTCAGCCACAAGTCTCCTTCTCTTTTTCTCTCTTCTCCACGCCTCTTTCTTCTTCTCCTTGTAAAGTCTATATATATCCTTGTAAATCTCTTGTAAAAGATATGAGAAAGAAAAAGAAGTGAATAAGATTATTAAGACTTGCATAAACTCTCTCCATTCTTGCTACTCTTTCTCTCATTCTCCAATCATTCTTCATTCTCTCTTAACTTCAAATCTATATTTCTACATGGTATCAGAGCAAGGTTGAGCATTCCAAACGCTTAACTCCCTTATAATTCTTCTAGCACTCTACAAATCTTCTAATCTATAACAATATGTTGAAGAAGACCGTTGAAGCACCAAGTTAGGTGATGGTCCAAGAAGAAGAGGACTATCACATTGTACTATGGATAGGTGCGGCATTCCGAGAGGAAGCCGGGAGAGTCTTATGATAAGTGGCTTAGAGCGGATGGCTCTTTGAAGAATCAAGATCAAATCTATGAAGGGTTTAAGCCAAGATTGATCTTGATAGATGGAGAGTGAAGTTCAGACCAAGAGGCGTTCACCTAGGAAGTTGTGGAACGGTAAACAAGGCAACAAGGGAATCCAAGCACCATATGAGGAGACGATGGCGAGAGGAAGCCGGGAGACACATATGAGTAGCTATGGATAATGTTGTAAGGAAACCGAAGGAGAAACCACCTTGCAGACCTTATTAGGTGTGGTGATCCGAGAAGCAGCGGGAAGTGGCGTCCAACGGATAGAGTATACTCCCAAGAGTCATCAAGAGGAAGCCAATGACAATGTGAGTATTCTATGAGCTAGAAGATGTCATCCGAGGAGCTTGAAGTCAAGATTAAGTTTGAGACAAGAAGCCCGAGGAGACATGATCCGAGTGAAGCTTAGAGAAGACAAAGCCTAATCCGCAAGAAAGAGTAAAGGCCATAGGAGAGGAAGCCGTGGTCTCATTGAGGTTAGGAGTCATCAAAACCATCTTTGGAGCAAGCAAGGATCAGCTAGCGGATATCCTTATCATGGCATCATCTTCTATCAATGAGGATCACGTACATGGCAAGATTGGCCTTAAGGACACCTACCGACCAATCTTGAGGGGGAGTGTTGAAATATGTGATCTCTATGATAGAAGAATTCAAATCTAAGAGAAGGAGGGAAAGGAAACCTAGTTCACAAGGAACTAGAAGAAGTCTTGGTTAGGATGTAACTAGAAGAAAGGAAGCTGTTACATACTAACTAGAAGACTAACTAAGTGGAAAAGAGGAAGCAAAGGAGAGCATGGGGCGCCAGAACCAGGGCATGGGCACAAGCATGGAGGCGTCAGCAGCAGGGTATGGGCGCAGCTTGAACAGGAGTCAAACAGTTAGCTGCTACCTTCCCTCCTCTCTTCTTCACGCAAACTCCTCTCTTCTCTCCTTCCTTCTTCACGCCTCTTCTCTTCTTCTCTATGTAAAAACTCTATAAATATACATGTAATGTGATGCAAAGAGGGTTGTGAATAAGAGAATAAGAAGATTAAAAGAGTAAAGGAAGCTTTGTTTATCTTCCTAAAGGCGCCGGTGGAGCTTTAGCTCTCCCGCGCCATGCTTCTCCTTAGTTCATCTTATTTCATCAACCATTATCATTCTCATTCTCATCATCATTCTTATCATCATTCTCAAACAATAATCCCTCATTACATCAATACTCACGCCACCATCTTCATCCTAAACATTCTCCAAGTATCCTAACCTCAAACTCCTTATCATTCTCACGCCACAACTATCACTCTCTCAACAATTCCTAAGCCTCCATACTCTTTAATTTCAACATGGTATCAGAGCAAGTTGAGTGATCTAGCGCCTAATCTCTTGTTATTCTTCTAGCTCTCTTCAAAGTCTTCTAATCTATAATTATACACTTTCTTAGTTCTATTCACTCTGAGATTAATATCCTTGAGATCATAAGATCTTCAAGTTGTGAAAGGACTAAGGGTGTGTATTGTTACTAGAAAATGATGACAAATTGAGGGAGATTTCGTTGGGCTCTCCTTGGCTCCTTGCCTTGAGGAACTCGTTTTTCTTTTGTTAAACACATGAGAGAGAGATTTTCTGGGGTAATTTGTTCCTCCCATGCGTTTTTAATAGGGTGTGTGTGAGAGAGTAAATATCTTTCTTTGTGTTTCTTGTGTGTGGAGTGTAGATCCACATACAAAACTTTGAAAAGGGGTTGTATCAACATCAATCCCTCGGTGATCCTCTTTGGAAACAAGATCCAGAGGATTTTTAGAATCATTCATCCATGAAGAAGCTTGTCATGGCGTGATGGTCTTTGGCATGTATGGCGTGTGAAATAAGGCATCTAGGAGATGAAGAGTGTTTTTGGCGTGATGGTTTAGAAGAGGAGAAGGCTGGGTGGTGACCTTAAGTGGTGATCCAAGCAAGCTCCAAGTGAAAACAAATCATGGAACAGGAAGTAAAGTGGCTGGTGATCAAATGAAGACATCCAGCAAGAAAGAAGAGGAAGCATTAAACTGGCTGTACAAAAAACAGTCAAAGAAAGTGTGAATCTAGTTCACATAAGACTTCAAGGAAAATATGAGACAGCTCATAGTAAAACTTGGAGAAAAGGAGAAGCTTACCTTAGAAAGAGGAAGCTGAAGAAGGTTGAATCCCGGAAGAGACTTGCGGAAGAGAAGTGACAAGAGGAGTTCACATCTTTAACCCGGAAGAGACTTGCGGAAGAGACGTGACAAGAGGAGTTCACGTAGAAGACTTGCATGAAACAGAGATGAAGCACAAGACTGAGATGTTTCCTGCCAAGAAAAGGAAGTGGTCAATAATTTTTGATCAAACAAACACAGTTGATAAGAGAAAAATCAATTGTGGAAAAGAAGCAGTGAAGAGATAGTAAGCAATGTTTTTGGATGGGCTTGTGTTGTGATTCTTGAGAGTTTGATTCCAGTTATGTGATTGGAAACTCACATTCGCTTGTAACTTCAAGCGTTAAGGAGGAGAAGAGTAAGGCTGCTAAGAGAGGGAAACCTCAGAGGAAGAGGTTAAGAGAGATTGTTGCTCTGAGAAGAAGAAGAGCAACAGCGACTCAGTGAAGCTCTTGGCGAATTCTCAGCCTCAGTAACAGGCGAATCAAACTCTGCAAGACTCATTTCCAAGAAGTTCATGACTTCCAAAACCAATCTCATAGGCTAATGCTATCTTTCATTGGTGAATCTTTCAACAAGCGGAAGATTCAGATGGTCCAAGAAGTAGTTGCTCCAAGGTATTGATTAAAGGGTGCTTATGGAGGGTCATATTCTTCCACATGGTCTTCATCCTCTCTTGAGGCCGAATCACTTGATCCAGGAGGTCTTGAGAGAGTGGTGATCATACTCAACCATGTGGCGATCCAAGCGGAGCAATTTACAAGAAGAAGTGTGTATAGGCTCAAGCAAGCTATTCATGGTGGTGTTATGTGGAGGTAGATGATGTCCTTTGCGGCCTAATCCAAAATGGCTAGGAGATGGAAGCTTGTCTTAATTGGCAAGGGGGATAGATAGTCCAAGAGGAGGCGGCATCATTGGCATAATCAAGCTTAGTGCTCTTTCCTTTGCAAGAGTGGTCCCTTGGCAATGGGCTAGTCTTGAAGGGAAGTGTTGAAGAAGCGGTGAGCTCCAAATTATGCAACGGTCTTCCTTGTCAAATTTGGTTCTTCCCATACTCGAACCAAGCTTGAGGGGGAGTGTTGAAGAAGACCGTTGAAGCACCAAGTTAGGTGATGGTCCAAGAAGAAGAGGACTATCACATTGTACTATGGATAGGTGCGGCATTCCGAGAGGAAGCCGGGAGATTCTTATGATAAGTGGCTTAGAGCGGATGGCTCTTTGAAGAATCAAGATCAAATCTATGAAGGGTTTAAGCCAAGATTGATCTTGATAGATGGAGAGTGAAGTTCAGACCAAGAGGCGTTCACCTAGGAAGTTGTGGAACGGTAAACAAGGCAACAAGGGAATCCAAGCACCATATGAGGAGACGATGGCGAGAGGAAGCCGGGAGACACATATGAGTAGCTATGGATAATGTTGTAAGGAAACCGAAGGAGAAACCACCTTGCAGACCTTATTAGGTGTGGTGATCCGAGAAGCAGCGGGAAGTGGCGTCCAACGGATAGAGTATACTCCCAAGAGTCATCAAGAGGAAGCCAATGACAATGTGAGTATTCTATGAGCTAGAAGATGTCATCCGAGGAGCTTGAAGTCAAGATTAAGTTTGAGACAAGAAGCCCGAGGAGACATGATCCGAGTGAAGCTTAGAGAAGACAAAGCCTAATCCGCAAGAAAGAGTAAAGGCCATAGGAGAGGAAGCCGTGGTCTCATTGAGGTTAGGAGTCATCAAAACCATCTTTGGAGCAAGCAAGGATCAGCTAGCGGATATCCTTATCATGGCATCATCTTCTATCAATGAGGATCACGTACATGGCAAGATTGGCCTTAAGGACACCTACCGACCAATCTTGAGGGGGAGTGTTGAAATATGTGATCTCTATGATAGAAGAATTCAAATCTAAGAGAAGGAGGGAAAGGAAACCTAGTTCACAAGGAACTAGAAGAAGTCTTGGTTAGGATGTAACTAGAAGAAAGGAAGCTGTTACATACTAACTAGAAGACTAACTAAGTGGAAAAGAGGAAGCAAAGGAGAGCATGGGGCGCCAGAACCAGGGCATGGGCACAAGCATGGAGGCGTCAGCAGCAGGGTATGGGCGCAGCTTGAACAGGAGTCAAACAGTGAGCTGCTACCTTCCCTCCTCTCTTCTTCACGCAAACTCCTCTCTTCTCTCCTTCCTTCTTCACGCCTCTTCTCTTCTTCTCTATGTAAAAACTCTATAAATATACATGTAATGTGATGTAAAGAGGGTTGTGAATAAGAGAATAAGAAGATTAAAAGAGTAAAGGAAGCTTTGTTTATCTTCCTAAAGGCGCCGGTGGAGCTTTAGCTCTCCGGCGCCATGCTTCTCCTTAGTTCATCTTATTTCATCAACCATTATCATTCTCATTCTCATCATCATTCTTATCATCATTCTCAAACAATAATCCCTCATTACATCAATACTCACGCCACCATCTTCATCCTAAACATTCTCCAAGTATCCTAACCTCAAACTCCTTATCATTCTCACGCCACAACTATCACTCTCTCAACAATTCCTAAGCCTCCATACTCTTTAATTTCAACACAATACACCTTTCTAAGTTCTATTCACTCTGAGATTAATATCCTTGAGATCATTGGATCTTCAAGTTGTGAAAGAACTAGAATTGTGTATTATTATTAGAAAATGGAGACAAATAGAGTAGCAATCTCAGTCATGCTCAAAGGGAACAACTACCTTCTTTGGGCAAAAACCACTAAAACCATTCTTAGAGGCCGAGGACTTTGGCGTTATATTGAGCCAAAGGAGGAAGCGGAGGCGGTGGTGAGAAATGAGAAGGAGGAAGCTAAGGAAGAGCAAGAAGAACAGTACACTCTTTCTCTTCTTCAAAGCTCACTAGAACCATCCATCTTGGCGGCCTACTCATATGCGGATACCGCTAAGGAGCTGTGGGATATACTCAAGGGAGTATATGGAAATGTGTCAAACATATCAAGGATATTTGAGGTGAAGAGGGCGCTGAATGAGCTTCAACAAGAAGAGAAGCCATTCAAGGAAATGTTTGGGGAGTATAGAAGCTTGTGGGCCGAGTTGGAGATCTTGAGGCCACAAACTATAGACCCCAAGGAGTTAGGTGAAAGGCGTGACCAAGATCAAGTGTTTGGACTTCTCTTGGCACTCAATGCATCTTACAAGGATCTTATCAAGCACATACTTAGATTTGAGAAGCTGCCAAGTCTAGCGGAAGTATGTGGCTTGATACAAAGGGAGGAGGGCTCAAGAGACCTATTCCGAGCACCAAGTGAAGCTGCACATCTTGCAAAAAGGAATCTCATGTTTGAAAGAAGGGTGTTGGACTGTGAGCATTGTAAGATGAAACGGCATACCAAGGAGAAGTGTTGGACTCTCCATCCGCATTTGAGGCCTAAGCGGCTAAGGGAGAGTGGAAGTGGGCATAGGGCCTTCATGGGGGTTGCACAACCAGTTGAGGATACTGTCAAAAGATCAGAGTTTGAGGCTCTTATCAAGAGCCTAGCTAAGTTAACAGAATCTGGTAAGAGTTTCCTCAGCTCTAAAAGCGCCATAAGGAAGGGTAAAATGATTGTAGATTCCGGAGCCTCTCATCATATGATTAAGGATAAAGACTTGTTAAAAAATCTTGAGCCTTATCATGGAAATGTACAAGTAGCTAATGGAAGCTCAGTTCCGATTGAAGGGATAGGAAAGTTAGAACTTTTCAAGAAGGAAACAAAAGCTTTATACATGCCTAGTTTCTCATCTAATCTTCTATCAGTTCATAAAGCTACAAAGGATTTGGATTGTGTAGCATTGTTTGGGACTGACTTTGTTAAGTTTCAGGACCCTAAAACAAACAATGTACTCGGAGAAGGGAAGGTAGAGGATGGTGTGTATCTTTTGGAAGCAAATAAACAAGAGGATCCAATGGCTCTTGGAATGAAGGCAAATATAGAAGTTTCTGGTAGGAAAGAGATTGGAGATAGCCCATTATGGCATGAAAGGCTAGGACACCCAAGTTCAGCAGTTATCAAGATGGTCTTACCCAATCTCATTCAAGAAGAAGTAGTATGTGAAGCATGTGTACTAGGAAAACATTGTAGACAAGTTTTTCCTATCTCCTCCACAACTTGTGATGAAGTTTTTGGCATTGTACATTCGGATGTATGGACCGCACCATGTAATTCAAGGGATCAATATAAGTACTTTGTTTATTTCATTGATGATTACTCAAGATACACATGGGTCACACTCTTAAACTCCAAGGACCAAGTTTATGAAGCATTCACCAACTTCATTAACTATGTTTCTACACAATTCAAAACAACAATCAAGGTCTTAAGAAGTGATAATGGAGGAGAATATGTAAGCAAGAGATTTAAGGAGCTACTCAACAACTTTGGTATCATTCATCAAACATCTTGTGCATACACTCCACAACAAAATGGGGTAGCAGAAAGGAAAAATAGGCATCTAATGGAAGTAGCAAGGACTATCATGATTGCCAAAGGAGTACCTAAATCTCATTGGGGAGATGCGGTAATGACTTCAAACTATTTGATTAACCGGCTTCCAACAAAGAACTTGGAAGATAGATCACCGTTTGAAGTGTTGTACAAAAAGAAACCAAGCTTACATCACCTTAAGGCGTTTGGATGTAATTGTTTCATGTTTCTACCAGAAGGACAAAGAAACAAGCTTGAACCTAGAAGCATGAAGTGTGTTTTCATTGGATACTCACCAACTCAAAAAGGCTACAAGGTCTACAATCCGGAGACAAGAAGGGTATATGTGTCTAGAGATGTAAAGTTCAATGAAAAAGAAAGCTTTTATGGAGCCAAGAATCATGATACTCTTGAAGGTATAGTCTCATCATCTATGGATTTGATGCTGTTCAATGAAGCGCCAATAACAAGGGATGAAATACAAGGAGAGAATGCACCATCTGAGAGCATCATGGAACATGGAGATGCAGATGATACACATATGGAACCAGATCAGGATTCAGCTGAAGAAGAAGCGGATGTTGAGGAAGGAGAATCTGAGCCAATCATACCTCTAAGAAGAAGTACAAGACAGAGGCGACAACGTATTTTCTATGGCTACAACAATTCTGCTATGCTCCAAGGAGAGTCTAGTATGAGTAATCTTCCTTGTGTGATAGGAGAGTGTCCTGAGCGTACGGCGAGCTTAGATCTCGATCCTATTGGCGACAGCACTCTCATATCACAAGGAGGAGATCACACTCAAACTAGTATTATCACATATCCCATTGAGCATTTCTGTTCCTTGGCGACATTACCCATGGAGCATGAAGTGTTTCTCACAAAAATCAGCAAGGAATACATTCCAAGCTCATATGAAGAAGCATGTGAGAGTGAAGTATGGGTGAAAGCCATGGAAGAGGAAATGAAGTCCATGGAAAGGAATAATACTTGGTACTTAACCGACTTACCAAAGGATAAGAAGTCGGTTGGGAGTAGATGGGTGTATACGATCAAATACACAAGTGATGGGAAGATAGAAAGGTACAAGGCAAGGTTGGTAGCAAAAGGGTATACTCAAGTTTATGGGGAGGACTATACCGAGACATTTGCTCCGGTTGCTAAGCTTCATTCCATAAGAATACTAATCTCAGTGGCAGTAAACTTAAAATGGGATCTATGGCAGATGGATGTCAAGAACGCATTCTTGCAAGGAGACTTGGAAGAAGAGGTGTATATGGATCCACCCCAAGGATATCATAAGGAAGGCAACAAAGTTTGCAGATTGAAGAAAGCAATCTATGGGCTGAAGCAATCCCCAAGAGCATGGTACCAAAGGCTAAGCGCTTGTCTGTTGGAGAGAGAGTTCATTAGATCTGAAGCTGATCACACATTGTTCACAAGACAAAGTGAAGGAGGAACGGTTGTGGTATTAATATATGTGGATGATCTAATCATCACAGGAAGTGACAAAGATGGAGTAGATCAAACCAAAAAGATCTTGAAGGCCGATTTTGATATAAAGGACTTGGGGGAACTTAAGTACTTCCTAGGAATTGAGATGACACGGTTTGAAGATGGAATGTTCATCTCTCAAAGGAAATATGTGCTTGATCTCTTAGAAGAAACTGGGAAGCTAGGATCCAAACCGGCTAAAACTCCAATAGAAGAAGGCTATCAAGATAGTCCTGAGGGAGAGCCTTTGGAGAACATTAAGAGATATCAAAGGATGGTGGGCAAGCTCATCTATCTTACTATCACTAGGCCGGACATTTGCTTTGCAGTAAACCGTGTGAGCCAACATATGCAAAAGCCAACCACGCAGCATTGGAACATGATTGAAAGGCTGCTAAGATATCTGAAAAACAATCCCGGAAAAGGCATATGGATGAAGGCTAATGGAAACACAAAGGTTCAAGGATATTGTGATGCAGATTGGGCTGGAGATAAGAAGGATAGAAAGTCCACATCCGGTTTTTGTACCTATGTAGGAGGCAATCTAGTGACTTGGAGGAGTAAAAAGCAGAAGGTTATAGCCTTGTCTAGTGCTGAAGCCGAGTATAGAGCTATGAAGGAAGTGACGAAAGAACTTATTTGGGTAAAGGCATTCTTAGGGGATCTTGGAATACATGAAACTGAGGAAATGTTGCTATATTGTGATAATCAAGCTGCAATACATATAGCATCTAATCCGGTATTCTATGAAAGGACCAAACATATAGAGGTGGATTGTCACTTTGTAAGGGGAAAGATTCAAGAAGGAATCATTAAACCTGCCTTTGTAACAAGTGAGAACCAACTAGCTGATATCTTCACCAAAGCAACCTCATCTGTCACTTGTGATCGCATCCATAGCAAGATCGGTCTAAAGGATCTTCACCGACCAATCTTGAGGGGGAGTGTTGAGATAGATGCTTATTTAAGTGATAGAGTAATCAAGAGGAATGAACTAGTTGAAAAGGAACTAGACAAGAAAGGAAGCGGTTGGATATCAACTAGATAAGCAAACTAGGAAGCAAGGAGGTATGGGAGAAGGTATGGGCGCAGCATGGGTGAGGTATGGGCACCATTTACTGTTGAGAAACTGTTGGAGTAGCTCAGCCACAAGTCTCCTTCTCTTTTTCTCTCTTCTCCACGCCCCTTTCTTCTTCTCCTTGTAAAGTCTATATATATCCTTGTAAATCTCTTGTAAAAGATATGAGAAAAAAAAGAAGTGAATAAGATTATTAAGACTTGCATAAACTCTCTCCATTCTTGCTACTCTTTCTCTCATTCTCCAATCATTCTTCATTCTCTCTTAACTTCAAATCTATATTTCTACAATGGACAGGTCAATATTTAGGAAGATATGAGGTTCAACATACGGAACAGATATGTACAACCCTACTATCACAGGTAGCTGCAAAATAAGTTTTGGAAACTTTCTCAGAGAAACAAGTCAGTTGAAGAGTATTTTGAGACTCTTAAAAATCGGCTAGAAACTGAAGATGCTGAGGAGAGTTTGATGGCACATTTTCTTGATGAGATGCATGATAGGATTGCTAGAAAGATAGAACGGCAAACCTATCCTGATTTTGAAGAGCTCTTACATCTAGCAGTTCAGGCTGAACAACACATCAAAAGGAAGACCGCCTCTTCCCCTAGGAGCAAGCCGGCTTGGACACCTCTGCCCCCAAGGATGTTAAAGAAGGTCAAGTCAAAAGAAGAAGATCTAAGAGTCAAGAAGCCTACACCTGAAGCTTCCAAGGGAATGAGACCAGCTCAAAGATCTCGTGACATTACATGTTTTAAATGTCAGGATAAGAAACACTATGCAAGAGAATGTCTAAATCAAAGGATGATGATTATTAAGCTAAATGGCAAGTATGAGTCACAAGATGAGGCTGAAGAAGCGTATGTGGAGTATGAAGATGAGACTGTAAATTATCCAGATACAGTAGAGTTGTTGTTCATAAGGAGAGTTCTTAGTGTACTTTACGACCCAAAGACCATACAACGAGAAAACATATTCCACTCACGGTACACCATCAACTCTAAGGTATGTAGTTTAATTATTGATGGAGGTTCATGCACTAACGTCTAGCAAGTATTTGGTTGATAATTTAGGTCTCCATAAGACAAAATACCCTTGGCCATACAAACTTAAATGGCTCAACAACAAGACTGAGCTCAAGATCTCCAAGCAATTCATTATCCCCTTCATCATAGATAAGTATGCCAATAAGATAGTGTATGATGTTGTGCCCATGCAGGCTGGCCACTTGCTATTAGGGAGTTCCTGGCAATTTGATAAAGAGTCTGTGCACAATGGATGTACCAACTACTACTCTTTCACACACAACAACAAAAAGCACAACCTGGCACCTCAAACTTCCCAAGAAGTGCATGAGATGCAAAAATCTATGGAAAAGAAGACTCGGGTAAGTAAGATTAACCTCTACATCACTTCTATTTATGTTTCTAAGTCACTTGAGCCATGATCTTGAAGACTAAGGTGCTACTCATGATCTTGAAGAAAGGTTCAGTTTCAGGTCAAGAGCCATAACAACCACCAGAGGATGTTCTGGAGCTCTTAGAGAAGTTTATAGATGTTTTCAATGAAGAGATCCCACAGGCCTACCTTCAATTAGAGGAATTGAGCACCAGATTGATCTAGTACCCGATGCACCATTACCAAACCGAACAACCTATAGGATCAATCCTGAAGAAGCTAGGGAATTGGAGAAGCAATTTCAAGACTTGATGTCAAAGGGTTATATCAAAGAAAGCTTGAGTCACTATGTTGTACATGTTCTCTTAGTGCCAAAGAAAGATAGGACTTGACGGATGTGTGTTGAATGTCGAGCCATCAATAATATTACCATCAAATACTGGCATCCAATTATAAGACTATATGAATTATTGGATGAACTCAACGGTGCTACCATCTTTTCAAGATTGATTTAAGGAGAGGTTACCACCAGGTAAGGATGAAAGAAAGAGATGAATGGAAGATGGCCTTCAAGACTAAGTGGGGTATATATGAATGGATAGTAATGTCATTTGGTCTCACCAATGCTCCCAACACCTTTATGAGGCTCATAAACTACATTTCGAAAACCTACATTTGTAAGTTTGTTGTAGTTTATTTTGATGACATTCTTGTTTATTGTACTTGTCTTGCTGATCATCCAACCTATTTGGATCAAGTACTTTAGAGACTTTGGTTAAAACACTTGTATGAAAACCTAAAGAAATGTACCTTCTACACTGATCAAGTTATGTTTTTTAGGATTTGTTGTAAGTTCATAGGATTGAAGGTTGATGACAAAAGATCAAAGCGATACAGGAATGGCCTACCCCAACCACCATAGGGCATTTTAGGAGTTTTCATGGTCTGGCGAGCTTCTATATGAGATTTGTGTGAGATTACTGTACCATAGCTGCCCCACTCACTTCAGTGATCAAGAAGGATGCATTCAACAAGCTTAAGGATAGCTTAATCCATGCACCGGTTCTGGTACTTCCAAACTTTGATCAAATGTTTGAAATTAAATGTGATGCTTCTGGAACATGCATAGGAGCTATTTTGTCTCAAGGAGGAAAACAGTAGCATACGTCAGTGAGAAACTCACAGGAGCCACTGTCAACTAACCAACATATGATAAAGAACTCTATGCATTGGTAAGGTCTCTAGAAATATGGCAACATTATTTACTGTCCAAAGAGTTTATTATTTATACAGATCATGAGACACTCAATCATCTAAGAGGATATACCACACTTAAGAGGAGGCACGCCAAGTGGCTAAATTTTGTATAGACTTCTCCATATATCATCAAGTACAAGAAGGGTAATGAGAATATTGTAGCATATGCTTTGTCAAAAAGATACACACTGATCAGTACCATGGAAGCCAATATCATGGGGTTTGAGAATGATAAGGGCCTATATGAGACTGATCCAAATTTTCATGAGTGTACAAGGAAACCTGCAAAGTCGTTTATGGAGCTTATTATCATCAAGATGGATTCTTGTTCAGATACAACTGGCTTTGCATTCCCCAAGGTTCCATGAGGAAGTTATTAATCGGGGAAGCACATGGAGGAAGACTCATGGGTCATTTTGGTAGAGACAAAACTCTCAGTGTGCTCATGGATCACTTATACTGGCCCCATTTGAAGAGGGATGGGCAGCGGTTCTGTGTAAAGTGCATCACTTGCCTAAAGGAGAAATCCAGGTCACATCCTTATGGTTTATATATGCCTTTATCTATTCCTAACCTACCATGTGTAAATATTTCTATGGACTTTGTTCTAGGATTTCCACAAGTGAACCACAAGGATTCTATCTTTGTAGTTGTAGACATGTTCTCTAAGATGTCTCACTTTATCCTTTGCAACAAGACTAATGATGCCACAGAAACATCAGATCTATTCTTCAAGGAATAATAAACTTACATGAAGTACCTCAAACCATTGTGTCAGATTGTGATACCAAGTTTTTGAGCCACTTCTGGAAGACTTTGTGGAAAAAGTAGGAACCAACCTCCTTTTCTTGGCCACTTGTCATCCACAGACTGATGGTCAAACTGAGGTAGTAAACCGTATACTCTCATCCTATTAAGAACAATGGTCGGTAAGAACTTCAGAAAATGGTTATCTTATTTGCCTTACATTGAGTTTGCTTATAAGCATGCTCCACATTCATCTACTAAGCAATCCCCATTTGAAATTGTATATGGATTCAATCCTTTGATTCCACTGTATGTCTCACCTTTACCCCAAACTATTTATTCTAGTGCTGCAGGTGAAATGAAGACAGACATCATGCAGAAACTTCACCAGCGGGTCAAGGAAACTTTAGAGAAGAAGATGGAGAAATAAAAGGAGCAAGCTGATAAAGGACGGAAAGGGATTGTATTTGAACCAGGAGAATGGGTGTGGTTACACATGGGGCATGAGAGATTACCCAACCACAGAAAATCCAAGCTGGCTCCTCGCGGAGATGGACCATTTTGGGTGTTAGAACGGATCAATGACAATACCTACAAGCAAGATTTGCCAGGTAAAGTAAACATCTCTTCAACCTTAATGTTTATGATTTATCCCCCTTTCATGCAAGTGAACAAATTCTGAGGTAAGAATCTTCTCAAGAGGGAGGGAATGATGAGGGCTTAGAGACTAATAACATCGTAGTTGAAGACAAGGTTAGCATTCCGGTCATGGGATGCACACCAAGTACCAGATCTAGAACCAAGAGCTTAATAGAGGAGTTCAACACATTAGTGGAAAGTCTACTTACACTTATTGAGCATGAAAAACTCAAAGAGAAGCTTATCGCTAATGAAATCACTCAAGAGACTCATTTTCCCCACTAGAAGATGCCAGCATCACCAAGCTCCAAGACATAGTGGAAACACAAGATGAAGATTATGCTGAGGATATGAGACATCAATGACTCTGAATCAACAACAAAAGACAATTGCAGCCCAAGAAACAAGATATCTTCTTCTTGCCGGTTCTACAAGACTGCATGGGAACTTCTTTGTTAGTCATTTCAGACTAGGGAGATTTGGAGGCTAAACCAGGATAATAGAGACCTTCATAAGGCCCAGGAAACTGCAGGCGAGTATTTAAATTTGAATTCTCATGTGTTTCCTTTTTCTGTTTTGCAGGGTTTACCATTTTTAAGTTTTAAGACATTTTCAATTTTAGGTTTGGAATAAGTCATTGTATTTCTTTTTTGCTTTATTTTTTGGCCTAGAAGTCATAGCTGCTGGATATTTAATAAACCCCCTTCTCAGCTTCGTAGTGACATTTTTGATATCAATAAAGAACCCTAATTTTTCTTCTTGGAGAAGAGAGCAGTCGACACCTTCATTTTCCTTGTGTCTGAAGCCTTGTGGATTTGAGTGTTTACAGACTTATCACGATTCATTTCATAGGTTCGTGTGGTGTCTATCATCCACCTATTTGTGTTTCAAATTGCATTTCACTGTTCCAACTAGAGAGAGCCGCACAGCCAGCTAGTTGCAACCTCATCGCTCCATTGCCAAGGAACTACATCCTGTTTATTCCTACTATATGTTCTTTATTTTGTTTGCATTTCTATCACCTTCCCCATCATCCCAGATCTCATTCTATCTCACATCACCCAAAGATCCACCTAGAGAGCACCACATGGCCAGCTAGCTGATCCTCTACCACCTGCTTCACAGAGAGAACTACTCTCCAGTTCATTCCTATGTCACTAACCAAACTGCTATTAGCTGCTAATGGTTACATATTTACAACCCTAATCAAAAATGTTAGCGGCCATTAAAGTAAAAGCACTGAAACTTAAATTGCAAGTATTTTCAAGTTAGAACTAAGGATGCCATGTTGGACCCATCATACATAAGCTGTGAGGCGACAATGCAGCTGACTCATTCACTCCTCTTTGCGCTGACTGTGGCGGCTCCACCATGTTCCCATCCTACAAAACAATCCCATCAAAATGTTTCAATATTATATGACCATGATAAGTGAATATAAATGATGATGATGATAATGTAAGTACCAATTCGGAAAGTACTGTGCGGGAAATTCCTCGGATCCCGCCAATGACATCTTCCACATGGGAGTTTACTTTGTGCTTCAGCTCGGCTGAGTTCAAAGTAGCAATATCTCCAACAGGAGGAATTGGCACACCAAGCAGCCTTCTTCCGAACAAGACAGCAATTTATCTTGGAAGTGTAGAAATATAGATTTGAAGTTAAGAGAGAATGAAGAATGATTGGAGAATGAGAGAAACAATAGCAAGAATGGAGAGAGTTTATGCAAGTCTTAATAATCTTATTCACTTGTTTTTCTTTCTCATATCTTTTACAAGAGATTTACAAGGATATATATAGACTTTACAAGGAGAAGAAGAAAGGGGCGTGGAGAAGAGAGAAGAAGAGAAGGAGACTTGTGGCTGAGCTACTCCAACAGTTTCTCAACAGTAAATGGTGCCCATACCTCACCCATGCTGCGCCCATACCTTCTCCCATACCTCCTTGCTTCCTAGTTTGCTTATCTAGTTGATATCCAACCGCTTCCTTTCTTTTCTAGTTCCTTTTCAACTAGTTCATTCCTCTTGATTACTCTATCACTTGAATAAGCATCTATCTCAACACTCCCCCTCAAGATTGGTCGATGAAGATCTTTTAGACCGATCTTGCTATGGATGCGATCACAAGTGACAGATGAGGTTGCTTTGGTGAAGATATCAGCTAGTTGGTTCTCACTTGTTACAAAGGCAGGTTTAATGATTCCTTCTTGAATCTTTCCCCTCACAAAGTGACAATCCACCTCTATATGTTTGGTCCTTTCATGGAATACCGGATTGGATGCTATATGTATTGCAGCTTGATTATCACAATATAGCAACATTTCCTCAGTTTCATGTATTCTAAAATCCCCTAAGAATGCCTTTACCCAAATAAGTTCTTTCGTCACTTCCTTCATAGCTCTATACTCGGCTTCAGCACTAGACAAGGCTATAACCTTCTACTTTTTACTCCTCCAAGTCACTAGATTGCCTCCTACAAAGGTACAAAAACCGGATGTGGACTTTCTATCCTTCTTATCTCCAGCCCAATCTGCATCGCAATATCCTTGAACCTTTGTGTTTCCATTAGCCTTCATCCATATGCCTTTTCCGGGATTGTTTTTCAGATATCTTAGCAGCCTTTCAATCATGTTCCAATGCTGCGTGGTTGGCTTTTGCATATGTTGGCTCACACGGTTTACTGCAAAGCAAATGTCCGGCCTAGTGATAGTAAGATAGATGAGCTTGCCCACCATCCTTTGATATCTCTTAATGTTCTCCAAAGGCTCCCCCTCAGGACTATCTTGATAGCCTTCTTCTATTGGAGTTTTAGCCGGTTTGGATCCTAGCTTCCCAGTTTCTTCTAAGAGATCAAGCACATATTTCCTTTGAGAGATGAACATTCCATCTTCAAACCGTGTCATCTCAATTCCTAGGAAGTACTTAAGTTCCCCCAAGTCCTTTATATCAAAATCGGCCTTCAAGATCTTCTTGGTTTGATCTACTCCATCTTTGTCACTTCTTGTGATGATTAGATCATCCACATATATTAATACCACAACCGTTCCTCCTTCACTTTGTCTTGTGAACAATGTGTGATCAGCTTCAGATCTTATGAACTCTCTCTCCAACAGACAAGCGCTTAGCCTTTGGTACCATACTCTTGGGGATTGCTTCAGCCCATAGATTGCTTTCTTCAATCTGCAAACTTTGTTGCCTTCCTTATGATATCCTTGGGGTGGATCCATATACACCTCTTCTTCCAAGTCTCCTTGCAAGAATGCGTTCTTGACATCCATCTGCCATAGATCCCATTTTAAGTTTACTGCCACTGAGATTAGTATTCTTATGGAATGAAGCTTAGCAACCGGAGCAAATGTCTCGGTATAGTCCTCCCCATAAACTTGAGTATACCCTTTTGCTACCAACCTTGCCTTGTACCTTTCTATCTTCCCATCACTTGTGTATTTGATCGTATACACCCATCTACTCCCAACCGACTTCTTATCCTTTGGTAAGTCGGTTAAGTACCAAGTATTATTCCTTTCCATGGACTTCATTTCCTCTTCCATGTCTTTCACCCATACTTCACTCTCACATGCATCTTCATATGAGCTAGGAATGTATTCCTTGCTGATTTTTGTGAGAAATCCTTCATGCTCCATGGGTAATGTCACCAAGGAACAGAAATGCTCAATGGGATATGTGATAATACTAGTTTGAGTGTGATCTCCTCCTTGTGATATGAGAGTGCTGTCGCCAATAGGATCAAGATCTAAGCTCGCCGTATGCTCAGGACACTCTCTTATCACACAAGGAAGATTACTCGTACTAGACTTTCCTTGGAGCATAGCAGAATTGTTGTAGCCATAGAAAACACGTTGTCGCCTCTGTCTTGTACTTCTTCTTAGAGGTATGATTGGCTCAGATTCTCCTTCCTCAACATCCGCTTCTTCTTCAGCTGAATCCTGATCTGGTTCCATATGTGTATCATCTGCATCTCCATGTTCCATGATGCTCTAAGATGGTGCATTCTCTCCTTGTATTTTATCCCTTGTTATTGGCGCTTCATTGAACAGCATCCAATCCATAGATGATGAGACTATACCTTCAAGAGTATCATGATTCTTGGCTCCATAAAAGCTTTCTTTTTCATTGAACTTTACCTCTCTAGACACATATACCCTTCTTGTCTCCGGATTGTAGACCTTGTAGCCCTTTTGAGTTGGTGAGTATCCAATGAAAACACACTTCATGCTTCTAGGTTCAAGCTTGTTTCTTTGTCCTTCTGGTAGAAACATGAAACACTTACATCCAAACGCCTTAAGGTGGTGTAAGCTTGGTTTCTTTTTGTACAACACTTCAAACGGTGATCTATCTTCCAAGTTCTTTGTTGGAAGCCGGTTAATCAAATAGTTTGAAGTCATTACCGCATCTCCCCAATGAGATTTAGGTACTCCTTTGGCAATCATGATAGTCATTGCTACTTCCATTAGATGCCTATTTTTCCTTTCTGCTACCCCATTTTGTTGTGGAGTGTATGCACAAGATGTTTGATGAATGATGCCAAAGTTGTTGAGTAGCTCCTTAAATCTCTTGCTTACATATTCTCCTCCATTATCACTTCTTAAGACCTTGATTGTTGTTTTGAATTGTGTAGAAACATAGTTAATGAAGTTGGTGAATGCTTCATAAACTTGGTCCTTGGAGTTTAAGAGTGTGACCCATGTGTATCTTGAGTAATCATCAATAAAAGAAACAAAGTACTTATATCGATCCCTTGAATTACATGGTGCAGTCCATACATCCGAGTGTACAATGCCAAAAACTTCATCACAAGTTGTGGATGAGATAGGAAAAACTTGTCTACAATGTTTTCCTAGTACACATGCTTCACATACTACTTCTTCTTGAATGAGATTGGGTAAGACCATCTTGAGAACTGCTTAACTTGTGTCCTAGCCTTTCATGCCATAATGGGCTATCTCCAATCTCCTTCCTACCAGAAACTTCTACATTTGCCTTCATTCCAAGAGCCACTGGATCTTCTTGTTTATTTGCTTCCAAAAGATACACACCATCCTCTACCTTCCCTTCTCCGAGTACATTGTTTGTTTTAGTGTCCTGAAACTTAAAAAAGTCAGTCCCAAACAATACGACACAATCCAAATCCTTTGTAGCTTTATGAACTGATAGAAGATTAGATGAGAAACTAGGCATGTATAAAGCTTTTGTTTCCTTCTTGAAAAGTTCTAACTTTCCTATCCCTTCAATCGGAACTGAGCTTCCATTAGCTACTTGTACATTTCCATGATAAGGCTCAAGATTTTTTAACAAGTCTTGATCCTTAATCATGTGATGAGAGCCTCAAACTCTTATCTTTTGACAGTATCCTCAACTGGTTGTGCAACCCCCATGAAGGCCCTATGCCCACTTCCACTCTCCCTTAGCCGCTTAGGCCTCAAATGCGGATGGAGAGTCCAACACTTCTCCTTGGTATGCCCTTTCATCTTACAATGCTCACAGTCCAACACCCTTCTTTCAAACATGAGATTCCTTTTTGCAAGATGTGCAGCTTCACTTGGTGCTCGGAATAGGTCTCTTGAGCCCTCCTCCCTTTGTATCAAGCCACATACTTCTGCTAGACTTGGCAGCTTCTCAAATCTAAGTATGTGCTTGATAAGATCCGTGTAAGATGCATTGAGTGCCAAGAGAAGCCCAAACACTTGGTCTTGGTCACGCCTTTCACCTAACTCCTTGGGGTCTATAGTTTGTGGCCTCAAGATCTCCAACTCGGCCCACAAGCTTCTATACTCCCCAAACATTTCCTTGAATGGCTTCTCCTCTTGTTGAAGCTCATTCAGCGCTTCTCCTCTTGTTGAAGCTCATTCAGCGCCCTCTTCATCTCAAATATCCTTGATATGTTTGACACATTTCCATATACTCCCTTGAGTATATCCCACAGCTCCTTAGCGGTATCCGCATATGAGTAGGCCGCCAAGATGGATGGTTCTAGTGAGCTTTGAAGAAGAGAAAGAGTGTACTGTTCTTCTTGCTCTTCCTTAGCTTCCTCCTTCTCATTTCTCACCACCGCCTCCGCTTCCTCCTTTGGCTCAACATACCGCCAAAGTCCTCGGCCTCTAAGAATGGTTTTAGTGGTTTTTGCCCAAAGAAGGTAGTTGTTCCCTTTGAGCATGACTGAGATTGCTACTCTATTTGTCTCCATTTTCTAGTAATAATACACAATTCTAGTTCTTTCACAACTTGAAGATCCTATGATCTCAAGGATATTAATCTCAGAGTGAATAGAACTTAGAAAGGTGTATTGTTATAGAATAGAAGATTTGTAGAGTGCTAGAAGAATTATAAGAGAGTTAAGCGTTTGGAATGCTCAACCTTGCTCTGATACCATGTAGAAATATAGATTTGAAGTTAAGAGAGAATGAAGAATGATTGGAGAATGAGAGAAAAAATAGCAAGAATGGAGAGAGTTTATGCAAGTCTTAATAATCTTATTCACTTCTTTTTCTTTCTCATATCTTTTACAAGAGATTTACAAGGATATATATAGACTTTACAAGGAGAAGAAGAAAGGGGCGTGGAGAAGAGAGAAGAAGAGAAGGAGACTTGTGGCTGAGCTACTCCAACAGTTTCTCAACAGTAAATGGTGCCCATACCTCACCCATGCTGCACCCATACCTTCTCCCATACCTCCTTGCTTCCTAGTTTGCTTATCTAGTTGATATCCAACCGCTTCCTTTCTTTTCTAGTTCCTTTTCAACTAGTTCATTCCTCTTGATTACTCTATCACTTGAATAAGCATCTATCTCAACAGGAAGAACATAGGGAGTTGATACCGTGAATGTTTGTTTTACAGAACATTTGCAAGATAAAAGAAAACAGAGATCAAGAAATGGCTTATTGTATCCATTAGTTTTGTATATTTCCTTAGATGATCGTGTTACCTTGGAGGAGAGTACCGCTTGAGTTGTTGAACACATGGATGACATGAGAAGAAACACTTGCATGTCTCCGAGATGATATGTCTGAATAGTTATCTATGTTGAAGATGACTTCTCATATCTATGTTGAAGATGACTTGCATGTCTCGGAGACATTATCTATGTTGACGTCACATGTCTGAATAGTCTCCTATTTAGGTTTAGGGTTTCAAAAAATCTCAGAATCATTTCAAACATAGATAGAAAATTATTTTAGGGTTATTTATCTATTATTGATCTTATTCATGTAATTAGCTAATTAGTTTCAGATCTAGGATTTAATATATTCATCAAAAGTGTTATAGATTGTTTGATACAACATAGATGACCATATTGTTCTTAGCCAACGAAAGCTAATGCTAAAGAAACCCGTGAACATATTGAACATGCTTGTTAATGTTTGTTTAGAATTCTAAGTTCAAATGACAGTCTAGATACTTATATTGTTAGATAAAATAATTAATACCATAACAACGTATTGATTATACATTAATGTTTGAGTTTTATACGGTTTTTATTAGTTCCTAAATAGTTATCTTATTTGTGATTTCTGAATATCCTGCGAATTACCATTGACCTAACGCTTTTCAATTCACAAGTTACACCATTTTAATTTTCTAATTTTGTTTACATTACAAATAAACCTCATAGTTTGGTTTTACCTTAAGTTCATTTCTAATGAATGGTGGTGTAACTTTGGTCTTTGTGGATTCGATCCCTAGATTAGTATAACATTTTATGTGCACTTGCAAAGGCCAATTGCATTGCCTTTGAATCTAAGATTGAAATTTAGTGTGAGGTATATTTTCTAAATTTTCTTATAACTTTATTTATTTATTTTTTCTTCTGGTTATGGCTATGTATAACAATGATTGGTCACAAGAAGCAGATGTCACATATGAAGAATGCATTCAAGATGAGAAATATGCAGAGCCATTATTTGATGAGTGTGCTTTCATGGGAACAAAAAGTGAAGTTAGATGAGCTTTGAATTGAAAATCCAACATTAACAAGGAGTGACTTAGCGGCTATGATCCGATTGAATCTCATGTCTCAGTGAGCATACCTTCAAGGAAGGAAGTCACAGTCTATGAGATAACGATATCTCATGCACTGAAGGAGTTAATATATTGGGTTTCACCAACCAGACTAGAGGTACATACATTTCAACTCTTGAAATTCATAATTTTGAGGATATTCTCATGTCTTGCATTGAAGAAATAACTTCTAGTTTACATACTCCAATGCTCATTCATGAATGTTATGGTTATATATATAATTCTGAAAGACTAGATAGTCTAAGAGTAGAAAAGCTTGATAGGTTTTACCATGAGATATGTTTTGATTTGAATATATATGTATTTTGAATCTACATGATCTTGAGGTTATGAATTCAACGCCTAAGGAGTCTAGATCTCTTTTTGAAAAAATCTTACTTAGGAGATGTGTTTGAGATCGAAATGATATTGAATGAGATTATATGATCCTAAAGTAGAGATGAATAGTAGAAGTGAGGATGTTGTATTCTATAGGATTGATACTGATGACGTTGAGATTTTTTGATGAAATCGTTTACTCCTAAAGTTAACTTTATCTTCTCATCAAATGTATTTCATCCTCCTGAGCATATAAGCATCAATGAATAATTTAAGATATGTGCTACAATTGTAGTCAACTTCATTAAAGAATATTTTATCTATTTACCATGGGCATTTGTGTGCGATTTTGCACATAATATTTCTTGTGTTAATAAGAGAAGAATCAAAAGACCATTGGTCCAACCTTTTGACTCTTGTAATTAATATATTTTGTGCATCGGTCAAGCTATAAACCTTAAACAGACACCTGTGGGAGGCAAACCAACTTTTTGTTTGCTTTGTTATTGTGTTTGCTTCCTGTTTTCTTATTTTGAGGTCTGCAATGTGTCTATTCTAATCAGTGTGTATTTTGTGAGAACAAATTTGGAGGCAGAAATGTCGATCCACATGTAGATTGATCGGTCCAAGGGCGCCAAAAGCGCATTAAGTTTTTGGATCGATCGATCTGTTAATTTCCACACAAAAAATCCAGAAAACGCATAGTGTCATCCATTATCAAAGTTTCATATTTTATCTCTCTTTAATACACATCATCGTTAATACTCTTTTGGGTTTATTTTCACATCGAGATGGTGTGAAGCTAGGTAGCACAGAAACTCACTCGGAGGTGCGTTTACTTTTCCAAAACGTTTTGGAAACAAAACTTGATGGAAACTCAATGGAAACACGTTTCCGCACATTTCCTAAAAAATCCTAATTTAGAAACACGATGGAAACGTGTTTCCATCTATTTTTACGCGATTGAAACGTGTTTCCACCCATTTCTTAAAATATTCATTTGAAAAGTGATGAAATTTTTCTATCTACATATCCGATATATATATATACATATGTTTATTTATTGTTATGATCTTTTATTTTTAATTAATTTTAATATTATTTTTTAAATTTTATTATTTAAATTTTATTGGAATTACTTTTATTTATACTTATATATATGTATGATATATATCATATATTGGCACGTTTCCAATACGTATCCATTTTCTAAATTTTTCAAAAAATCATTTCCATGTTTCCATACGTTTTGCTTCTACGTACCCATTTCCGTTTCCATGCTACATAGGTGTGAAGTCGAGGGAGTATTTCTGGTTATGTCATGGTTTGACGTGTTGTTGTTTTTAGGTTAAGTCTTTTTGATGTTTTAATGTTGAAACAATAAACTTTTCTTTGAACTTCAAATTGCATTGATGCTTGAAGGACTAGTTCTACAGTAGTTGATTGCTGATTTTATTAAATAGAATGCTATTGGTGAATCAATTAAACAGATAAATTTCATGTTTCTATGGGGTCTGAATGATTTAACGTTGACTCCACATTAAATGAATATTAACTTCTCATCTCGGGGTTGGTATACATTGAGCATGACTCCTCTTCCCGTATATCAAGTTAAGTTATTGTGATCTCTCTTTGATTTTTCCTTATGAATAATGAAAACCTAAGTTCAATGATAACAAAGCCGAGACGTCTCCTCACAATGAACATGATAGTGATGGCATGCCTTACATCTCTAAAGGAACACGATAGTGAGTTAATATATGTGTCTCCTCACGAGAAACGTGATAGTGTTAATATTGTGATCTCTCTTTATTTTCTTTCTTGTTTCATGTCTTTTATTGAATTAAACTCGATTTAGAGTCTTGTAGTTTAATATTGAATCACATAGTACATATAAATATTTAATATATACAATGTGAATATTTCCCTCATTTAATTTACAAGTCCTTTTTATTTTAATAAATAGATAGAATTTTAAAATTAATTACAATTATTACTATAATTTTAAAAAGCTTTGAGATAAATATGTTTATTGATTCTATATACTAAAGGTCACTTATAGATAAACCTCTATGAGTCGTTTTATTCCAAGTTTTAGATTGGGAATTCACAAGATAAAAGTTTTCATATAATTATTTTTTCCTGCCAATTTAATAGAGATTTTCCCAAATTAAATAGTGCCATCTATTACATCATTATTATTGAAGATATATGATCTTATCCTAAAATGATATTACTCGATAATCTGGCAGTAGATACGAATACGATGAAAAACTTCTTCAAATGTCGATTCCACGATGCTAATTCTTCTCGACCAGAGATTTTACATGTTTGACATCCCCATGATGGACATACTCTCTCCGCAACATTCGGATCTACGATAAATAAAATATATATTAATCTTTAAAAAACTTAAACCATTTTAATTGATAATTACAATATTAATATTCAATTTTTAAAAGTTATTTTAGTAAAAATGTCAGTTTTTAGATAGAGGAAATAAGAAGAATCTATTTTTCAAATTAAAAATTGAAATGGGGTATCTTCCCAAAAAATTTCTTAATTTAAATTGATTTCACATTTTTATTGTGTAGTTAATTCACATTAAGTTAATTAATTTTTTTATAAATTTATGAGAAAAGAAAGACTTTTTTAGTTAATCACTTTCACTTTAAATTTTCTATCTAATAAGTGACTTATATAAGGGTACGCCACATGATTTGCTTTCTTTTTAATTATGAAGTCATTTCATGTAATTTAACTGCTAATTTGCTAATGTAAGTTCATGTAAATATTTTTGTGGGCGTGGAATCAGGTTCGTTTTATAGGGGTCAGAAAAAAATATTTCAATGTGATCACTATTAAAATCTTCTAAGGAATCATATTATATAGAGATAATTGAGAAGTAGTTTTTATATTGTTTGTCATTTGGATAGTTTTTAATTTGCGAAAATCTAATAATTTTTTTTATGTCTTTTCCTCAATTTTCTATAATATAATTATCAATTTACAATTTTTATTATAATTTAAAAAATAAATTTTATCATTATTTCCATAGCCATTTCCAGAGAGATTTTGGGTGTCATCTCAGATGAGATTTCCGACGACATTTCCGAAGAAATTTCTGACTAGATTTCTGGCGAAAATTCTGAAAAACTTTTTTGCAACATCTTCGACGATATTTCTGGCAACATCTTCGACGAGATTTTCGGTGACAATTCATAGGAAATTTCCAACAGCATTTCCGAAGAGATTTCTGGTAACAATTCTGACAAATTTTCCGGCGACATCATCGATGAGATTCCCGGTGATGTCTCCGACGAGATTTCTGGCGATAACTCCGATGAGATTTCTAGCGACATTTTCAACAAGATTTTGACGACATTTTCGGTGATGATTCTGACGAGATTTTTGGCAACATCTCCGATGAGATTTTCAGCAACATCTCCGATGAGATTTCTGGTGTCATTTTTGATGAGATTTCCAGCAACAATTCTAGTAAGCTTTTCGACATCCCCGACGAGATTTTCGGCGACATCTCTGACGCGATTTCCACCGACATCTCCAACGAGATTTCCGGTGACATCTCCGATGTAATATCTGATGACATCTCCGACGAGATTTCCGAAGAGATTTCCGGCAACATTTATGGTGATAATTCAGACAAGATTTCTGGCAACATCTCCGATGAGATTTTTGGCGACATCTCCGACGAGATTTCCGGTATCATTTTCGACAAGATTTCTGGCAACATATCCGATAAGATTTTTGGTGACATCTCTGACGAGATTTCCGGTGACATCTCTAAAAAGATTTCTGGCACCATTTCCGTCAAGATTTTTGGCACCAATTTTGGCAAGCTTTCCGACAACAACTCAGATGCGATTTCTGGCGATATCTCCAACGAGATTTCTGAAAAAATCTCTGACGAGATTTCCGTCTACATTTTCGAAGAGAATTTCGGTGAAAATTTTGGCAAGCTTTTTGATGATATTTTTGGTGATATTTTTGGTGACATCTCCAACAAAATTTCCAGCAATAACTCCGAACAGATTTCTGGCAATATCTCCGACTAGATTTTTGGCAACATCTCTGAAGATATTTCCAGCAACATCTCTGACAAGATTTTTGGTGCCATTTTTGACGAGATTTCTGGCGACAATTCATGTAACCTTTCCGACAACATTTCCGGGCCATCTTCGACGAGATTTCACTCTGACTAGTGTACACTGGGAAATTAGTGTACACCCAGGGTGTATACTGAGTATAGCATGTACACTGACAACGGGGTGTACACTGAGATATGATGTACACTGGGAACATGGTGTACACATGTAATCGGGTGTACAACAGGGTGTACACTGAGATATTGTGTACACTAAGATATGATGTACACTCGTAATCGGGTGTACAACAAGGTGTACACTGGTAATATGATGTACAACATGGTGTACACTGGTAATATGGTGTACAACATAGTGTACACGTGTATTCAGGTGTACAACAGGGTGTACACTTAGATACATTGTACACTGGGAACCTGTTGAACACTGGTAATCGGGTGTACAACAGAGTGTATACTCGATTTGCATGATATAATAGGGTGTACACCTAGAAAAGTCATCAGAAACGGTGCCATAAATATCATCGGAGATGGTGCCAAAAAATTTGTCAGAAATCTTATTGGAAATCTTGCCAAAAATGTCGTCAGATATGGTACCTGAAATTCCGTCGAAGATGGTGCCAAACATATTGTCGGAGACGATGTCAAAAATGTCAGTGGAGAGGTGCTAGAAATTTTTGCCAGAAATCTCTTTCGAAATATTGCCAAAAAGGTCATCGGAAATCTAGCCAGAAATGTCGTAGAATTTGGTGCCAGGAATTTCGCAAGAAATCTCACCGAAATTTTTTCCAGAAATCTTTCCAGAAAGGTTGTCAGAAATCTCGCCGGAAATCTAACTGGAAATGTTGTCAGAGATGGTGTCGGAAATTTCTCCGGTAATGTTGCCAGAAAGATCCTCAGAAATCTTGCTGGAATTATCGCCAGAAATCTCGTCAGAAATGGCATCAAAAATCTCGTCGGAAATGGCACCAAAAATCTCGTTTGATGATTAACTTGGGCGATTACATGAAGCCTTGGACAAACTCAAACATTTACTTTATGTTATAATCTAGACTATGCTTTTTATTTCATTCTTTAGTCTGCAAACTCTTTCAAATTCTAGTCCAAGTCGTGAGTCTTTAGTTCAAAGTTTTAGGATAAATTTTAGAGTTCCCAAGAGTCATTCTCGAAGGAGCTTGAGTCTGTTCAAGTCTTTTTTCCTATTTAAACTCGTGTAAGCCTTATTCTAAGGCAACAACTTTATATCAACTATTTTGAGATTAATCTCTTTTGTTCTTTGAGAACATTTTCTGATTGTTTGGTGAGTTATATCCAACAATCTTTCGATCCTTCGGTTTGTCATATCCGAAGAATCAAACCTTGTCACCACCAAGTGTGTAATATCTTGGCGTGGCATTGAGGAATATCAGTGGATTTCCACATTCATTGTGTGACCATTCAATCCATCAACAAGGAGCTATTCCGCATCTTCTTGTATTATCACTCGATCCACAAGCCTTGATAAACTTGAGTCTTTTGATTCATTTATGCAAAGATCTATCCAACATCTTTATCCACCTTCTTTAACTTCCATTTTCTTCTGTTCTACCATCGAAACTGCTGAGTCTTGGGTTTGATTCTTCATCATTTGGTATCAGAGCAAGCAATTTTGAGTTTGGTAGTGAGTTTTCATACTTTTCAAATTCTGATCTTTCATTTCTACCCCCTCAACTTCTTGGTCATGAGTCTTCGACTCACCATCATTCTATTATATCCTTCATTCATATCTTTTCTTTCTATCTTGCTATTCAAAGATCCATTGAATCATCTATTAAAAAACAAAACCAAACGTGTTCCAACTCCTTTCCTTTCTACCTTAATAAAAAAAAACAATACCAAACGTGTTCTAACACTCTTTTTCCTTTCTATTTTTTGTTCTTTCGAAACAAAACCAAACGTGTTCCAACATTCTTTTTCCTTTCTATCCTTTGATCATTCGGATTGTGAAAAATTCTCATTGAATTTGATTGGAATTTTTTTGATAAGAACCATTGAGAAATTTCTAAGTGAGGACATCTTGAGAGTTGAGTGAAACACTTGAGAGGGAAAAATAATAGTAAGGTTTTTATTACTAATAGTTTGTTGAGTTTTGCAGGAAAAATTCAAGACATCTTTTGACTTGTTCCCACATTTCATCGAGATGTCTCATAGTGAAGCTGGAAGTGATAACATCAACCGTCCAAGGAGAGCTAGAAACAACAACCTTGATGTGCAAACTCTCATGGAAGAAATGAGGTGCCTCTTGAGGCTGGAACTAGATCTTGTTCACGAGAGAATGGACACCATACAAGAATCGGTTAATCAAGGACTTCGCCAATGTCCTGCTGAAGGAAGAAGAAGGGCACAAAGCCCAGTAAACAATGAGGAAGGATCAAACTACTACAACCGTGGAAGTTAAGCTTCTAATGGAGAGCATAGACATCCAAGACGTGTAAGAGAAGCCAGGAAACGCAATGAAGACAACTTTGGTAGTCTTAAGTTGAAAATACCACTATTCTATGGGAAGAATGATCCGGATACCTATCTAGAATGGGAAAAGAAGATAGAACTCGTTTTTGATTGTCAGCCTTACTCAGAACGGAAGAAGGTTCAGGTTGCTGCAACCGAGTTCTATGACTATGCCATCAACTGGTGGGATTAGATTGTTATAAGTAGGAGACGCAACCAGGAGCCACGTGTGGAAACTTGGGAAATGATGAAAACCCTAATGAGGAAGAAGTTTGTTCCAAGTCATTACCACCGGGAGTTGCATCAAAGACTTAGGAGATTAAACCAAGGTAGTAAAAGTGTGGAGGATTACTTTCAAGAGATGGAGTCTCTTATAATCTAAGCCGACATATATGAGGATCATGAAGCAACCATGGCAAGGTTCTTGAGTGGATTGGCCCGAGATATTCAAGACAGGATAGAGCTTCAAACTTCTGGAGATTTGGAGAAGATGCTTCACAAGGCTGTTCTAATAGAACAACAGGTCAAGAGGAGGAGTAGTTCTAAAATAATATATTGGATTGGAGCATCTCATGCTAGGTCAAGTTACAAACAAGAAGAAAAGACTGTTGTCAAACCAAAACTTGATTCCAAACCTTACGCCCCTACTCAAGATGCCAAAGGGAAAGCTGTGATAACTTCTTCTAGAAACATAGATGTTCGATGCTTCAAGTGTCAAGGGAGAGGACACTACGCCAATGAATACATCAACCAAAGAACCATGATCCTCTTGGACAATGGTGCAATTGAAACAGAAGAAGAAGAGCTTAAAGAGGATGAGCGCTCTGAGGCTGAGGAAATTGAGTTACCAGCAATAGGAGAATTATTAGTAACAAGGCGATCATTGAGCATTCAAACCAAAGATGTTGACCAAGAACAACGGGAAAACCTGTTTCACACCAGATGCCTGGTACAAGGCAAGGTTTGCAGCCTTATTATTGATGGTGGAAGCTGTTGAAATATGTGATCTCAAGGAGAAGAATTCAAACTTGAGAGAAGGAGAGAAAAGAGAAAACTAGTTGAAGAAACTAGAAGAAAAACAAGTTGAGATGGAACTAAAAGAAAAGGAAGCTGTTGAATCTCAACTAGGTAATCTAACTAAACTAAGTGAGGAAGCAAAGAGAGGCATGGGCACAAGTATGGGGCGCCAGAATCAGGGCATGGAGTTTTCCACTATTGGAGTAGGTGGCTGCTCCCTCCTTCCTTCTTCACGCAATCTCCTCTCTTCTTCTCTTCCTCCTTCACGTGATTTTTTCTCTTCTGCGCCTCCCCTTCTTCCTCTATGTAAAGTCTATAAATATACATGTAATGTGATGTAAAAAAAGTGTGAATGAGATATACAAAAATTCAGCAACTCTTCTCTCTTATTACACAAATTCTCTTAAACTTCTAAAACTCTCAAACTCTCTTCATTCTCGCCATTCTCTCTTATCCTTCAATCATTCCTCAAACTTCTAATCTATATTTCTTCATGGTATCAGAGCAAGGTTGAGCATTCTTCACGCTTAACTAATCTATCTAGCACTCTACAACTCTTCTAATCTATAACAATACATCTTCTTAAGTTCTATTCACTCTGAGATTAATATCCTTGAGATCATAGGATCTTCAAGTTGTGAAAGAACTAAGATTGTGTATTATTAATAGAAAATGGAGACTAATAGAGTAACAATCTCAGTTATACTCAAAGGGAACAACTATCTTCTCTGGGCAAAAACCACTAAAACCATTCTTAGAGGCCGAGGACTTTGGCGGTATATTGAGCCAAAGGAAGAAGTGGAAGCCGTAGTGAGAAATGAAAAGGAAGATGCTAAGGAAGAGCAAAAAGAACAATATACTCTTTCTCTTCTTCAAAGCTCACTAGAACCATCTATCTTGGCGGCATACTCATATGCGGATACCGCCAAGGAGCTGTGGGATATACTCAAAGGAGTATATGGAAATGTCTCAAACATATCAAGGATATTTGAGGTGAAGAGGGCGCTAAATGAGCTTCAACAAGAGGAGAAGCCATTCAAGGAAATGTTTGGGGAGTATAGAAGCTTGTGGGCCGAATTGGAGATCTTAAAACCACACACTATAGATCCCAAGGAGTTAGGTGAAAGGCGTGATCAAGATCAAGTGTTTGGACTTCTCTTGGCACTAAACACATACTTAGATTTGAGAAGCTGCCAAGTCTAACGGAAGTATGTGGCATGATACAAAGGGAGGAGGGGTCAAGGGACCTATTCCGTTCACCAAGTGAGGCCGCACATCTTGCAAGGAGGAATCACACATTCGACAAGAAGGTGCTGGAATGTGATCATTGCAAGATGAAGGGGCACACTAAGGAGAAGTGTTGGACTCTTCATCCACACTTAAGGCCTAAGCGGCTAAAGGAGAATGGAAGTGGCCCTAGAGCCTTCATGGGAGTCACACAACCTGTTGAAGAGATGGTCAGAAGATCCGAGTTTGAGGCTCTCATCAAGAGCCTAGCCAAGCTCACAGAATCCGGTAAGAGCCTATTTAGCTCTAAAAATGCCATTAAGAAGAATATGATCATTGTGGATCCGGGGGCTTCTCATCACATGATTAATGATCAAGACTTGCTGAAAAATCTTGAACCTTATCATGGAAATGTACAAATAGCCAATGGAAGCTCAGTTCCGATTGAAGGGATAGGAGAGTTAGAGCTTTTCACAAAAGAAACTAAAGCATTATATATGCCTAGTTTCTCATCCAACCTTTTATCAGTTCATAGAGCCACAAAAGATTTGGATTGTGTGGCAATGTTTGGGACTGACTTTGTGAAGTTTCAGGACCCTAAAACAAATCATGTACTCGGAGAAGGAAAGGTGGAGGATGGAGTGTATCTGTTGGAAACAAATAAACAAGAAAAGCTAGAAGCTCTTGGAGTAAAGGCGGATAAGGAAGTTTTTGACAAGAAGGAGATTGGAGAGAGCCCATTATGGCATGGAAGGCTAGGACATCCAAGTTCAGCTATTCTCAAAATGGTCTTACCCAATCTCGTTCAAGGAGAAGAAGGTTGTGAAGCATGTGTACTAGGGAAACATTGTAGACAGGTCTTTCCCTCTTCATCTACAACTTGTGATGAAGCTTTTGGTATTGTACACTCGGATGTATGGAACGCCCCATGTAACTCAAGAGATCAATATAAATATTTTGTTTCATTCATTGATGACTACTCAAGACACACATGGATCACACTCTTACATTCAAAGGATCAAGTATATGAAGCGTTTACTAACTTCACCAAATATATCTCTACCCAAATCAAGACCAAAATCAAAATCCTAAGAAGTGATAATGGAGGGGAGTATGTGAGCAAACGATTCAAGGAGTTACTCAATAACCTTGGTATCATACACCAAACATCGTGTGCTTACACTCTACAACAAAATGGGGTAGCAGAAAGAAAGAACAGACATCTCATGGAAGTAGCAAGAACCCTCATGATTGCCAAAGGAGTACCCACATTTCATTGGGGAGATGCAGTAATGACTTCAAGCTACTTGATCAACCGGCTCCCAACCAAAAATCTGGATAAAAAATCACCATTTGAAGTGCTATATAAAAGTAAGCCAAGTGTGAATCATATGAAGACCTTTGGATGTACTTGTTATATGTTTCTACCGGAGGGACAAAGAAGCAAACTTGAACCTCGAAGTATGAAGTGTGTGTTCATTGGCTACTCACCAACACAAAAAGGATACAAAATCTACAATCCAGAGACAAGGAGAGTCTATGTATCTAGAGAAGTGAGATTCAATGAAGGAGAAGGATTTTATGGAAACAAGAACCATGAAGCTCCGGAGGATATGACTCCAGTATCTATAGATTGGAGGCGGGTTAATGATGCTCCAATAAATGAGGTACAAGGAGAGAATGAATCATCTGAGAATATCATAGAGCAGGGAACTACAGTTGATATACTGGAGGAATCAAACCAGAGGTTGTCTGAAGCAGAAGAGGATGCGGAAGAAGAACCAGAATCAAGTATATCTCTAAGAAGAAGTACAAGATAGAGGAGACAACGTGTTTTCTATGGGTACAACAATTCTGCTATGCTTCAAGGAGAGTCTAGTACGAGTAATCTTCCTTGTGTGATAACAGAGTGTCCTGAGCATACGGCGAGCTTAGATCTCGTTCCTATTGGCGACAGCACTCCCATATCACAAGGAGGAGATCACACTCAAACTAGTATTATCACATATCCCATTGAGCATTTCTGTTCCTTGGCGACATTACCTATGGAGCATGAAGTTTTTCTCACAAAAATCAGCAAGGAATACATTCCTAGCTCATATGAAGAAGCATGTGAGAGTGGAGTATGGGTGAAAGCCATGGAAGAGGAAATGAAGTCCATGGAAAGGAATAATACTTGGTACTTAACAGAATTGCCAAGGGATAAGAAAACAGTTGGGTGTAGATGGGTCTACACAATCAAGTATACAAGTGATGGAAGGATAGAAAGATACAAGGCAAGACTGGTAGCAAAAGGGTATACTCAAGTCTATTGGGAAGACTATACAGAGACATTTGCTCCGGTTGCTAAGCTCCATTCAATAAGAGTCCTAATCTCGGTGGCTGTAAACTTGAAATGGGATTTGTGGCAAATGGATGTCAAGAACGCCTTCTTACAAGGAGAATTGGAAGAAGAGGTGTATATGGATCCACCCCAAGGGTATCATGAGAAAGGCAATAAAGTTTGTAGATTGAAGAAAGCAATCTATGGGCTAAAGCAATCTCCAAGAGCATGGTACCAAAGACTAAGCGCTTGCCTCTTGAAGAAAGAGTTCACAAGATCTAAAGCTGATCATACTTTATTCACAAGGCAAAGTAAAGAAGGAGTAGTGGTGGTTTTGATCTATGTTGATGATCTAATCATCACAGGAAGCAACAAAGAAGGAGTAGATCAAATCAAGAAACTCTTAAAGGCGGACTTTGATATAAAGGACCTAGGGGAGCTCAAGTATTTCCTAGGGATTGAGATGACATGATTTGGAGATGGAATGTTTATCTCTCAAAGGAAATATGTGTTGGATCTCTTGGAAGAGACCTGAAAGTTAGGATCCAAGCCAGATAAAACTCCAATAGAAGAAGGCTACCAAGATAATCCTGAGGGGGAGCCATTGGAGGATATTAAGAGGTATCAAAGGATGGTGGGCAAGCTCATTTATCTCACTATCACAAGCCCGGACATATGCTTTACAGTAAACCGTGTGAGCCAATACATGCAAAAGCCAACTATGCAGCATTGGAAGATGATTGAGAGGCTGCTAAGGTATTTGAAAAATAGTCCTGGGAAGGGTATTTGGATGCATGCCAATGGAAACACAAAGGTCCAAGGTTATTGTGATGTAGATTGGGCTGGAGATAAGAATGATAGAAAGTCTACATCAGGCTTTTGTACATTTGTAGGAGGGAATCTAGTGACTTGGAGGAGCAAAAAATAGAAAGTCATAGCCTTATCTAGTGCTGAAGCTGAGTATAGAGCTATGAAAGAGTTGACAAAGGAGCTGATATGGATAAAAGCACTTCTAAATGATCTTGGAGTACATGAAGATCAAGGAATGCTATTGTATTGTGATAATCAAGCTGCAATACATATAGCATCAAATCCGGTATTCCATGAAAGAACCAAGCACATAGAGGTTGATTGTCACTTTGTGAGAGGGAAGATTCAAGATGGAATCATCAAAACCGCTTTTGTAGTCAGCAAGGATCAACTAGCGGATATTTTCACTAAAGCAACCTCAGCTATTACTTGTGATCACATCCATGGCAAGATTGGTCTTAAGAATCTCCATCAACCAATCTTGAGGGGGAGTGTTGAAATATGTGATCTCAAGGAGAAAAATTCAAACTTGAGAGAAGGAGAGAAAAGAGAAAACTAGTTGAAGAAACTAGAAGAAGAACAAGTTGAGATGGAACTAAAAGAAAAGGAAGCTGTTGAATCTCAACTAGTTAATCTAACTAAACTAAGTGAGGAAGCAAAGAGAGGCATGGGCACAAGTATGGGGCGCCAGAATCAGGGCATGGAGTTTTCCACTATTGGAGTAGGTGGCTGCTCCCTCCTTCCTTCTTCACGCAATCTCCTCTCTTCTTCTCTTCCTCCTTCACGTGATTTTTTCTCTTCTGCGCCTCCCCTTCTTCCTCTATGTAAAGTCTATAAATATACATGTAATATGATGTAAAAAAAGTGTGAATGAGATATACAAAAATTCAGCAACTCTTCTCTCTTATTACACCAATTCTCTTAAACTTCTAAAACTCTCAAACTCTCTTCATTCTCGCCATTCTCTCTTATCCTTCAATCATTCCTCAAACTTCTAATCTATATTTCTTCAGAAGCTGTACTAATGTGGCAAGTGAAGCTATGGTCAAGAAGCTAGACTTAGAAGTGAAGAAGCATCTGAAGTCTTACAAGCTTCAATGGTTGAATGATGATGGAGAAATGATCGTGAGCATCCAAGTATTGGTTCTTTTAACCATAGGCAACTACAAGGATGAAATCTTGTGTGACATCTTACCAATGGAGGCCAGTCACATCTTGCTAGAGAGACCATGGCAGTTCGATAGAAGGGTCATCCATGATGGGATTACCAATCGGTATTCCTTTGAACACAATGACCGGAAGACCACCCTTGCACCATTGACACCACAAGAAGTTCATCAAGATCAATTATGGCTGAAATAATCAGACAAAACCAATGTGAGTGACCTCCTAAACACACCACCCACATACAAAGAAAAGAGTTTGAGAAAACCAAGAAAAACATCTTTGAGAGCAAACCCGAGAGACAATCAAACTTTCTTGAGAGATCTAGTGTTGTTAGGAGAACCATGTTTTCTAAGCTAACTAATCTTGTGTTTGTCTACAAAGAGATTTTGGTAAACATTACTAATCTAATGCCGAAAGTTCCAAGTAGTATTTCCTTTCTTTTGCAGGACTTTGAGGATGTCTTTCCGGAGGAGAATCCCAAAGGACTACAGCTTATCCTTGGGATTGAGCACCAGATTGATTTAGTGCCTGGAGCTTCACTTCCTAACCGTCCAGCATATAGAACCAACCCTTTGGAGACTAAGGAACTTCAAAGGCAAGTGGAAGAACTAATGGCTAAAGGCCATATCCGAGAGAGCATGAGCCCTTGTGTCGTGCCAGTGCTACTTGTTCCAAAGAAAGATGGAACTTGGAGGATGTGTGTGGATTGCAGAGATCAACAATATCACTATAAAGTATCGTCATCATATTCCTCGTTTAGATAATATGTTAGATGAATTGCATGAGTCTTACATTTTTTTAAGATAGACTTGAAAAGTGGATATCATTAAATTAGGATGAAAGAAGAAGATGAGTGGAAAACTGCATTTAAAACTAAGCATGAATTGTATGAGTAGTTAGTCATGCCTTTTGGATTAACCAATGCACTTAGTACCTTCATAAGGTTAATGAATCATGTCCTTAAATCTTTCATTGGCATCTTTGTGCTTGTGTACTTTGATGACATCCTAGTGTACATCAAGAGTTTTGAGGAGCATATAGAACATCTTAAGGTTGTTCTTGATTTGTTAAGGAGAGAAACACTTTATGTCAACCTTAAGAAGTATACTTTTGGAACAGATAACCTGGTTTTTTAGGCTTTGTTATGAGTGCAGATGGTGTAAAGGTAGACCCAGAGAAGATTAAGGCAATCATGGAGTGGCCGAGTCTAACAACCATTAGTGAAGTGAGAAGTTTCCATGGACTTGCTGGGTTCTACAGGCGTTTTTTCAAGAACTTTAGCACCATTGCTGCCCCATTGACTGAAGTGATCAAGAAAGATAGATTCAAATGGGAAGAGGCACAAGAAGCCGCATTTCAATGCCTTAAAGAGAAGCTTACTCATTCTCCTCTCCTTATCCTTCCTGATTTTAACAAAACCTTTGAAATTGAATGTGATGCCTCAGGGATTATTATTGGTGTTGTGTTAATGCAGGAGAAAAAACCTATAGCATACTTTAGTGAGAAGCTTGGATGAGCAACTCTCAACTATGCAACTTACGACAAGGAGTTGTATGCTTTGGTGAGGGTCTTACGAACTTGGCAACATTGTCTTTGGCCTAAGGAATTTGTAATATACACAGACCATAAATCTCTCAAGTACCTAAAGGAGCTGAACAAACTGAGCAAAAGACATGCCAGATGGGATGAATTCATAGAGACTTTTCTTTATGTGATCAAATACAAACAAGGTAAGGAAAACATAGTGGCTGATACATTATCTCGGAGGTATGTTCTTTTAAACACTCTTGATGCTAAGCTATTGGGTTTTGAGCAAATCAAAGGTATGTACGAAACCGATTCTGACTTTGGTAATGCATACAAGTTGTGTGAGAAATTTGCTTCTGGCCATTACTTTAGGCAGGATGGTTTCCTTTTCTATGATAACCATTTGTGTGTGATTAACTGTTCTTTAAGAGATTTGTTTGTTAGGGAAGCATATGGAGAAAGTCTTATGAGACATTTTGGCATTGCCAAGACACTAAAAGTTGTGTAGGACCATTTCTTTTGGCCACACATGAGAAGAGATGTGGAGCGGATATGTGAAAGATGTGCAACATGTAAACAAGCTAAGTCCAAGGTTCAAAGCCACGGTTTGTATACTCCTTTACCCATTCCTTATCATCCTTGGAATGATATCTCTATGGACTTTATTGTTGGATTGCCTAGGATTCGAACTGGAAAAGATTCTATCTTTGTTGTGGTAGATAAGTTTTTTAAGATGGCACATTTCATAGCTTGCCACAAAACTGATGATGCATTGCATGTTTCTAACTTGTTCTTTAAGGAGATTTTTCGCTTACATGACATGCCTAGAACTATAGTTTCTGATAGAGATACTAAGTTTCTTAATTACTTCTGAAGACTCTTTGGTCTAAACTAGGTACTAAGCTGATGTTTTCTACTACTTGTCATCCGCAAACTGATGGGCAGACTAAAATGGTTAATAGGACACTAGGAACTCTTTTGCGTGCATTCATAAAGAAAAACTTGAAAACATGGGAATACTACTTGGCTCATTGTGAATTTGCATATAATCATGCTCTGCATTCTACTTCTAAGTTTTCTCCTTTTGAATTTGTTTATGGGTTTAATCTTACTTCTCCTTTGGATCTAATACCTTTGTCTGAGTGTGAAAGAGTTAGCTTTGATGGAAAGAAGAAGGCCGAGCTGATACAACAGATACATAAGCAAGCAAGGAAAAATATTGAAGAGAAGACAAAGCAATATGTCAAGCATGCCAACAAGGGAAGACGTGAGAAGGTCTTTGAAGAAGGTGACAAAGTTTGGGTTCACCTAAGGAAAGAGAGGTTTCTAGATGAAAGGAAGTCTAAACTTATGCCAAGGACCGATTGACCTTTTGAGATCATAAAGAAGATTAGCAACAATGCCTACAAGCTGGATTTGCAAGGTAAGTATAAAATACTTAATAGCTTTAATGTTACTGACTTGATCCCTTTTGTTGCAGATGATCCAGATTTGAGGATAAATCCTTTTCAAGAAGGAAGGGATGATATAATCATGGACAAGCCAACACTTGAAGAAGAAGAAGAAGATGTCTTGATCATCCCGAGAGGTCCTATGACCCGTGCCAAATCAAGAAGACTTCAATAAGCTGTGGGAACAATCCTAAAGATGTTTTGGAAGCAAGAGGAAGTTCGTCCAAGACAAATCAACCAAGAGATGCTCACTTCCATTCAAGTCATTTTGAGTTAACCATCATCAAGTGGCTTGAATGTGTTCTTTTCCCTTACCTTGGTTTTATCCCAATGGGTTTTCTAATTAAGGTTTTTAATAAGGCCTCAAGTCCACTTACCCCACTTTGATGATTAACTTGGGAAATTACATGAAGCATTGGATAACCTCAAGCATTTACTTTATGTTATAATCTAGACTATGGTTTTTATTTCATTCTGTAGTCCGCAAACTCTATCATATTCTAGTCCAAGTCGTGAGTCCGTAGTTCAAAGTTTTAGGATGAATTTTAGAGTTCCCAAAAGTCATTCTCGAAGGAGCTTGAGTCTGTTCAAGTCTCTTTCCCTATTTAAACTAGTGTAAGCCTTATTCTAAGGCTCCTAACTTTTTATCAACTATTTTGAGATTAATCTCTTTTGTTATTTGAGAACATTTTCCGATTGTTTGGTGAGTCATATCCAACAATCTTTCGATCCTTCGGTGTGTCATATCTGAAGAATCAAACCTTGTTACCACCAAATGCGTAATATCTTGGCGTGGCATTGAGGAATATCAGTGGACTTCCACATCCATTGTGTAATCATTCAATCCATCAACAAGGAGCCATTCCGCATCTTCTTGTGTTATCACTCGATCCACAAGGTTTGATAAACTTGAGTCTTTTGATTCGTTTATGCAAGGATCTATCCAACATCTTCATCTATCTTCTTTAACTTCCATCTTCTTGTGTTCTACAATCGAAACTGCCGAGTCTTGGGTTTGATTCTTCATCAGAAAGCTTGCCCGAATTGGTGCCAAAAATCTTAACAGAAATAGCGCTAGAAATCTAGTCGGAGATGTCGCCAGAAATCTTGTCGGAGGTGTCCCCAGAAATTACGTCGGAGATATCGCCAAAAATTTCATCAGAAATGTTGCCAGAAATCTCGTCGGGAATGGTACCGGAAATCTCATCGGTGATGTCACCAAAAATCTCATCATTGATGTTTCTGGAAATCTAGTAGGAATTATCGCTGGAAATGTCACCGGAAATCTTGTCGGAGAAATCGTCAGATATCTCGTTGGAGATATCGCTGGATATCTCATCGGAGATGTCGCCAGAAATATCATCGGAGATATCACCAAAAATCTCATCGTAGAGATCATCGGATATCTCATCCGAGATGTCGCCAGAAATCTCATTGGAGATATCGTTTGAAATTTTGTCGGAGATGTTGCCGGATATCTTGTCGGCGATGTTGAAAACTTACTGGAATAGTTACCGGAAATCTAGTCGAAAATGACACAGGATATCTCATCAGAGATGTTGCCAAACATCTCATCAGAGATGTTGCCTAAAATCTTGTCAAAATTGTCGCCGGAAATGTCGTCAGAAATCTCATCAGAGATATTACCAAAAATCTCATCGGAGATATCGCCGGAAATATCGTCAGAAATATCGCTGAAAATCTCATCGGAGATGCCACCGGATATCTCGTCAGAAATATCGTCGGAGATGTCGCCGGAAATCTCGTCGGAGATGTTGTTAGAAATATTGTCGGAGATATCACCGGATATCTTGTCAGAAATATCGTCAGAGATGTTGCCAGAAATCTTGTCGGAGATATCGCTGGAAAGTTTGCCGAAATTATCACCGGAAATCTCATTGTAAATTTTGTCAGAAATGTCACCAGAAATATCGTCGGAGATGGCACAAAAAATCTCGTCGGAAATTGCCCTGGAAATAATAATAATTTTTTTTTTAAATTATAATAGAAATTGTAAATTGATAATGACATTATGGAAAATAGAGGGAAAAACAAAAAAAAATTTTATGTCTTTTGCAAATTAAAAACTACCCAAATGACAAGCACTATAAAAACTAGTTCTTTTACAAATAACAAATTTAAAAACTACATTTTCTCAATTTTCTCATTATAAATCAACAGACTGATAAAAACAAATGTTATGATGTATCGTTATGATGTATCGACTTCCTCTTCCTCTTTTCAATAAGGAAAAGAATATACATATACACACATTTACAAAATCAAATACCTAAAAGACTTAAAATACAAAAATCCAACTCGCAGGGCTAATATCATCTATGCAGAAATGGTAATAGTATAGTTTAACTGGGATTAATCATATATAAAATAATTAAAATACAAAAATACTACAAATTATTATATCTATAAATATTTCTAACAACTTTTATATCATACACATTTAAAATAACTAACAATTACATGTAGCTAAAAACATATTACAAACATAAAAAACTATCCTATATATGTTTCGGAATTAAAAAAATACACGTTCAATATAAAAAATTTTTTAATGTATATATCCGGTATGAAAACTTTTCCCATAGTTAATTTAAAATTCATTTTTATTTTAATAAATTATTATTGTAAATATGAAAATAATGAAAATTATTATTATTATTTTAAAAGGGGTTTAGATCATATTTTTTTATTGATTCTATATACTAAAGTCTACTTCTAGATAAATCTCTTCGAATTGTTTTGATTCACTTTTTGAAAGATTTTTTTAGTTGTAATAAGCGGGAAAGCTGCTGAATTAATTTCAAATCAACAAACTGATAAAAATAAACTTAATGATGCATTGACCTTCTCTTGTCGTTTTCAATATTAAAATGATATGAATATGCATATACATACATTTAAAATATCAAATCGTATTGATAGAAAAGAGTTGCAAAAGATACGATGGTTCTCGGTTGACAAGTACTTGTCATATTATGTAGGTTAGAGATCAATAACTAGCAGTACCGTTGATCATTTGGTTTGAAGATATAGATATATGTTGTTGTTTATGCCCCATTTGAGTATCCGGAAAGAAAACATATCTATGAGTTGCACTTTTTAAAAGATTAATCCGGAATTCCCAAACCCTAGAATCTACCTCTTAGTTGTAAAAAAAAGTTGCAAAGATGAAGTCAAATCTCTTTTTCTTAAGTCTTTACTAGGATTCGATTTCCAATAAATACATTTTTGTTAAATTAAGGATGATACATATTGATGCGGAAATCATGTTTATTATAGAGAAATGAGGTACATGAAAACCGTACGTTGTTTAGAATGTCAAAAAGTTGCATCGTGAAATTATTGTTAAAATTTTTATCATCGTAATCGAATATAAGACACATAATCAATAATCATGATAATATTAGATCAAATATTTTTAATAATATGATAACAAAAAAGAAAAAATCATAAACTGTACTGTTTGATTTGACTAATTAGGACATAATAGTAACTAGCGTTTTTCTACAAATGGTTAGTTTGCCAAAAATTTCTTCCCAAAAGTATATTACCAGCGACCTTTTCAGCCAAACCAAGCTGAATATTTTAATAATCCTACTGGAATATATCCTGAAAAAATTAAAATTGTTAAAACAATATAATTATCTATTTGACCGACATACTACACCACCATTAACCGCCTTTGAAGCGTTATAAATAGGTGATGTTGTAACATTATGTAACTTACAATTCGATATCAAAAAAATCAAATTTCTTCTCACGTTATTTACTCCTTTTCAAAATACTTTATATCACGTCAAATAATTTCCACTTACATATAATATATATATACAAATACATATACATAAAATATAAATATATCTCACCTCTATCCACTATAAACATATATAGTGGTCTATTTCACAACACGTTATCAGCACGACCACTCATATACCGACATAGCTCATATACCGATCTACTCACATATTGATCCGGTCATATACCGAAAAGTTATCATGTCAAATTTAGAGAAATTCAAATTCGATGCCCTTGATATATCTAGAAATAATTATTTAAGGTGGTCAGTTGCATTAAAGATGCACTTAAAAGAAAAACGTTTACTCGATACTATCGATAAGTCAAAAACGACTTTAGAGGAACAAAATACGAAAGCCATGGTATTTTTGTTCCATCATATCCATGATGATTTAAAAGATGAATATCTTACGAAAGAAAATCCTACAGATCTTTGGAAATCACTCAAAGATATGTTTGATCACCAAAAATATGTTATATTACCAAAGGCAAAACATGAGTAGTTGAATCTCCGTTTTCAGGATTACAAAAGCGTTCGCGTCCGCTTTATTTGGAATTACATCGAGGATGACTTTATGTGGAGAAAAGATAACGGATTATGGTATGATCGAAAAAACTCTCCAAACATTTCATCTTGCGAACGTGACGCTGCAACAACAATACCGGGCAACTAGATACACGAAGTATTCAGAATTAATGCAAATTTTGTTGGTTGCAGAACAAAATAATAAGCTTGTGATGTTAAATCATCAAAATCGTCTAACTGGATCTGCTCCATTCCCTGAAGCGAATGTTGCATCATCTAGTTATAATAATTATGGACGTGGATGCGGTCGAAGTAATGATCGTGGTCGAGGACAAGGTGGATATGGTCGTGGGCGTGGACGAGGATATATAAGAAAATTCCATCCAGATGATTTTAACGCTGAAAGAAATAATAAACGGTCCAAAGGAAATGAAGTTGACAATGTAATGAATAAGAAGCATGAAAGTGTCTGTTACAGATGTGGTATGAAAGGACACTGGTCCCGTACCTTTTGTACGGCGAAATATTTAGCCGATCTGTATCAAGAATCGCAGAAGGCGAAAGAAAAAGAAGTTGAAACCAACTTCATATACAGTGAAGCCGGACCTTCTTTTGATGGTACGAGTAATAATACGCACCTTGATCTGGCAGATATTATTAATTCACAAGTCATTTTTAATAAATTAAAAAAGAATTTTGAAATTAATTACAACTATTATTATAATTTTCAGTTTTTTTAGATAAATGTGTTTATTGATTCTATATTCTAATGTCCACGTCTACATAAATCTCTACGAATTGTTTTGATCCAAGTTTTGAAAGTTTTTTTAGTTGCAATAAGGTGGAAAGCTGCTGAATCAATTTCAAATCAACAAACTGATATAAACAAACTTAATGATGCATTGACGCGTTGACATTTTCTTGTTGTTTTCGATATGAAAATGATATGAATATACATATATGCATATGAATATACATATATATACATATATATATATATATACATATATGCATATATATACATATATGCATATATGCATATAAATATACATATATATCTTTACAATATCAGATCGTATCGATAAAACAGAGTTGCAATGATGAAGTCTTGGAGGTAGGACAGTTTAAACTGGAATCAATCATTTATAAAATACATAAAAAATAAAATAATACTACAAAATATTTTATATCTATAAATAGGGTTGGGCGTTCAATCAGGTATTTTAGATATTCGGGTGTAAAGATATAGAAGTCGATCGGGTAATTTAAAATTTTGGATCGGGTTCAGGTAAACATCCATCGGATTTGGATATTTTTGGATATACCCGAACTCAAATAATTTTTGAATCAAACTTTAAAAACTGATATTCACATATATTCAATATTTTTTAAAATCATACCAAATTCATTAAAACTAAAACTAAATACAATGTCAAAATAATCCAGAAAATTCAAACCACCAAACCAAAACATAAAATTTATTTTCTCCTTTTCTTCTTGAATTCATTAAATATTTAACATTAAATGATACAAAATTTCAAGTAAAAATTATATAATATAACTAAACTAACATATGAAAATTAACGTATATGAAAATAAAAAGATAAAAAAACTTAAACATTTAAGTTTTGTACAAGTTTGAATTACTTTGAGTGAAGATCGGATTATTCGAATATACCCGATCGGGTACAGATATCCGATGAATAAAAAATATACACCAATCGGGTATTTTATTATATCCATACCCGATCCAAACTCTTTACTTTGGGTCGGATTCGGGTTCAAGTTCGGCTATCGGTTATTATGCCCATACCTATCTATAAATATTTTCTAACATTTTATATCAAATACACTTAAAAACTAACAAGTTTTTACCTTTGACTTTTAAAAGTAACTTGTAGCTAAAAAGATTTTAATTATAATTGATTATTTGATTTATGAGATTTTTTTAAAACTATACTATTTATTTTTCATAATTTGAAAATACCATATTCGTTACGAAAATAACACTTTATACATAAAATATGAAATTTCACCCTTATTCAATTTAAAAGTCATTTTTAATAAATAAAAAATAATTTTGAAAATAATTTCAATTATTTATAATTTTTATAAGGTTTAAGATAAAGATGTTTGTCTGAAGAACTCTAGCGGTTAATCTAAAAGAAAAAAAAATAAATACAATATCAACTAAGTCCAACTCTTAATGAATCTATCACTTACCAATTAAAGATTTCATGAGAAATAATAGAGTTGTTAAATGTTAACAACTTCCAAAAAAAATACATACACTATGTTCACTTGCTAACCGTTGGTCATTGAAGATGTTGTGTCCACTAAAAATAATAATCAGCATAGTCAAATCGTATTAAATCAGTTGCTAGCCTCTCCCTATTATCGCAGAAAAGTCATCATTATTTTACTTTGGCCATCAAAGTGACCAGAGACAGACATGCATGCTTTGTTTTCACAAACGACAACAACGAGCACAAAGCTGTAAAAGGTATGTTTTATATCAAACCTGTTAAATAGAATTGATTTGTATTCGTCGTGCTTGTTACATAATCCTAAAATTTCTATTTATACAAAAAGATATAAACAATAAAAGGAAATTTAACTAAAAGATAAATATACAATTTTCTATTTACTTAGAGACCAAGTTAATCCTCAATACTCCCTCTCAAATTGGAGCGTACAAATCTTGAATGCCCAACTTGAACAAGAATGAATCAAACTCTTTGCATCCCAAAGCCTTAGTAAAAATATCTGCGAGTTGAGCATTAGTAGAGACGTGCTTGGGTTTGATAGTGCCATTGATTATATGGTCTCGAAGAAAATAACACTCCACTTCAATGTATTTAGTCCTTTCATGAAAAACGGGATTAGCACTATTGTGTAACGCAGCTTGATTGTCACACCGAAGAGACATTGGATCCATATGTTCAATGCCTATCTCACGTAGTATTGATTTGAGCCATAAAAGTTCTTTTGTGACTGCACCCATTGCACGATATTCAGCTTCTGCGGAAGAACATGAAACAGTTTTCTGTTTCTTTGATTTCCATGAGATTGGTGAGTCTCCAAGTTGAACAATCCATCCTGTTAAAGACTTCCGAGACAACGGACAACTAGCATGATCGGAGTCACACCAACCTGTTAAATGAAGGGGAGAGTCTGCTCGTAGAAGAATTCCTTGACCAAGTGTACCTTTCAAATATCGAACAACCTTTAGATCTGCAGACCAATGTGCTTCTCTTGGGTTTTGCATGAACTGAGAAAGAATATGAATAGCATACGCAAGATCAGGTCGGGTCGATGCCAAATAAACTAGTCGTCCAACTAGACGTCTGTATGTTCCCGGATCCGACATAAATGGACTGTTAGATAGAGATAGCCGATGATTTTGATCGATTGGAGATCCCACAGGCTTGCAGCCTAACATGCCAACTTCACATAGAATATCAGTGGCGTACTTGCGCTGACAAATGTAAATTCCTGTAGAACTTCGAGCAATCTCCAAACCAAGAAAGTATTTAGTAACACCAAGATCTTTCATTTTAAAACAAGAAGATAAATAATCTTTAAACTCTTGTATAGCAGGGGAGGAGTTACCGGAGATGATAAGATCATCCACATATACTAAAATATGAAGAGTAACACCACCATGGTGAAAGACAAACAATGAATAATCAGATCGAGTTTGTTTGAATCCATATTCCTGAAGTGCATCAGCCAACTTTGCAAACCAACAGCGAGGAGATTGTTTGAGGCCGTAAATAGACTTTTGAAGACGACAAACCCATGTGTCTCCAGGACGTGAAAAACCAGGTGGTGGTTTCATATAGATTTCTTCATCAAGATCACCATGTAGAAAAGCATTATGAACATCCATTTGATGAATTTCATAATTTTTCTTGGCGGCAATATCTAAAATTAATCGAACTGTTGACATCTTGACAACCGGTGCAAAAGTCTCTTGATAATCAAGCCCAGCTACTTGATGATTTCCAAGTGCTACCAAACGAGCCTTATAACGTTCAAGTGAACCATCAGCTTTAAGCTTAATTCGAAAAACCCAGTGACTCCCAATCAGTTTCCGGTTAAAAGGAAGATCAACAAGATCCCATGTGTGATTATCTTCTAGTGATGTTATCTCACTTTTCATAGCTAATACCCATTCATCATAGGTCATAGCCTCCTTAAAAGAACGAGGCTCAACTGCAGTGGTGAGAGCTACAAGATAGCTGCAATATTCTGAAGTAAACCGTTCACACGAAACATAATTGGTGAGAGGATGATCAGTACTTGAGGATATCTGAGGAGTAGATGATTCTGATGGATAAGAAGGATGAGATTTTGTAATTGTTTCGACAATATAATCATTCAGACGAGCAGGAAGATTTGTTTTTCGTTGACTACGTCGTAATTGGCCAACATGATTACTAGGAACCAAAGGTTCTTCATGAGATGTTGAAGCAATTGGGGAAGTGTCCGATGGTGAAGGAGGAACATCCATTTCAAGTACATTTTATGTTGATGGACCACCAGTCGCCACAGTAGCCTCTGTGGTAGGATAAACCGGATTTTCAAACTCATCAAGTGGAGTATTCATAGTTGGAGAAAAAACTGAAGAAACCGGAGAGAGTGAAGATTCAAAATATGGAAAGGTTTCTTCGTTAAAAATCACATCCCTGGAGACAAAGAAATTTTTCTGGTCTAAATCATAGAGACGCCAGCCTTTTTTACCATAAGGATAGCCTACAAACACGCAACGACAACTCCGAGATTGAAATTTATCTCCTTTGTGATCAAGATTGTGAGCATGAGCCAAACAGCCAAAAACACGCAAGTGTTTGTATGAAGGAGCATGACCTTAAAGTATCTCAAATGGAGTTTTACCATGAAGAACTTGAGTTGGGGGGGGGGGGGGGGGCGGGGGTGCGGTTGATCAAGTATGCTGCATTAAGAACACATTCACCCCAGAATTCAATTGGTAGATTCCCTTGAAAACGTAATGCACGCGCAACCTCTAGAATGTGTCGATGCTTGCGTTCTACGCGACCATTCTGCTGTGGCGTGTAAACACAAGATGTTTGATGAATAATCTCCTTTCCTTGAAAAAATGGCTCATACACATAAATTCTGTTCCATTGTCACTTCGTATCACTTTCACTTTCTTAGAAAACTGTCGTTCAATCATTGTCAGATAATTCTGAAGATTATACGCTTCAGAGGTCTTATTAGGAAGAAGATATAACCACACAGCTCGAGAGCAATCATCCAATATGGTCAAGAAGTAACGAGAACCGCAGAATGATGTAGAATGATATGGTCCCCACAAATCACAATGAATTAAATCAAAAATCTCTTTTGCATTATTCAAAGAATCTGGAAAACATTGACGAGTTTGTTTGGCTTGAAAAAAAATATCACAACTCTTATTTAAAAGCTCGCTACTATTATGAGAAAATTCTTTAACACCAGGAATCTTATCGAGAACCCGAGATGAAGGATGTCCCAAACGCATATGCCACAAGGTCATGTCCTTTTGAATACTTGTCTGATTAGATGCCACAATATCAAACTCGCGGAACCGGTACAGTCCTTCTCCCTCACGACCACTTATTCCAATCAGCGTCTTGGTAATTCGGTCCTGTAAAACCAACAATCTGTCAGTCATTTGACCAACAAGAAAGTTATCCGTAAGTAGCTGTCCAAGAGAGATCAAATTTGCGTTGAATCCAGGTATAAGATAAACGTTTTTCAAACATAAACGTGAGGTGAGATGAATTCTGCCCTGTTAAGAAGACAAAACATTTTCTCCTGCTGGTAATCTAACAGATACAGGAGTAATAGTATGAAGATCTTGAAGTAAATCTGAACGTCCAGTCATATAATGCGTGGCCCCTGTATCCAAAATCCAAATAAAACCATTATTCTTACCACTTAGACGTTCATTAGAATTTCCTGGGCCATAAACTCGTTGGATGGTGCGCCATTGTTCATCAGAGAACCCACTAAAACCTTGGCGATCAGCTTCAGTTAAAGGAAGAGTGGTGCTGGCAGTTGCAGCGTTTGCCGAGACAATTTCTGTGTTATTGGCTCGTGGTTGAGAACCACGTCCACACCCAGTTGTTGGAACACCACGAGAGTTTTTCCTTTGCGGTCTTTCTTCCCACCAATCAGGATATCCAATCATTTTGAAGCAAGAAGAGCTTTCATGCCCAGATTTTCCACACGCAGTACATGTACGAGAAGGATCATCATTTCCAGGGATAAAACGAGACATGTCTCTTGGAAGTCCGCCAAGTTTTGGTGTGTCACGTATCATGTGAGAGTTTGATTGTTTTGACGACAAAGAAATCTGAGAAGCAAAACTCATAAGCTCTGTATCTTTCATGACTCCGACATGAATTGTTTCGTTTTGAAGAATTGTCTGATAGACGTTGTCAAGATCGGGAAGAGGAGTAATAGCACAACGTTGAGATCGTATTGCTCCATGAATACCATCATCAAGACCAGAGAGAAAATCATGAACCTTTAAAAGTTGAAGTTCCTTGTCACATGCAGTATTAAGATCACATTCACACTTGCCACATTCACATCGCTTTGAATTAGTACACTCTGAAATTCCATCCCATAGCTTTGTCAATCGGCCAAAATAGTCATCAACAGAGGTACCGTGCTGTTTGCAAGTAGCAAAGCATTGCGAAGTTGTTGAAGACGAGCGCCGCTTTTGACAGAAAATCTCTTCTTGATAATCTCCCACATGTCAAGTGCTACTTCACGAGTAGATATCGATGAGCGAAGCTTCGGTTCAATGGTGAGTTTTATCCATCCCACAATAAGATGATTATTCGCAATCCAATCTTCAAGATTTGGAGAATCGTTTTCCGGTTTTGGAATACTTCCATCGAGAAAACCAAATTTCTTACAAGAACTGAGTGCTATCCGCAAGTTTAGAGCCCACTCATCATAGTTTAACCCATTGAGTAGGGGCTGAGAAATCAATGCGCCGGGATTATCACCGGACGTAAGGTCATAAGGAGAAATTGTTTTATGTTTGTTATTAGTGGTGGCGAAAGCCATCATATTATGAAAGGGAGTTTGTCGAGAGGATTAAAAATAAATTGAAGGAAGCTCTGTTTTCTGATTGAAAAACAGAGGAAAAGAAATAAGAACAAGACCAGACCGAGAGGCGTTCTTCGGAGAGAAAAAAAATTAGAATTTTATTTTTATCTGCTCTGATACCATGTCAAATAGAATTGATTTGTATTCGTCGTGCTTGTTACATAACCCTAAAGTCTATATTTATACAAAAAGATCTAAACAATAAAAGGAAATTTAACTAAAAGATAAATATACAATTTCCTATTTACTTGGAGACCAAGTTAATCCTCAATAAAACTCATATTCCAAACAAAATACTAAATATTAGGGAAAATTTTCACATATATAATATTAGAAGAAATTTTAAATAATAAATAAAATATATGAATCATTTCATTTATTGTCAACTGGTTTTGAGTTAGAATATCATAATGTAATATAGTTGGAAGATCAGAGTCCAATTTACACATATCCAGTTTGATGCATAATCAGTATAACCCAATAATTGGTCCACCGATCCTTCCTTGAAAATAACAAGAACTATGTTTTAAAACAAAATTATCATCTCGAAAGAGTGTATTACGGATAAATATCATATATCAGATGCTGGAAAGAATCTTAAATAATATGTAAAAGATATGTGTCACTCCACTCATTGTCAATTGATTTTGATTAGAAGCCCATTATCTAATGTGATATCAGACCTCGATCTACACATGTCCAACCCAATCCATAATTGGCCCGAACTAATAGTTGGTCCGCCGATCTTTGCTTAAAATATACTGAGATTTCTCTTCTAGAAGAACCATCATCGCGAGGGGCGTATTAGGGATAAATATCCCACATAAGATGGTGGAAAAGATCATGACTAATATATAAAAGGATATAAGACACTCTACTTATTGTCAATTGGATTTGATTTGAAAGTATATAATCTAATATAAAATCAGATCCCGATGCACATATGTCCAACACGATCCATAATCGGGTTAACCCAAAGTTGGTCCACCTATCTGACCTAATAGTTCGCCCAAATATCCTTTCTTGAAAATATCGAAATCCATGTTCTAGAAGACCAATTATCTCGAGGAGACGTATTAGAGATAAATGTCCTACATCGGGTGCCGATCATTTTCTAAAACCATCATCATTGCCTAGGCATCAGCTGCCAAAGTTGAATGTATATTAGCACAAAACGCAGAGTGAATTTCCAACTTAACTCACTTCGTTAGATTTTAGAGACGTGATAATTTACAAAATATATTTTCACTATTTAATACGATGCACAGCAACAACTATTCTTATCATCTTTAATCTTTACCAAAATTAACTCGTCCAACTTGCGACTCCAAACTAACCCACATATAGTTCATACTCCCAAAACTTTCTTGACCCTCTCCAAATTACTCTAGAACATTCAAGAACTCTTTCAAAACCTTCCAGAACATTTCTTAGCTGCCCATAAGCTTTTTGTGGTTCCATAAAAGCTGGATTCGTTACCAAAGTAGATAACCGCTTCAGCATTTAAGCCAACTACCCAAGCATCACCCCTAATTGGTTTTGATTTCTTTGTTATATCACTCATGGCACATGATTAATATTTTCTAGTTAAAATCTACCAACAGTTCTCGCATTAACACTACCACTACATATATCACTCTGCTCAGATCTCCACCAATGGGTTTCTTAACTTTTACTTACTCAACCATCTCATTTCTGACTATACTCTTCATAAGTTCTCCAATGAAACTTAAATCTCATCGGCACACTTCTAACCACAAATAATTCTAGCACACCAAAACCTTTGCGAGATTGTGATTGTTCAATTTAAAACCTGACAGAAAAAGCTTATGTTCTAGCCCATATCATACAATCTAGGTTGGATCCAACGATCCTTCCACCTACATTGATCCCGTGATCACCACTTGATCATACTTATTCCAGCAGCTCCTTAATTCCTTCGCTCCATTCCTTGACTAAATTTCCAGAATCACCACAGAAGTAACATGGTATCCACCAATCACTTCAACACATCTTAGTTCTTGATTAAGACATCGACCAAAACTTTTTTCGCATCAGAAACACTAGCATAACTATCTATTTCAAAGTTAATAGCAAGATCTACATCAATATCAATCAGCAATGATCTATAATACACCTACAACTAGATCAACCAATAAGGTCTTATCTTTCTCATAAAATAAGACCCATCAGCAAGGATTTACAACATTACAATATACACCAGCAAGGATTTACGACCCCAACAACATTCCACTGCTACAACTTCTTAAATTCTCATAACAACACTCCCTGGAAAACAACAACTCTTTGTGATGCATACAGAGCAGATACCAGAGCATGTAACTCTCCAATAGGTAGGTCAACAATCTTACCACATCCCTAATTAGTACGGATGTGCCCATTCAGAGTTCTTCAATAAAATGGAACTACATCGCCAAACACAAGAAACATTTATAATCATCAGCTATAAGGCTTAGTCTCACTTGCTTCATAGTCACATTCTGCACCACACTCAATGTAGTAATCCAACTTCAACAGTGGTAGTTTGCTTGTTTTTCTAGCCCTGCCAGCAACACCACCTTTAACGGGGTGTAACAACAATTCGCATTTGATTAACCATATTTATAAATAAGTGAAATACTATTATTTTGAACAATTAGTAAAAATACAACAGAAAGAATCTTATCGTAGAATCTTTTTCCGGCTGGAAAGAATGACATACCTCAAAACTCCACATAAACAAAATAAAAACATCTAGCAACGATCAAATCACAATCTATTCACCACAAACAACCAATACAACATAACAGAAAATCTAACAGTCCTAGAAACAACTTCGCTCTGACACCAAATTGAAACATACTAACCCATTATTCGTTAAGATATTCTCATAAATATTAAAATCTTCACACACTAACATAATTAAACAATCTTTGAAAACCACATTAGCTTAATTAACTAAATAAATTCAGCAAAAACAAATCAGCATAATTATCAACTAAAAACCTACAAGTTTACGATAAAATCATAAGCATAAAATAATAAAAGCAATCAAATATATATCAACCCCGATATGTCATCTCCTTATCGCACCCGTGGTCTCACGAGCTTCATCAAGCTAAAACATACTGCATCATTACGAAGAGATGCACCAGTAATTAATAAATATTGAGTGAGGCGATTACCCGTCTTACACCTATACACACGTCAGCAAATAATTTTCAACCATAATACATATGCTAACAGAATTCATTTACCAACACAGCAACAACTTCATCAATCAATTCATTTTCAAAAATTAATTAATAAATTTAATTTACCCAAAAATATTCAAAAATAACATTATATATTTAATTTCAATAATTTTTTATAAATTTATTTTAACATAGATAATTTTAACAATTTTTGGTAATTTAATTCACAACAATTTACTTCCACAGAAATATCAAATCAACAAATCCAAGAAATCACTCAATGCACATACAACACATAAACTCATGCAAAAAACTATTATACTATGAATTATTTGTAAATCCCAGATAAACCACATTACTACACTGACCTTAGATTTTTCGCGGTCTCCTGACAACATAACAGACAAAGTTCAAAGATCTAGATTTCTTGGAACTTTTAGAGTTTCCTAAAGGTCACACAACATAATCAGAGCCTCTTTTACTCACCTTTCAACCAATCACATCAACAAAATAACATTATACCTAAACCAGAAAAATCTGGAAAATAACAGAAACAATCAGGCTCTAGGAAGAAATTACAAATTGAAATCTGATCATTCAGTTTTTAATCTCACATTTGAAAATAAACTCTTAGATATCCTGAAGCTATATCCAGATTTTATGAAGATCGGACTACATATAAACTCGTGATCTCTCTTTGAATCTACATTGGTCTAAATTGCATATGAAACAGAATATTTCACTAAACACGCAAATAACTTTTTGAATACTAACTCATATCTAAATCCGAAAGTGACACATCTATTTCTAAGTCTTAGATACAATTCCATAAAAGTTCGTTACTTTTAGAATCGATTTACTTGGTAGAATTTCTTTTCTACAAGGCCTTGTCAAATCTGTCTGCATCTCTAAAGACTCAACATCCTGCTCTCTCACAAGCAACACCTTTCAACCTTTCTTTTCTACGCCACAAGATTTTCAGAGAAAAGATAGGTTTCTGCATTTGAATTGGTGTAAAGTTTTTCTTTTCCAAAATTGTAATTACTCCTTCAACTTTCTGTTATGTGTAAATCATCCCAAAAATTTCGGATTTCATCTAACTAACCCATCATAATATTTTTGATCCAGCACAAGCAACCCCAAAAAGTTTTCGAGTCTTCATTTTAACAAACCAGAATTGTATTTGACTTAAGAAAGATCCATAAAACTCGGCTCGTTATTCTAAAACCAATAAATTCTTCACGTTTCCGAGATACGGATGTTACATATCCAATAGTCACAAAAATAATATATAGTATTACAAAAAAAATTCTGTTTTACATAGTTTTCCAAACTAATATATAATATTACAAAACAAAATAAAACAGTGCCAAGATTCCCAAATAACAACATTGGAGTCCTTGTTTTAGCCACCTTTTATTTTGCGTCCTTGGATGCCACTCTCCAGTTGATAGAAAACTTTTTACTTTTTTTTCTTCCTTTCTTCTTTTTTCACTGTAGGTATGACTTTTTTATATATATCATCTGGAACATCCCATTGAAACTTATGTGGCACTAAATAGATAGTCCTATAATACGTCATCACCACAGCTCTGTTCAATAATATTTTGAATGCAAATCATGTAATTGGAGATCACGTCCTCTATTTGCATGCCTTAGGAGTTCAATAAACGCTGATAGTGTGTGTAGATATGTGGAGAACGATATGGACAATTCTCAGCAACATCCCACAAATTGTGCATGTTGTTCTCCACTATAGGCACCAATTTATATTCAATTGATTCACTTGTGGTCTCATTCCGATGTTCACTAAACCATTTAGAAAATGTTCTAATAATCACATCAAGCATAAGTATTAAGGAGTACTTTCTTGAATCCTTAAAACACTATTAAGAGATTCCATATAATTGCTAGTTTCTTTGGTGTATATTTCTCCCGGAAAACAACACTTTGCCCATTTTTCTTTCACAACAGTCTCTTCTATATATTTCCCATAGATGGATATCTAATCTTAAAAGAAGCATATGAAAAATTGAACTCGGTCATTGTGTAATATCTACTAAACTCCATGAATCTCCATGCCGCTATATATTTTGACATTTGAAGCATGACCTTTCACATGTTGGGCCAAGTGCAATAAACAAAATCCATGATGAGCCTGCGGATACACATGATCTATGGTGCTGATAAGCCTTGCATTTCTATTACTCATAAAACCAATTTGGAAGAGTCAGGTATAATGGTTTTCAGTATCTCCATAAATCATTTTCAACTTGCATCATTCTCACCATCAATTACACCAAACACTAGAGGATAATAGTGGCGATTTGGACCTTGAGCTGAGACAAAAATTAGTACACCACCATATCCGTTCTTGAGAAAAGTAGCATCAACAATTATTAATTTGCTCATGATTTGAGACCCTTCAATGGTAGTTCCCAAAGCTATGGATAGGTACTTAAACGTTTCATTATTATACAATTTCTCATGTGTTACTGTAAAATCATTGACTTTCTCTAACATGTGCAAATAACAATACAACATTTGTAGGTTTCTTCCGGGCTATCATGCAAGTCACTAACAACTAAAGTTTTTTTTCCTCTCAACGCTGCGTAGTAAGTCACAGTCACACCTAATTCTGTGTAGACAAGATCAACAATAACTCTAGGAGGTGCAGTTTCCATTTGTGTTGGATAATCTTCATGCAAAACAGCTGCAACTAATTGTGTTGTGCTATACCTCTTCATGTTGTTGTTGGTTCTACTTTGAGTAGCCCGAGAGCATGTATGCATCTTCATATACCTTCTAGTAGAGAAAATTTCTGTAGAGCGTGTATGCATCTTTGTATACCTTATAATATAAACAATTTATGTGTTTGGAATCCTTGCAGCTGGTAACCCCCATTTACAACTCTAGTATACTTTAACACCCAACGTATTAGATCCAACTTTTTCATAAGAAACCCATAACTCTTAAAAAACATGGCTCTATCAACTATTTCTTGAAATGCCATCTTACTTGAAAGTTCTTGACGTATACTCGGACCTAAACCGTCTTCCCATGGGTCTATACCCTAAATAACTTCTACAATAAGTGGAAGATCAACATAATCATCGTCAATATCCGATCTATCTAAATCCATACAATTATTCACACCGTCATCACATATAGTACATCATCATCCAATTTTGCCTCTTGTTAGTTTTTCCTTGTTCTTTGAATTTAACTCGCCATATTTTTTACTAAAAGAAGTTGTGGTCGCTGCTCTTGACAGTTGCTGGGGCATGTCCGAAATAGTGATGACCTGCAAAAAAAAAATACATATACGGTTCTCTTTGCCAATGGATGTTAGATACACACACATCCTCATCATCAGAAATAGTGAACTATTCATCACATCTCACCAGCAGTGGATAGTAACTCAAATGTAATTTAACCTTACTATCATATACCACAAGCTTCTTGTATATCCTAGCTTCGATCATCAACAAAGTTATCTCTTTTACTAATGTCTTCAACATTAAACTACACATGCAATCTTGTTAAAATGTACGTTGACGTTGTTACTCATTGTATCCTGCCAAAAATACAAAAGTTTACTATTACTAGTTTTATTAGTTATAATACAGTTATTAGTAGTACAGTTAATACTAGTTTTCCTTAGTTTTACTATATCAGGATTGAATCAGAATTTTGGGATATCATATCCCACGAATTAGTTAGAGAAAGTTTGGGATTCCTGATCGAAGGAAAAATGGGTTGCTCACTTTTGACAATATATAAAGAGCGAAGTCTTTCTGGTTTAAATCTATAATACATTATGATTCAACTATTGAAATACATTCAGTCACTCACAAAACATGGTCAAACACCAATGTGCTACAATTATGACACTGTTAAGTAGTACTAGTTTATTATATTTATCAGTATTATAACTAATAGTAGTTTTATCCAGTTCTACTATCGCAAAAAACTCTAATTCGAGCGTTTCATGTTCAAAACTACAATACACTATGGTTCAACCATTGAAATACATTTGTTACCAATTTAAAATCATAATCGACCAACAACTCATGTTGAAACACACAGTGTGTAGCTTAAAATCAAAGCTTGAATTTGCAAATATTAGACTAAAGAAGTCCTTACCCTTGATGCAACGAGCTAAACGACAGCTATGGAGGAGAAAAGTTCAGATGCAGAATATGGTGCTGGCGACAGAATTGATTCTCGACAGAATTCCCGAAGATGAGAAGAGAATTTCCAATTTTTTCCCATTTTATTTTTCAATTATTGAATTAACAAAAATAGAAATTACTACATAAGTCATAACACAAATCTGAAGATGATGCAGTTAAAGGTCTACCAAAGTTAACAAAGAAAGGTGTGAAGGCTGCATTCTGGTCAAGCATAGCAGAGATCCTTTTCCAAAAGAATCAGAATCAAGCGCAAAGGAGAGGCTTGAACTGATCCATAGTGACATGTGTGGGAGCAAGTACATTCTCAGGTTTATTGATGATGCAACAAGGATGATATGGGTCTACTTCTTGAAAGCAAAGTCTGAGGTGTTCAGAGTTTCCAAAAGATTTAAGTGTATTGTAGAAAATCAAACAGGCTGCAAGATAAAAAAACTTAGAACAGACAGAGGAACAGAATACCTCTCTAGAGAATTCACAAACTACTTGGAAGAAAACGGCATAAAAAGGCAATTCACTACTACTTACATATGAATACCTCCCTAATCAGGCCACATATGAGCTGAGTTTGTGTCAAACTGAAATGTGTCTACCTGATACAAATTACTCCATGACTGTATTAATGTATTTGATTTTTGCTAGAGGAGTTGGAAATATTGCAGGTATAAACAAGGAGACATCAGACTTAGAAGTTCAAACCCAATTCCGAAGAGAAACTAAGCCAAAGGAACCATCAGCTCTTGGAAGTGATGAAGACAGGGGAAGATTTCATTCTATGCAGCTCAAATAGGAGCCACCAGATGCACCATGCATTAAAAAGACACCAGTAAACCAAGGTATGGTCCAAATTTCCCAAAGGAGACTGCAAGCTAACTTGCTTTCTCTTGGTGCAGATTGTACAGTTTTGAGGTCGAAACTTTATCAAGGGGGAGGGTATGATGAGGCCATAAAGACAACACCTCAGTTAGAGAACACTTCAAATTGGAATCAGACCAAATGAAATTTAGAAGAAGGAGTTATCAACTTTACAAACCGGTTGATCCCCAGCTTACCCGATGTAGACCTACGTGCAGTCATCAGACGATTCCGACAAGACCAGAAGATATTTTGTTATGACGTTAATTATTATCAATTATTGGCTCAACATAGAATCACTGAGAAACGGAATAAAGTCAAAACCAATTTTGGTTTGGAAGATATCAATTTTCCAATTTGGTTCTCACCCGACTTGCCTTTTTTGGAGTTTCCCTACTTTGGATTTTCTCAAACGTTTGTGCGGTGACCAGGGGAGCTTCTACATCAACTAGAGGGTCTTAAGAGAGTATTCACGTGCAACAATGACCATTGGATCAGGCGGATCCAATCCTACACATCAACAAACCAAGACTTACCATATATGGACCAAAGAGCATTCAAGACCCAACCTCAACGTCTATATTCTGATTTGATGCGACTTAAGGGATTTATTAGGAGGCTAATAAGCCATGGAAGCATCCAGAAGCTTTCAAGTTACAAGATCACACGAAATTCCCTTTGTTTGACCAAGCAAATCAAGCCTAACGGCTATATCTCATAAAAAGGCAATCCCTTTGATATTTCTCATTCAATTTTCTTGTAATTTACTTTCCTTTGTAAGATTTTAGACTGTTAAAGAGTCCTAGAGGTCGAGCCTATAAAGCTCCAGTTATTTGTAACATTGAAAATAACTCTTGATCGAAATAAGTAATAAGAAAGTGTTTTCTTCTCACAAGTTGTGAATTCTTGTGTCTTGTGTTCCTTAGTTCTTATTGAGTGATTCTTTAAGTCCTATTGAACTGCAGAATTAGTTGTTTGAGTGATTCATTCAGTTTATTTTGTGTCCATCGATTGAGTGAGTCAATCTATCTATCCCCCATCGCCATAAGAACAATACTTTTGTTGTTCCTACATATCTATCATATATCCTACTTCCGCTTGTCATAGGTTTGGAGTCCATTTTTTTCTGTCCTTGTTCAATCTTCCATCATCACTTAGTCATCTAGAGAGAGTCGTACGACCAGCTAGTTTGATTCACCATCTTTCCATCCGCTGAGAACAAATCCGGAGGCGTTCCTACATCAGATGGTTTTACTGATGCACCAATCATTCAACAAACTCAAGAAAGTCCTGAAGAATATCAGAGTCCACCAAACAGAGACTCGATCTCTGAGCGAGATTTTTCTTACAGCTCCATATGCAGATGTGGAATACTCTGCAGTAAGTGAGTTTTGTTTTGCCTCTGTTGAAGAACCAATTGTGTTTGAGGAAGCTGCAAAACATGCAGAATGGAGGAAGGCAATCGAAGAAGAGATACAAGTCATTGAGAAAAATGGAACATGGGATCTCTTTCAAAAGCCACTAAAGAAAACTGTAGTGGGAGTCAAGTGGATTTTCACGTTAAAGACTGATGCAAAAGGAAACATTGTTAGGCATAAAGCAAGACTTGTTGATAAAGGCTTTACTCAGCAATATGAGGTTGACTACATGGAAACTTTGGCTCCAGTATGTCGTCATGAAACCATTAGGCTCTTACTTGCTGTTGCTGCACAAAGAGGTTGGAGATTCTATCAACTAGATGTCAAATCGGCTTTCTTGAATAGAGAATTGGAAGAAGAAATTTATGCAGAGCAAGCTCCAGGTTTTGAAGAAACAGGAAAAGAGAGATATGTTCTACGTCTTCATAAAGCACTCTACGGATTGAAGCAAGCTCCAAGAGCTTGGTACAGCTGGATTGATGATTTCTTTCAAAAAGAAAATTTCATGAGAAGTGACAATGATCACGCTTTATACACTAAGGAAACAAATGGAAAACTTCTAGTGGTATGAATATACGTTGATGATCTTATTGTCACCGGCGATGATGAATTTATGAGTTTGAAATATCTGATCTTGGTCTGCTAAACTACTTTCTAGGCATGGAGATTGACAGAGTGAAGAGGGAATATTCTTAGGACAAGAAGGGTATGCTACAAAACTACTCAATAAGTTTAACATGTCTGAGGGTAATGCCATAAGTACTTTAATTCCAAGAAGAATAGAAGAAGAAGATGATGAGACTCAAGCAGATTCTGTAACTTACAGGAGCTTAGTAGGAGGATTGCTTTTATCTAACGGCTACAAGACCTGACCTTATGTTCTCTGCATCATATCTCTCCAGGTACTTGAAGGAACTTAAAACTAAGCATCTAAAAGAAGCAAAAAGAGTTCTTCGATTTATCAAAGGAACAGTTGTAAGAAGACTAGAGTATACTGCACTTTCAGAACCATTATTAGTTGGCTATTCTGAAAGCGATTGGGGTGGCTGCAAAGAGGATCCAAAGTCCACCACTGGCTACTGTTTTAGCATTGGTTCGGGAGTTTTCTCTTGGCAAATAAGCAAGCAAGATACAATAGCCCAATCAACTGCAGAAGCAGAATACATGGCGCTATGTGCTGCGACAAATCAAGGTATATGACTGAATCGATTACTTGAAGAGTTAAAGTTCAACACTGCAGGAGGAGTTCCACTGTATTGTGACAATAAATCAGCTATTCCCATTGGCAAGAATCCTATACAACATCGAAGGACCAAACACATTCAGATCGAATACCACTTTGCTAGAGAATCAGAGAAGAAGGGAGATATTCAACTCAGGTACTGCTCGGGAGAAGATCAGTTGGCAGATACATTCACCAAGGCATTGGGAAGGTCTGCATTTGAAAGGTTTAGTGAAAGGCTCGGTTTGAGTGACAAAAGGGCAAGCGGGAGTGTTGAGTAATGCTCTTTTGACAACCAACCCGAACTAGAAGAAATTAAAGATATCAAAGTGAAGATTGGAGAAACAAGAGTTGTTGGAACAGAGCTCTATTAGTACTTTTTGCCTCAGGTTGTCTTTGTACTGTTCTAAAACTAGATTAGGTGTAGTGGTTAGCAGTTTCTCTGCTGCTAAAGCTCTTTAATTGTTGTGTTTTTGTATAAAAGAAAGTTAGGGGTTTACCCACAAAAGCTTGCATCTCTTAAAACACTAACTCATCTAAAATGCTATGACAAAAACAGAGAAATGCAGAACCATTTCTTGTGAATCTTAGTTTGAAATTACAACTGGAGTCCACATGTGATGCTTACACCGTGTTTCAAAAATGCTCAGATGATAGCATGCTAAGTTCTCATGAATGGTTTGGAAGAAGATTTTTTTTGTTCTTTTGTTTATGCGTCTAACTTTGTTGAAGAACGCAAGATACTATGGGAGGATCTGAGAGATCACCAAAACTCACCATTGTTTAGAAATAAACCTTGGCTAATCTTTGATGATTTTAATGAGACGCTTGATGTTCAAGAACATTCAAACTATGCAACATCACCATCTGTTATTATGGGAATGTGTGACTTCAAAATGTATATCAACACTGTTCTTTCTATGATTTACAAGACATGGTCCACAGTTTACATCTTGCAACAAACAGGAAGATGGCCTAATATGTAAGAAGCTAGATCGTATGCTTGTAAATGATTCATGGTTACTCTCTTATTCTGATACATATTGTAAATTCGAAGCTGGAGGATGCTCTGATCATATGTGTTGTCGTATTCAGATCAAAGCTCAAATCAACAAGCCAAGAATAACTTTTAGAAATTCACGAATGCTCTAGCTACATTTTCTTGGGTTCTTACCACCGATAAAGAGCTTCTGGTTTGACACTGAGGCACTCATACATTCAATTTTGGCTCTGTTTTAATTATCAAAAAAGCTCAACGGGTTAAAGTCAATGATAAGATAATTGTGTAAACAAAAACTGTGGGATTTGCAAAATAGAACCACACAAGCATATGAAGATGTGTGTTAATGCTAGACACAAACAATTTTGAATCAAACTTAGGATTTAATGGAGGCAGAGAAGCATGAATTTAATAAGTGGAAGCACTAATCAGATTTGGAGGAAAGGTTTCTGAAACAGAGCTTGAAAATGCATTGGTTACAAGTTGGTAATGGTAATAATAAATATTTTCATCAAGCTACAAAGAAACGTCAGATGTAAAACTCAATTAGATCCATAAAGAGAGATGATGGAACCATTGTTGAAACCCAAAACGAGATAAAAATTGAAGCTGACATTACTTCCATTCATTTTTATCATAAACTGCCCCTGATTGTGTTGGAATGAATGAATATGAATTTCAGGATATTATGGGTTTTGTTTGTGCTGAGGAAGATGGCATAATGTTGACAAACGAAGTACAGGGGAAGAGGTGAAAACGGTTTTGTGTGCAATGCCGGGTAATAATCTCCATGACGAGATGGCTTTACGGTTGAATTCTTCAAAGAAGCCTCGAAAATTGTGGGAAACGATATAGTAGTGGCAATCCAATCTTTTTTGTTAAAGGTTTTCTTCTAAGGGTTTGAATACTAAATTTCTGGCGCTCATCCCAAAGAAGAATTAAGTAAAAATGATGATGAGGCCATGGAGGCAAACAACATCGGAGCTGAAGAAAATGTGAGCATTCCGGTCATGAGGTGCACCCCAAGAACCAGAGCTGCAACCAAGAGCTTAAAAAAGGAGTTCAACACATCATTGGAGAGTCTACTTACACTCATTGAACATGAAGAACTCAAAGAGAAGCTCCTCACTAAAGAAATCACTCGAGAGACTCCTTTTGCTCCACTCGAAGATGCCAACATCATCAAGCTCCAGGACATAGGGAAAACACAAGATGGAGACTTTGCTGAGGATAGAAGACATCAAGGACTCTTCATCAACAACAAAAGACATGAGAACATTCGCTTGCAGCCCAAAAAAGAAGACATCTTCTTCTTGCCGGTTCTACAAGGTTATACCACTACTACATTATTTGTTATGACAGCTAACAAGAGTTCCAAGGATGATATTGGAGAATCATTATGGCATCCAGGACACATGTCTCCACCACCACCATAGGTCCAAGACACACAAAGACGTGCTAAGGAATTATACTCTTTTTCCTTATCTCGGTTTTATCTCAATGGGTTTTCCAAGGAAGGTTTTAACGAGGCAATATCCTTAGTGCGCATTTCCGAGCTTGTTATCAGCATCAACATCTTTCACAAGCTCTACAAATGCCTTAGCCCCTGGAGCACTGATGAAAGACTCCTTTTTCGGCCATACTTTCATTTTTGGAAGTTTACCATTTTTATTTTACACTCCTTGTTGTTTTAAACTAAATTACTTATTGTTTTATTGGAAACTTCTTGTTGTTTCCATTATTTCGAGTAGTTTGACTTAGGGTTATCTTATAAAACCCCCAGGCTCGAGTTGTAAGAAGGACAAAACATTTTTTATCAATAAAGAACCCTTGTTTTTCTTCTTGGAGAAGAGAGCAGCCGGCATCTTCTTTTCCCTTGTGCATGAAGCCTTGTGGACTTGATGTCACCAGACTTATCACGGATCAGATCATAGGTTCGTGTGGCATCTATCACATCCCCCTGTTCGTTTTTCAAATCGCATCCTCCTGTTCCAACTAAAGAGAGCCGTACGGCCAGCTAGTTGCAACACCATCGATCCATCCAAGGAACAACTCCCTGTTTGTTCCTACTATCTTTTCTTTGTTTTATTTTTGTTTCCATCATCGTCTTCATCATCCTAGATCTTGTTCTATCCTACTTTATCTACGGATCCACCTAGAGAGTGCTGTACGGCCAACTAGTTAAATCCACCTCCACCTTCAACCCAGAGAGAACAACCTTTGACTTGTTCCCACATCCCCGTGAGAACAACCTGCCACTGGTATCATAGCTTTAAAAGCTCCTGACTCTCAGGTCGAGTTCCTCCAATCCTTTCTATCTATTTCCACTGTTTTCTGTCTTATTGCTTTATTTCATATTACAAAAAAAAATCTATATATTGTTTTAGGGATTTGGTTTCAGTTTGCTTGTGATACATCTCTTAGATTTCCTTTAGCACTTGATCTCTTTGTTATTGACTTACAGTTGCAAGAACTATGGGAGAGGAAGTACCACCAGTGACCATGCATCAACTACTCGAGGCTATAAGAACAGTTAGTGACCGGCTGACGCGCTTGGAAGCACAACCACAGCCTTTGAGAGGCGAACCAGCATGCCAGGGTCCTATGCCTAGGCAGCCACATGAAGAGGACAATGATGATGACATGTTTGGATGGGATGAAGATCCTCCATCTGCCCCTGACCTTAACCAATGACCAAGAAGGCCAGAGAGGGCTAGAGCCCGAGACATAGATGAAGATCCGCCGAGACAGGGAGGAAAAGATGTGAAGCTTACAGCCCCTACATTTGTTGGCCGTGTCAATCCTGAGGCTTATCTTGATTGGGAGAGACGAATAGAGTACATCTTTGAGTACTACAACTATTCAGAAGCAAGAAAAGTTTCTCTAGCTGCCGCTCAACTCACCGAGAATGCCTTAACATGGTGGGACAGAGATGTTACTGTGAAGAGAAGACTTAGACATGGAAAGGTCAGTACTTGGGAAGATATGAGGTTCAGTATGCGAAAGAGATATGTACCCTCCTACTATCACAGAGAGCTGCAAAAGAAGTTTAGGAAACTTTTTCAAGGAAACAAGTCAGTGGAGGAGTATTTTGAAGAGTTTGAGACTCTCAAGAACCGGTTAGAAACTAAAGATGTTGAAGATTTTAATTGTTGTTTTGAACTGTGTAGAGACATAGTTAATGAAGTTGATGAATGCTTCATAAACTTGGTCTTTGGAGTGTAGGAGTGTGATCCATGTGTATCTTGAGTAGTCATCTATGAAGGAAACAAAATATTTATATTGAACTCTTAAATTACATGGGGCGGTCTAAACATCCAAGTGTACAATGCCAAAAACTTCATCACAAGTTGTAGATGAAATGGGAAAAGCTTGTCTATAATGCTTCCCTAGTATACATGCTTCACAAACTATTTTTTCTTGAATGAGATTGGGTAAGACCATCTTGAGAACGACTGAACTTGGATGTCATAGCCTTTCATACCATAATGGGCTATCTCCAATCTCCTTCTTACCAAAAACTTCTACATCCGCCTTCATTCCAAGAACCTTTGGATCCTCTTGTTTATTTGCTTCCAAAAGACAAACTCCATCCTCCACCTTCCCTTCTCCGAGTACATGGTTTGTTTTAGGATCCTGAAACTTAACAAAGTCAGTCCCAAACAATGCCACACAATCTAAATCTTTTGCAGCTTTATGAACTGATAGGAGATTAGATGAGAAGCTCGGCTTGTATAATGCTTTTGTTTCCCTTTTGAAAAGCTCTAATTCTCCTATCCCTTTAATCGGAACTAAGCTTCTATTGGCTATTTGAACATTTCTATGATAGGGCTCAAGGTTTTTTAACATGTCTTGATCCTTGATCATGTGATGGGAAGCTCCTGAATCCACAATAACTTTACCCTTACTTATGGAGCTTCTAGAACTAAGAAAGCTCTTACCGGATTCTGTCAGCTTAGCTAGGCTCTTGATGAGAGCCTCAAACTCGGATCTCTTGACATTATCCTTAACCGGTTGTGCAACTCCCATGAAGGCCCTATGCCCATGTTCATTCGCCCTTAGTCGCTTAGGCCTCAAATGTGGATGGAGAGTCCAACACTTTTCCTTGGTATGTCCCTTCATCTTACAATGCTCATATTCCAACACCCTCTTGTCTACAAATGTGAGATTCTTCTTGGAAATATGTGCAGCTTCATTTGGCATACGAAATAGGTCTTTTGAGCTCTTCTCCCTTTGTATTAAGCCACATACTTCCGCTAGACTTGGCAGCTTCTCAAATCTAAGTATGTGCTTGTTAAGGTCCTGGTAAGATGCATTGAGTGCCAAGAGAAGCCCAAACACTTAGTCTTGGTCACGCCTTTCACCTAACTCCTTGGGGTCTATAGTTTGTGGCCTCAAGATCTCCAACTCAGCCCAGAAGCTTCTATACTCCCCAAACATTTCCTTGAATGGCTTCTCCTCTTGTTGAAGCTCATTCAGAGCCCTCTTCACTTCAAATATCCTTGATATATTTGAGATATTTCGATATACTCCCTTGAGTATATCCCATAGTTCATTGGCAGTATCCGCATAAGAGTAGGCCGCCAAGATAGATGGTTCTAGTGAGCTTTGAAGAAGAGAAAGAGTGTATTGTTCTTGTTGCTCTTCTTTAGCTTCTTCCTTTTCATTTTCCACCGTGGCTTCCGCTTCTTCCTTTGCCTCAACATACCGCCAAAGTCCCCGGCCTCTAAGGACAGTCTTGGTGGTTTTTGCCGAAAGGATATAGTTGTTTTCTTTGAGAATAATTGAGATAGTTGCTAGTCTATTTGTCTCCATTTCCTAGTAACAATACATAATTCTAATTCTTTTACAACTTGAAACTTTAGCCAGTTCCAAAGATATTAATCTCAGAGTGAATAGAACTTAGCAAAGTGTATTGGAATAGATTAGAAGACTTATAGAAGAGATAATTAGGAGAAGATATTAGGATTTTAGAATCTTAACCCGCTCTGATACCATGTTAATTTAGTAGTTTAGAGAAGATGAGAATGATGATTTGAGAATGGTGTGTGACAAGAAGGGAATTATGAATGAAACTCTTATTATCTTCTTATACACTTATATTCTTTACAAGAGATTACATGTATTTATAGACTTTTACATAGGAGAGAAGAAGAGGCAAAGAAGAAGAGAAGACTTGCATGAAGAGAAGAAGAGGAGTGGTTGGGCTGCTCCAACAGTGTTGCGGCACCATGCCCTGCTCTGACGCTCCCATGCTGCTTCTTGCTTTCACTTCTCTACTTAGTTAGCTTTTAGTTCATTTGTAACAGCTTCTCTTCCCTTTTATCCTTTCTTTCCAACCGATCTCTTTCCTTCTTTTCCCCCATGATTGCCTCACTACTAATGTGATCACACTTCTCAACAGCATCCTTGGGTTTGATCTTCATCATTTGGTATCCAACACCGGCTGTCTGTGCTTCCAACATCACTATTTTCAAAGCTGAAATGTTATCAAACATCTTCAGAGGTATTCAGGAAGATATAAACAAAGTAAAAAGAACCAAAACAAGCATGGTGATCAAGGAGAAACCACCAGATGCTTCAGCACCAATTAGAAACGAGTTAATTATCTAGACTCTCAAAAATGAATGAAAGCTAATTTGCTTTCTCCTGGAGCACATTGTACTACTTTGAGATCAAGAACTTATCAATGGAGAAGGTATGATGGGTTCATCCAAACCACACCATCCCATGAGCGAACGAATCCAGCTGAATCATGTGCCAAACCGGACTCAACTACACCTCCACTTGCCACAATGAATACCGGAAACACTAAGTACCTTACTCAGACTTTGATAATACACTTGCTCTTTAGTGTTGACAATTTTGCAGGCACAAAAGAGGAGCCACCAAATTTTAAAGTGATCTTATCCAACTTCTTTAGGACTGGAATCGGAGTTGCTTTAACAGAGGACAAGAAACCCATAGATGAGTCAGATTTAAGGACAAATATTTTTCAAGAGTGAGGGTATGATATGATCATGGACCAGCTATCTAATGGGGATGAAGATACCAAGATCCAACCAGCTGAAGAAGATGTCTTAGTTATTCTTAAAGGTCCCATGACTCATGCAAGAACAAGAAAACTTGATGAAACTGTGGGAATAAGTCAAAAGATGTCTTGGAAGCAAGAAGATTGCCTTGGCCGGATCTTGAGTAACCAAGACACACTTATCAAGAAGATTGCCTTGGCCCATTCAAGCTTGCACTTGGAGAAGAAGAGGATGATGGCTTGGTCATTCCTAGAGGCCCCATGACCCGTGCAAGGACAAAAAGAATCAATGAAGTTGTGGAAACAACTCTACAGATGTCTTAGAAGCAAGAGAAAGTTCGTCCAAGACCAATTAACCAAGAGATGCTTATCTCCATTCAAGCAATTCCAGGTTAATCATCATCAAGTGTCTTGAGTGTGCTCTTTTTCCATTGGTTTGGTATTATCCCACTGGGTTTTTCAACTAAGTTTTTAATGAGGCCTCAAATTTACTTACACCACTTTGATGAATAACTTGGTCACCTACTTGATGCCATAGACCGACTCAACATCAACCTTATGTTATAATTTAGATTATAGTTTTTATTTCATTGCCTTTTAGTCCGTAAACTTTTTAATTTTCACCCAAGTCTCTTAGTCTTTGGTTCAAAGTCATAGGCTGATTTTTAGAGTCCCAAGAGAATCTTTTTATGAGGAGCTTGAGTCTCTTCAAGTACCTCCTCTATTTAAACTCCGTGTAAGCTCCATTCTAGAGTAACCAATCTTTTTAATCAAATACTTTTCAAGAGACTAATTTCTTTTGTTATTTGTGAACATTTTATGATTGTTTGGTGAGTCATACCCAACAATATAAATCGATTCTCCGGTGTGTCATCACCAAGGGTGTATAAAACAAATGCTAGGCGGTAACCGGATAGTGATCCTTCATCTTGTGCTTAGAACGTCTAGTTGGAATCTAGACAATTTTAAACGCTTTTAGGCGGTTTAATCAATTTTAGAATGAAATATAGATTTAGACATATATATATATTAATAAAATATAATATAACACATTGAAATTATATAATTGAATAATTTTAAATTTTAAATTATAAAAAATGAAGAATAACAATTTTATATAATTTGATTGAATGTATTACTATTTGTAATTTGCTTATGAGTCACTATTTGAAAACCTTTAAGATGGGTGTATTGAAGTAAATATTTGAAGTGATTTAAGTTTTAATGAGTTTCGAGATAATTTAGTTAAATTTTGGTGATTTAGGAATTTTGTTATTAAATTTTATGAAATCTCACCTAAAACCATGAGATTTGATTCTTTGTATTTTTAACAAAGAAATTTTCTAAAATCTCAACTGAAATTATTAAATCAAATTCCAATACTATTTTCAATAACACTGGATTTAAATAAACATTTTAAAATCATTAATTCAATAACACTGGATTTTAAATGATATTTTAAGATTCATATTTCAATAACATATGATTTTTCATTTTAAATCAAATCTCATAAAATAATTATTTCAATACATCCCCCTAAATTTAAAAAAACTGAAAAATATCATTATTTTAAATTACAACAATATTATTAACTTTTATAAAGTCATAAATATGAAATTATTTATTCAATTCATCTAGTCTGCTTAACTCGTCTAATGATCATTTAATATGTTTGATAATCATATATTTCGATAAACGCCCCTAAGCCGCTTGAATTAGCTCCTAAACTGCTTATTTTTTTTAAATTGGCTTTCTTGAACAATGCTTATATTATAAATTATAAATTATAAGTAGGCAACAATCATAATTTTCTTTATAATATATTGTATAAATTTTTGGTTTGTTGAATACTATTTGATTTTTTGATTTTGTAATTTATTAGATGTTCTATTTTCTTACATGCATGAAACATATTTTTACTAAATACTAGCTTAATAATTTTCTGTAAAATTTTTGATTCTTCCATTAATTGAATTTCATGCAATTAGTTAATATTTATTATTTAAAGATGATAAATTTTATAACTATTTGATCAATAAAATTAAATACATATATCCTATTAATTAAAATATATTTATTGGTGTATCCAAAACATTTACTATATGATTTATTTAACACTTAATAAATTAGGATAATAAATAATGTTTTATTATACTAAATCAATTTTCTGTTGAAATAATTAAAGAAGTGCATAAATTTTTATTGGATTGTAAATAATATAAAAATCTAAAATCTAATTTTAAAAAAATATTTAAAATTTATCGAAATAATAAGATAAACATGCATTAGGAAAAATCTAAAGTAAAATTTATCTATTTTACTCTTACTTTTTGTTAGTTTCCATTTTGATGAAGGAAATATTTTGTAACACATGTTATAATCTAATTGATCATCCAACATTTGTGATGATCTTGTTATTTATAATTTTAACTTTTGTTAAACTTTAAATAATATGAAAATATAAAATCTAAATATATAAAAATGAATTTGAAACAATAAGATAAATATGTATTTGCAAAAATAGAAAGTAAAATTTATCTATTTTATTATTTTTGGTTGTTTTCTTTTTTGATTAAATGAAATATTTTTTACACATGTTGAATTACGTTTGGGTACCCGTTCGGTTTCGGGTCAGTTTTTTCAGGTTTCAGGTCAGTTTTTTTTTTCAGATATAGAGTTCATATTTTTTGGATAATAATAGCTTTTGCTTTGGATTCGGTTCGGTTTCATACAAATTTGGTTTGGATACCTGAAATGTTGGAAAAAATAAAATAAATCAAATTTTCACAAATATAATTAAAAACTTTAAGATATATTGATCATTTGGTATCTTGGTTATTATGATTTAAAATAATTGATACATTTGAATTTATAATTGTAATTTTAGATTATTGGGTTATATATAATATTTATATAATTAATAAAAGTATATGTATAATTAATATTTTAATTATATAATTATATTTTGGGTATCCATTCAGTTTTTGATTCGTTTTTGTTTTTTGTATAAAAATTTAGAACCTTTTTGGACATGTTCAGATTTGGTTTTACTTTTTTGGATGGGTACTTCGGATTAGGATATTTTGTCCTGGATCAATTGATTATATGTTAATGCAGTGATGTTCAGCTTTGCCATAACTTTATGTACACTATTAAAACTATTCGGATCTGTTGGGTAAAGATAATAGAACTTATGTTTGTATCAAGAATTTTTTTCCAATGGATAAAAGGTGTGTATAGTAATAATTATCCAGAATACACGAATTATTCATTTGGATGATTGTAATTAAAAATAAAATCTAAATTATCTATATTTTTAATAATTAAATTTATTCAATATTTTCAAAATTATTCATAAAAATATCATTATTCCCTAAAGTTTACTATAAATGATAAAAAAAAATTTTGCAGAAAATCTTATTACCCGTGTGGGTAATAATTTAAACTATGCAAGTCCAAAATTAGCTTATATTATAATAACCTGGTAATCTTGTTTTTTTAAACATTGAAGAATTTGGATAATTGTGGTCTTTAAAATGGGCTGGAGGAGGCCCATGTCATTGTGTCAACGACGTCGCTCTAAGTGTAAGACGATTAATTTGGACACATGAGATTGCCAATGGGCCGGGTGAGCCCATGTGATCGTGTCATCGACATATTTTAAATGTATAAATCCGAGTACATTTTAAATGCTTCCGTTTTCCACAGACAGCCGTTCTCACTCTTTGGTATCCCCGCCGTCGCTTTCTTTGGTATCTCCGCCGGCGCTATCTTTGGTATCTACACGACTCTTTCTACATCTCAGGTGAAGATTGAAAAAATGGCGATTCAATTCAGCCCGTCGGTTTCCATGCAAACTACTTCTCTGGTATTCAAATTTTCTTCATTTTACAATTCATATGTTGGAATTTGAGATTGTTTTTGATCGTATGATTTGTTGAGATTTTAACCTCTGAAACAACTCCCCAAACCTGTTAACTCAACAGAACCTCATAAGTTAACCCACTTATGAACCTTTTAATCACACAGTCTTCCCTCTGATTTTTATTAACAGACCAAAAGAACTTCTCTTTTCACTGATCTCCAACCTTGGTACTAAGGCTTACTCTTGCAGTGAGTTCAAGACCTTATTCCTTTTCCTTTGACCAATGAAAAAACAAAAATAGAATCACTTTAGCTTCTTAATCCTCAAGCATACTTGATTCAACCTGTAATAAACCTGAGACGCACCCATCACAACAACTTGATTACCAGATTAAACCTGAACATTTTCTTGTACCATTAGTAAGTCCGACAGAACACGCCTCTTGACACATCAATACGACCTTGTCAAAAAACATTCTGCAACTGCAGAACCTCCACCACAGTTTAAAACTCCTGCTATTAGCTTTGACCAGCCTCACATCAAATCCGTACCGTGATTCTCCTGAGACTTCCTTGTATAGCTTATTGAATGTCATCTCTAGAACCTGACATCAAACTCCGCCCTATAGATGTCCTTTGATACAATTCTCGTATCAAGACTTCACCAAAAAAAACCAACTCTTTGGCACCTTCATCATTAGTATCTCTAAACATGATCATGCTTTTCTTTTTTACGTCATCAGTTCCATCTTCTTCACACACACGTCAGCTTCTTTTAAGAATGCTTTGACACTGATGGAAAAAATTGATTTAAATTTCTTTCAAAAAAACATCCAGGAAGAATCCTCCAAACTGACCTTCTAATGATGAAAACCGAGACACCAAAAAATAACCTCCATTTATTATTGCCTCCAAATGCGCTTTGATATCTTCCATTTGTATCCTTTCTCTGGATTCTTTAGACCACATGTATTTACCATCCTTATGCATACTCAGTTCATTATGCTTTACCCACACCGATTTATTCTTCTTCTTGAATGATTTCCTGAACAAAAAATTTCTGCATCACTTCTAATATCATCTCTGAAACTTTAGAGACCCTGTAACCTTCTATGTTTCATAAACCTTTTCTTCACTTTTCTTGGAATATTATTCATGTTCTGATACTGAAACAACTTGGACTGAAACATCGTCAACCCATTCCACTACCTTAGAGAACACAAAATCTTGCAATCTTCTACAGCAAAGTCAACATGTACGTATTCTTGTACCACTGTTAAAACAAACAGGAACCTGATTCCTTTTAGGCCATCAGATGTTTCGTTGTTTCTTGAGAACCTGATTCAAAACAAGAACACCTTTATAAATATGCCTTGCACTTTAATGTATTCTCATTTGCTTCCATGAGTTATATACACTTTCACTGTTTATATGACCCACACAGCTGACTAGTCTTTATGACTACTTCTTTGAGAAAACAATAAGTCAGATCTTAGACCTATGTTCTCACCTTCCTTATGTCGTAGTGACCATGGATCAGCCATAACCTCTATATTCTCATACATCAAAACAATTCTGCAACCATCTCACTTGCTCCATCATCATTTACAGAAATCTTTCTGTAAGCTTAGTCAATCTTATAAGTAGGACTCCACTTCTTGAGATATGAACTTGAACCACCTGTTACCGAATAAAGAAATGGTTGACCTTTTTCATGGCAACACCGTAACTGATCTCTCCATCAGTTCCATCAGAAAAACACCAATCAAGCCCCTTTTTTCTGAAACTACCAGCTAGTGTTACTGAAACACTAAACTGAGCTCATCTTAGTCATTACTTCACTTGAGCTTTCTTTAGTCATTTTCCCAGAAGTCATCCTTACAACAAACAACTAATTTGTTCACGCAGACTATAGATTCAATCAGCAACTTTCTGGAATTATGGCGTGATTTATCTTAGCCTAACTTTGACTAACTCTTCATGCTTTCTTAGAACCTTTGAATGGTTCATATCGAGAAAATCCACCAGATCTGTTGTTTCACCAGAAAAACCATCTGATACAGGACATGGAATGTCACTCTCCACTGAGACTAATCCTGCAAATAAACACCCTTCCCAAATATTTTATCACGTGAAGAAAACTTCTCAGCCATTAACTTATCTAGTTCACTATCAAATTTCAGATTTCTACACCCGCAACATTCTTTTCTTGAATCTCAATCTTACTGATACCTGAGCAACTACCAACTCATAGATTTCTTCATTCATAGGGCGTCCCCTATTTCTAAGAATCTATGAGCTTACATCAACATTCCTTTAAACAACTTTGAACCTTCACTACATTAGACCTTAACATAACCAGATTAACCCAAGCAAAAAACAACTGAAACCCAGTATTGAAACTTGCTTAATCCTTGTTAAAAGTCAACATAAGAAAAACTTTTGTTCAATCAGGCTTGGACTCCTCTTACTGTGCAGATCAAAAAACAACCAGAAAACCCATTACAGATCATCACATAATTACTTTGTGATTGCAGTGGATACGTGCTGAGAAACTTCCAATATTTGAGCCTTGAGAATCAATGATTCTGATCTTCAACTCCTTGAGTTACATACTAGAACTCAACTTTCTGAGAAACAAGAATCCTAATATCTTGGTTGAAAACTCCACCTTTTACCATTCTCCATTTGGTTTAACATAACCAGATCAAGAACTTCATCTTTGATCTAAGAACTTTCTGCATCAGCCTCAAAGTAAACTCAATTCCTGTGCTTGTTAAATCTGTGAAACGTGAGTTCTTTTGATCTTACTCACAGTGATGCAGAGAAATTAGCCATTGAAGAATTAATGTACAATTTCATAACTTCGTAAACTTGAAGTCATTTTTGAGATGAGATACATCACTATGAATCTTTCTTCTTTTCAGTCTCGGTTTCTTCATCCAGGAACCACTGACTTTCTTCTTCTTCTTCTTCTTCTTCTTCTTCTTCTTCTTCTTCTTCTTCTTCTTCTTCTTCTTCTTCTTCTCTTCTTCTACTCTTCTTCTATGATCTATTTTCAAGACCTTTAACCCGTTCTTTCCTTGATTCTAAAAAAAACTTCAGAACCTCTTCTCTGTGCATTCTTCTTCTCTAAGTATTTCTAGCAGATCTTCGCCTTTAGATGGATTAGAAAAAACTTCATCTTTCATGAGATACAATCTCCTTTCCCACCATACTTCTTCAGATCTATTCTTCCCGTGACAAAGGTGTCACCTTTCTTGATAAAGCTTGGAGCTTTCTTTAGAATACTTGCTCCTTTCTTCTAAAGCTTGAAGCTTTATGATAAAGCTAGATTCTTTCTTCACTAGTCTTGGCTCTGATACCATTTGTTGAGATTTTAACCTCTCAAAGGTACAAACTTTCAAACCGCTTTAAGCAGACAACACCTAACTTAAGGACTGAACTTAGAAAGTGTTTTAAAAACAAAGATTAAGAGAGAATGCTGAAACAGAGTATAATGAGAACGATGTAGATGATGCTTTGAGTGAATGATGTAGAGCATAAAAGGAAATAACACACAAAGTTAAGAGTTCTGACCTCCAATGTGGAGACCCTACATCTCGCCAGGAAATACTTCCCGGGATCTACTAAAACCACTTGAAAGATTACATCTTGTCTGTCACCGGTACACGCTATATATTTTCCGGTTTTCTCCTCTGTGTTTCTCTCTATTCTCTCACCCCTTACAATGAACACAAGTCCCCTGTTTCTATAGAGGAAACAGGGACCACTTAGGACAGTGACATTTACTAACACATAAGAGTTTTGTCTTTGCACTTCTTGTCTGTTAGGTAATAATGATCTCGGGTGTCTGCGAATCGCAGTCCTGCATACTTTTTCTCCCCAACAAGCTATCCATTTTCCATATTTAAATTTAAAACTAACAAAACAGCGTTGTTGAATAGGAAAATGCAACAAAGTGGTGGAAATGGTTTTGTTCTTGGCTTTCAGATTCCGAGCCTGCGAATGGAGCCCAACGAGGATTGGAATGTGATAGTAACTTCCACGGAGTTTACCTGCCTGTTCAGTTTCCAGCACCTTATCATTTGTTTCCTCCTCAGAAGGCTAAGTGATGTACATTTTATCTTCTAATCTCTATTATGGAATATGGAGTATTATTGCCAGAACATCATCACTTATTTTCTCTTCTAAACTCTATTATGGAATATTGAGATTTGGCATTGATGAGTTTTTGTGAATTCAGTTTCGTTGTAATGAGATTTGGAATGATTCATTAAATCTTGTCTTGATTTTTTGCTTCTGCCATCACAAGAAATATGTCAAGCCAGTTATCTTCTTTCTCTATATTCTCAATCAAAGTTTGGTGTGTAACTACATTTGGATTTCTAGGTTCTTCTCTATTGTTTGAATTTTAAACAGATTTAGTTAAATGGCTCATGCCTCTTTAACAGATGTTTTGCTGGTCCTTAGATTTGATCATTTTACTCATGGCTCAGTTTGTGTTTGCAGGTCCTCGTTTTTTTTTTATCTAGTGGTATACATGAAATGGCATTAGGTCCTTCATTGTAAAAGTTACCTGAAAGCTGACAAAACCAAAATTTATTGTGGCTCACTTAGAGATGTATGTAAATATTGTAAGAAAATTTAGTCAACCTTCATCGTAACTGTGTGGAATACAGACGGGAGACATTATTGGAACTTGGAAGCTCAAAATGGTGTGCTTGCGTTTTGTGGCAAATAAAAAGAAAACTAGAATCTATTTTAAATCGCCAAAATGTTTCCATCACATGTTCTTTTTTACGTAGCTGTTTACATATGATCTGAACACTACTTATTCACCACCATAAATTTCAATCTGGATTTATATCCTTTACCAAAAAAAAGAGAAAAAATAAACTTTCCACTGGATGAAGAAGACATTAGAAACTCAAATAATGATCTGAGACTGTTCTTTTCAAATAATTTACCACGAATAGGATCAAAAATTTTAGTTCATTTGTAGTAATGTTCTCATATGTTTCACCCCATCTATCAAATGTTGATGATATAAATGCATTTTGTATTTTCATATAACAATCCAATGGATTCTAAATACTAACATTTCATTCTTTTTTTGATGGATTAAAGTCAGATTTTCAAATTCAAATAACTGATTCTGCACTGTCTCTTTTGTTGTTGGTTGCCTTTGGTTACAAATTCTCAAGTCAAAATTAAACACACTAGAAATATCATTTTAACAACTCTAGACATTTTAGGATTTTCAAAATTTATCAAATAATATTTATCTAATTTTATCAAATCATATTATATATAATCAAATTCAAATGAATTCTTTGTTTACTAAAACATATAAAATAACCCGTACTATGTGCAAGATAACCCCTAATATTCATAAACAATTTGTAGTATGATATGCTTTACATGACTCGTAATTAAACTTGAATATAACGATTTTTTCTTTTCAAAATATTTTTAGTAAAATAATATTTAATTTCTTCTATATAATTTGAGAAACTCACTTTAATTAGAAAATAAATTTCTAGCACATTTGTTTTGTCCATCAATACTTTTTTTTTTTTTTGAAAAATGCTACTATTTCCAAAAATACTCTGCTATCAGATTAAAACCAAATTTCCAAAAAATATACTAGATAAACATGTAGATACACAACTACGAAACAGATTTGAAGAAAATAGTTTTTTATTTTATTTTAGGCAGATTTAAGTATGTTTTTAAAAAATTTCTTCTAAAGTTTATAATGATTCTTCTAATATTTAGAATATGTATTCTAACAGTTCACTACAAAATTTTCTAGCTATTGTGACTAATTTTGTCTGTCACCATATAATGACTATTTAGATACCAAACTGTGAACATTATATAGTTACAAAAGTGTAACTATTGGGTCATAAAAATTATAGAATATGTATTCTGAAACTTGTTAGAATACAAATTATAGCAGTTGTACATATTTTAAAAAAAATATAATACATATTACAGTTGTACATGTTCTAAAAAAAGTAAAATATGCATTCTAGTTTTATTTTTCTTTATTTTACGAGTTTTAAAATACATATTGTAGAAATACTAGATAGCTATTCTAAAAATTTTAAAACTTCCGAAAAATATACCAATTGCATCTAAAAATACCGAAAGTGAGTCTTTTAAAATTTGGAATCTTGAATATATGATCTAAAAATTAATATATCATATTTATCTAATTTTTAATTTTATTTTATTTTGAATTTAATAATAAATTAAGTTTTAAAAATTGTTTCAAATTCTAAATTTCTTCATATTCTTAAGTTTATTTTAATTTCAAGTTAATAATTAAGTTTATGGTATTTTTTAATTTTTTATTATTATTTAATTTAATTTTAAATTATTAATTAAAATTGGATTAAAATATATTGTATAAAATGAATATATCATATCTATCTAAAGTTTTATGCCGCCGACGGAGGAACTAGAGAGAAGGAGAAATGTGAGAAAGAAAAAAAAATGAAATTGAGGGTTTTCTTTACTATCATGTCATGATTAAATGATATGACTAATTACTATCTTGGAATATATTTTTATTTTAAAAATATAATTTTATATAAAGTATTTAATTTCCTTAATCTGTTTAATTAATACCTTGGAATATATTTCTAATTCAAAAATCTGATTTGTTTAACATGTAAAATTTCCTTAATCTATTTATTGTAAAGACGGTTTTTAAATTAGAGAGTTTGTTTTTCTTTTGTTAGAAATTGGGGGTAAATTATAATTTCAATTAAAAAAAAATCAATTCACCAAAAACTAAAAAAAAAAGCATAAATGGATATGAAGCTGTTAGAAGTCTTTATTTTCTAATTTTCATATTGCGTGTACTCATATTATCGATTCTTAGATTGGTTTTAGATCAAGACAACTTGTACTAAAATAACTACAATGTATTAAATTAAAGATTTAATCTCCCATATGTGACAATGAATATTTGTCCATTAATCAAGTAAAGTTATAATTATAGGATTCAAATGCTTATTGAAAATATAGAAACTGATATAATATCAAATCATTATGAACTGAAATGCAAATGAGCAACTATTTATGTGTATATTTATCATTTTAAAAGTTTGGAAACTATAGATATGTTACAATTAAAATCATTCCCATAAAATTCATATAATAATTGCATAGTATTATCAATTTTCAAATTGATGTGGTTTGGGCCTAATTTTTTGTAGCCCATATATAACGGCCCGAGCGCTACCGTATATGAGCTTCCATGGCCTCTATCAGTTTGTAGGCTCCAATTTCGTCCGATGGCCGTTGCCCTACTTCTGGAAAGCTCAAAAGATTTGTTACTGTATTTACAAATCATCACATGATATTTTCGTGCTTTAACCTCACTCGCACGGTATTAGAAATGATGTCTCGTTAGGTCATTCATAATAGAAATACTTCATTCCAATCATGCTTTATTTTTGGATTTCTTTATGGGAAAATGATAGAAAAATAAGAACAATTTGATAATATAACTAGTCAAATCAAATATTTTAACCACTCTTCATACACCACCATTTAGCAAAAACATCTTAAATATAATCTGTGTCATCTTCAATTAAATGGAATGTTATAGTCGTTTCCACTCACATAGCCCAACATCCTCGTTGCTCACTAGATCTGTTACCCCCGATAGTGTGAAGCCACTTAACTCCGCACTCATTTTGGGTTCCACTCTGATACCAAAGTGTAACCCCCAAGTGCCATCGTCCTTAGGCCTCCATGCCCTCTCTCGACTTATAGATCTCACCCTCGTTGGACGGTCAGTACCATATTTCTGGAAAGTTTAAAATATTTTTATTCTCCCCACAAATCAACATATAATTTTTGATTCAAACTCGCTTTACCTGCAGATGGGTTTTGATCTACGGTCACCAATAACTAATTTGTACATTTTCCGTAAACAACTCTCTTCGACCACAAAAAAAGTAGTCATATTAAGATTATTAACCAAAAAAGTAAAGAAAAGGAAACATGTATTTTTCTAACCAACTTCCGTTTCCTTGTCAAAAATATTTTTCTTATATTAGACATTGACATGGTAATTAAGACATTTTTAGTTCATAAGACCACGCCGTCTCTAATATTGTAAGACACAGTAAACATAATAAATAGAGAGTATGCTAACCATCATTCGTTTTACTGAGAGGTCCATGTGATAAAAAGAAAATTGATAGTAGAGTCTGAAGGTTGTTGAAGAAGTAAGAGAGGCAATAACATCGAACTTGTGTTTGCCAAGAGCAACATAAGATTGGAGTGAATCCAACGGCGAGTATGTCTTCCTCCGATTAGTCCAACTGGCTATTTTAGTTTATTTGCAACTGTGATAAAGTTTACATAATTATCCTTTAGATATGGATCCATATCATTACTTGAATAGTAAAAGATCTCCAAACCCACAGCTGAAGAGTTCAATTACTGAGTCCAACATAAAATAAAATAAAGGTACCTTAGAAATGGAACAACCCATATTCTGTTATGTATCAAAATTATTACTTTTGTAATTATTACCTCCATTGAAGAAGAAGCATTCTTGTTTTTATATGATTTACCAAAAGCTTCTGCTACTGCTTTGGCTTGCCCAACTTCACTAATCTGATTTCCAACTTCTTCAGTCTCTTCACTAACCTCGTTTAGAATCGTTTTTCCCCAGAACACGACCATCTTAAATCGATGAAGGAAAATTTTCTTCTCACCAGCTTAGGTTCTCTCCTTAAAAATCGAAAGGGCAAGTTTATAGGAAAAAAATGTTTTCTCGGTTGAAGAAGGAAAAGAAAGATAAATCGTACGTTTGGAAGAATTTTTGTTTTCCCTTTAATTTATAAAGGAAAAAAGTGTCTTTGTTTTGTGTTGAATAAGTCGGTCAATCACAATAATCTCCGATGCATCATTAGTCAATTAGAGTCCTACAGTTTCATGTTTTTGAATTAATTCCCTATAATTTATCTTCTAAATTGGTGTAGAAGAATGAGTCTTTAATACTTTATTGCTTTCAATTTAAAATTCATGTAAGCCATATTAAATTATTGAAGTATTCAGCTTCTGTCTAAGTCATAATTATTTTTTTAATTGTATTTCTAAAAACTATTATTAGGTTTAACGATTATTTTAATAAAACAATATCATTAAAATAGACTAAAAATTAATTTTTAATATAAAACAATAATATAAAACAATATTATATTTCAAAATAAAATAAATTAAAATATAAATTTGTAAAATTAAGAAGTAAATTAAGGTATTTTAACGAATTTTTCTTAGATTTTTTCCCAAATGAATTTAATTTTCAAATAAGATCTTTATTTTCTGCATAACAGAAAGTATGTTTTCATTTACGATAAACACTATCGGTTTTTCGAATGATATTTTTCTAAACGTTATTATTATTCAGCCTGGTTATTTTAGTCAAATAATATCGTTTTTAAAAAAACAATTAGAGAATGTATTTTCCAAATAAAAAATAAATACGACATCTTCCCAAAAATTCTCACTAAATAATATTATATAAAATTTGATGTGTATTATTCATTTATTCTCAATAGAGAAAAATTGTTTTGTAACCTTATTTTGTAAGCTATGAAGTTCTGAGTTCTGACCTCTGTATTTATATTTCTCCTTTTTTTTTTGTTTTCTTACAATGTTCTCTAATCTTGCGGACACAGAACGTCCTACATCATGCTGAATTTGTCTGTCGGATTAGAAGGAGCGCACTTTCTGTTCTACAGTGGGCAGAGACAAGAAATAGATGGAGTTTTGTCATCGTTTGAGAGCTTTTTGCAACCATATGATCAGAGAGTTTTGAGAAGCTGCTCTGAAGAAGGTTTGTGATTCCTGGGGATGGTTTTGTCTGAATTCATTTTATGAATAAATCTGGATTGTCAGAGTATATACCTAATTTTGTAAGTGGAGGAGGTTGTGATTCAGTTTCAGAATTGAACTTATGAAGGTATTATGTAGTTTGGTTTTAATAGACTCTAATTATCTTATTCATGTTTCGGCATAGCTCTTATATGTATGATCATTGGCTTCATAGCACATTTGTAGATTATCTAAGATCAGATTCAGTTTTAGCTAATAATCCAATTGCAACACCTACTAGAGCTGTTTCAGCTTCTCGAACGCCGACAGAGGGAAGAGATTGGTGTTGAGAAGACAGAAGAAGCAAATAAAATTGTTGATTTGAAATAGGAGAGTGAACTTGTTAGAAACGAAGAACGCAGCATGTTGAATCTCGATGAATGAGAATGAGAGATTTAGATTAAAAAAATATTGTAATATCAGCTATGTTTAATTTTAATTTTCCCCAAATTAATGTATGTTTTTCTTAATTCTAAAAACTAATTCATGATTTTTCAAAAATCATGTTGTTTTGGGGACAGAAAAACATCCAAAACCAAAACAGCATGTTGTTCTGAACTCTACAAAACAACGTCGGTTTAGGTGGAGTTCTTAAAATAAAATAAAAATAATAAAACAAACACAGAGAGAGTTCTCGACTGCAAAATAGAGAAATCTTCTGATATATCCTCCAACCTCAAAATTTAATCTCTATCCTCTCCCACATATTTGATATGTAATTTCGATTTTTTTTAAATCATAAATCAATGCTTTTACTCTCATGCCATCCAATTTCTTTTATAACTACAACAAAACCTAGGTCTAAACCCACCCACCCATAAATAATTTCAAAAATCAATTTTATTCAAATTAAATTTCTTTCTTTCCAATTTCTTTCTATTTTTCTCGAAATCTTTTCATTCTCCTCTTCATTTCTCAACCGTTATCAATCTGGAGAGAAATTGTTTTTGAAACCGCTCACCATCTTCGTAAAACTAGGAAAACTAGGGTTAGTTGTATTAATTTGAAAGAGAATCGGAAATCCTAACTCACCAAAATGGTTAAAACAAGGTATGAAAATGGGAAGAGATGGAAGAAATCGGTCAAGTCGATAAAGAGGAATCAGTCCAAATGAATGTAGAAGAAGAAGAGATGAGGCCATCTCCGATTCCAATTGGTGAAAAAACGAAAAAGAAGTAGGAGAAGAAGTTGGCGAAGGAGAAGATGGTGACAAAGGAGAAGATGGTGACAAAGGAGAAGAGGATGACGAAGGAGAAGTTGCCATCTTCGGTTGTTGGTGAAGAACACGAAGAAGAAAAAGTAGAGAAGGTGCCATCTTCGATGGATGAAGAACACGAAGAAGAAGTAGGAGAAGGAAGTGACGAAGAAGAAGAAGACGAAGAAGAAGACGAAGAAAGAGATGAAGAAGAAGATGCAGAAGGAGACGAAGAAGAAGACGAAGAAGATGACGAAGAAGGAGACGAAGAAGAAGTAAACAAAGAAGGAGACAAGGAAGAAGATGATGAAGAAGAAGAAGGAGACAAAGAAGATGATGAAGAAAACAAAGAAGATGAAGAAGAAGAAGTAGAAGGAGACGAAGAAGATGATGAAGAAGACAAAGAAGATAAAGTAGAAGAAGTAGAAGGAGACAAAGACAAAATCATCAATGATGAGGGAAGTACAAACCGAACGCTCAACAACTCCTCCATCGACTTTAGGATAATTAGTAGAATTAGGAATTCAATTGAATTGAGAATGAAATTGATTGGAATTTATAATGAAGTAGAACTGGTAGAACTGGTAGAACGGATTGACTAAATAACTGGTAAAACTAGTAAACTGTTAAACTCTGTTAAACTGGTAAAACTTTGTAACGGTGAAATTTCTGAAAATGTTAGAACTTAGTAGTTCATTTTGATTTGCTAATTGTTGCAGGATATGGGTGAAGATACGACACCAATGAAACCTCTCAGAATGTACTTCCCAAAAACGGAGTCTAAAAAGAAAATCAAACTACCAACGAGGTGTTTCATCCAAGAAACTTTGGCCACACTAAAAGATTTGGATCTTAGTCAGTATGAAAGGAAATGGTTCGAAGAATATCCACAGTTCAGACACGTTTTCCACATTCCACATAACAAAAACCACAAGCTTATGGGTATGTGGATGCTTCTTCTTCGAACAGCATGTATCGAGAAGAAGAAGGAAGTTTGGTTCATTGTTAATGGTATCCCTATTCGCTATGGGATCAAGGAACATGCATTAATCTCTGGATTAAACTGCCGCAATTATCTATTGGATTACAAGAAAGCCGGAAGTGATAAGTTTGCGAAGAAGCATTTCAAGTCGAAGAAAACAATAAGACTTCAAGATCTGAAAGAGAAGTTAAAGGCAATGGCACCAGCCCAACGTACTCATGAAAGGCTGAAGATGGCGGTCCTTTACTTCTTAGGTAGTATCATTATTGGGCAGACAAAACGTGGAAAAGATGCAATGGCTGTGGATCCATTCTGTCTTAGAGCGGTGGATGATCTTAATTTCTGCAAGAGTTTTCCGTGGGGGAAATTCTCATTTGATCACATGCTAAACGGGATTAAAAAAACTATGGATCATTTTAAAGGAACTGTCGTCAACGAGAAAGCTATATGGCCAGTTCCAGGTTTCTGCATTCCTATGGAGGTTAGTAAATATTGCCTAAAGTTTATGTCATTATATATATTGGAAGCTAACTTTAACAATATGTGTTGTGTAGCTTTTAGCATTTGAGGCAATTCCAGAGTTAGAATGCAAATTCTTGAAGATTATCCAGGCTCAGACAAAGATTTTCCTAGAATATGCAGGAAAACGTTCAAGAAATGCGACATGAAAGGGTTTCTTCTTTCAAAAATATATGAACAATTTAGTACAACTAAGGTTAGTTTTCCTAGTTTTAGACACCACAAGAAAACCTTGGTTCAACCAGTAAAACTTGGTATAATTTTTGTCTTTATTGTGTATGTTTACAGGACATTGATAATATCTTAACAGTTACAGAGGATGACACATATTTTGTGGATGAAATGACGGAGGAAGAGGACGATGAAGATAAGAATGATGTGGTTGTTGCTAGTTGGATGCAGAGACTACGTGGAGGATATACCGTTTTCTTTGATGATATGTTCAAAGAAGATGTGGCTTCCCGAGTAGCAGAGATACCACAAAACAATGAAGTAGGCGCCAGTGAAATACCCACCATTGAAGGTTCAGAAAATAATTTTTTTCTGAATTATTGAATGTCGTAAATACAATGAAACAAGAAATGGGAGAACAAATGAAGGTGATTTTGGACAAGGTTGATGGGTTGGATAAAAGAGTCACAACTTTGGAAGACTTTGTCAAGGGAGAGAAGTCCAGGGTAAGAATAATTAGAGTATAATTATGTTGTTTTTGTAGAACTAGGAGCACTAGGTAAAACTATCGTATAAATGTATTTGATTGCAGGAGCATGTAGACATGACAGAAGAGGATGATGCTTCTCTAGACCCAACAAACGTTGGTGGTGATCCTCTATACCCAGCACCCAAGGATAATGCTCATATAGAACTAACAAACGATGATGGTTGTACTTCTCTTGAACCACCAAAAGAGGTTGCAGGTCCGAGTAAGTGAGGTGATAAACGGAGAAGAAATGATGACCCCAAGCCGAGTACCCGAGTGACAAGGTAAAGTCAAATGTAGGGTGATTATTGATTATTTCTGAATTCGTACAACTGGTAGAACTGGTAAAACTATGTTGGGTTATTTTATTTTGTAGAACTGATAATACTTACTAAAATTTTGTGATATGTTTATTGCATTTGAATTCATATAACTAGTTTTTTCTTTAATGTATTTGATTCGTAGATATGGTTGATTCATATAACAATGTTGTTTAGTAGCATTGGTAAAACTTAGTGAAACAGAAGTCTTACAAAACAACAAACAACATCATAAGTCCGACAAAACAACAAACAACATCATTACTCTAACAAAACAAGAAACAACATCATAAGTCTGAAAAAAATAGGAAGAGAATTAAGTTATACAAAGCTACAAGACAAAGTACCATACAAATCAAGGCATAGGCCCTAGGAGCTTTTCAAATCGATGCACAAGGCGTCCCACTAACTTCTTTAGATCTGCAATCTCTTCCTTATTCTTTCCACCTCTCTACGCAAGTTGGTTATATACAACTCATGGAGTCCAAAACTTGCCTCCATGGTCTTCTCATCAAACATATTCCTTAACTTACACACCTCTTTTTTGATAGCGAGATCCCAACATTTTCGAATGTGCAAACCATCATTCTGTACATGAAGAGATATGTAAATATATTCAAAATCGTAAAACTAGTAAAACTCAGTATAACAAAGTGAAATTAATTTTTATTTCTCACCTTAAACTCATTGCATCTAATGTATCTTGTTCCTTTTGAGATCTCATCGATGATCCTTCTACCACATGGACAATGTAGAGGAAGACCATAGTCACCATCGGCTATCAAAGTTTGCATAGTGTATTCTTTCTTGTTTCTCTTCATTTCTGTGTAGGAAGGATCCGTTTCACATAATTTCTCCATGACTACCTTAACAAAAATCAAAGAAGAACTAAACAATGGAAATTTACCCAAAATCAAAATTGATAAAATTTACATATCTAACAATGGAATTAAAGACCTAACAAATAAATTAAAAGTTTACCCAAAATATCTCAATGGGTGATGATGTCTTCGATGTAAATTAAAAGAGAAGGAATGGAGATAAGAACGAAGCTCCGATAGAAGGAAGAGAAGAATGAGAGAAGAAAGAGAAGAAGAATGAGAGAATAAAGAGAAGAAATGAAGAAATAAATAAATTTTTATATTTTATTAAATTAAAAAATTTGGAGGGAATGACATATGAATTTGGTGCCTAGCAATATATACGTGCATTTTTTTTAGCAGATATGACATGTGAATTAACACACATAGTTTTACACTAGTTACCAGCTGTACAAAATTTCAAAATAGTTGTACTTTTCCTGGTTTCAATTATAATTAGTATTACATATCGAATTAATTCGTTATTGTAGTTTTGCATATGATATAACTTGATTAAAATATATTTTATAATGGTTTATGCATTTATATGTTTAAAATATATATTTCTGTAATTTTTTATCCTAAGTATGCTATTATTTACAAAGTGACATTTATATTATATGAATTATTTATGTAGGTTGTTACATAACAAGTTTATATGATAATTTTTATTTTTAACCTAGAATATAATATTTCATAAGTTTACATGGCCTTTCCTTTATTTTGAATACAATATGTAATCATTATCTTAAAGTAAAAAATTTATCATTTTACCAGTTTTACAAGTTTTACCAGTTTTCTAGTATTACTAGTTTTACTTTTACCTGTAATTCTTTTATGAATCGTTCGTTAGTATTACTAGTTTGACCATGTAGTTACATAAACAATATCTAGTATTACATATATAAATCCAGTTTCACGTAATTTTTAAAACCAAAATCTAGTGTTACAAACCAAAATCAAACACTACCACGATTCCCAAATAACAACTATTGGAGTCCTTGTCTCAGCCGCCTTTTATTTTATGTCCTTGGACGCTGTTCTCCTACTAATGGGAATCTTTTTACTTTCTTTCTTCCCTTCTTCTTTTTTTGCTCTGAAGGTTTGATATTTTTGCTTCTGATATCAGCTGGAACATCCCATTGAGACTTATCTGGCACTAAATAGATGGTCATGTAATAAGCCATTACCCACATCTCTATGCAATAATATTTTAAACACAAATCATGTAGTTAGAAATCATGACCTCTATCTTCATGTCTTAAGAATTCAATGAAAGCGGCTACTCTATGCAAACAAGGATACTTCTCAATATCGAACACCCTATAACTGTAACTTTTCAAGAGCAAGTTCACCAAAAAGACTTTCCATCATTATCAATCACATTATATTCAAAGTTGAAACTGTTAAGCTCCATCACTAACAATTTCTCAGCAACTTCCCATAAATTGTGCATTGAGTTCTCCACTAAAGGAACCAATTTATGTTCAATCGATCCACTTGCAGCTTCCTTTCGATGTTCATTAAACCATTTTGAAAATGTTCTAATGATCATATCAAGCATGGGTATTAAAGAATACTTCCTTGCATTCTTATAAACACTATTCAAAGATTCCACACAATTGCTAGTGTCTATGTTGCATCTTTCTCCGGAAAAACAATATCTTGCCCATTTTTCTTTGACATTAGTCTCCTCTACATATTTCTCCGCCGATTGATATCTTATCTTAAAAGATGTATAAGCACAGTTGAAATCAGACATTGTGTAATGCCTACCACATTCCATAAATCTCCATGCGACTACATCTTTGTTGATATTTGAAGCATGACCTTTCACATTTTGGGCCAAATGCCATAAACAATACCCATGATGAGCCTGCGGATACACATTACCTATGGCGCTGATGAGTCTTGCATTCCTATCACTCATAAATACCAATTCAGAAGAGTCTGGTATAACGGTTTTTAGCATCTCCATAAACAATGTCCAAATTGCATCATTCTCACCATCGAGTACACCAAACGCTAGGGGATAATGGTGGCGATTAGGATCTTGAGCTGAAGCAAAAATGAGTACACCACCATATCCGTTCTTGAGAAACATAGCATCAACAATTATTATTTTCCTCTTGAAACCCAATGCTACATCCAATTTCACCATCATTTGAATTCAACTCGTCATAATTTTTACCAAAAGAACTTTTGGCCTCTGCTCTTGAGAGTTGTTCGGGCAATTCCAAAATAGTGATGACCTCAATAAAAAAATACATCTACGGTTCTCTTTATCAATTGATGTTAGATACACACATACATCCTCATCATCTGAAATAGTAACTTCCTCACAACCCACCAGTAGTGGATGATAACTCAAATCTAGTTTAACCTTACTATCATCTAATGCAAGTTTCTTGTATATCCTAGCTTCAATCATCAACAAAGTTATCTCTTCCACTGATGTCTTCAACATCAAACTATATATGTAATCTTGGTATATAAAATATATGCTCACGTTGTAACTCATTGTATCCTGCCAAAATACAAAAAAAAAATCAGTATTATTAGTTCTACTAGTTATACTAAATTTATTAGTAGTACTAGTAATATTAGTTTTCCTAGTTTTACTGTATTAATATTATATCATTTCTGGTTTTAATATATGATAAAATTATGATGCACTCACTGAAAATACATTAAGACACTCACAAAACATGGTCAAACAAAAATGTGCTACAATTATAACAATTGTCAGTAGTATCAGTTTAACTAGTTATACTACATGTTTAGTAGGACTAGTAGTACTAGTTTTACTATATGAATATTATATCATTTTCTAGTTTTAATATATAATACACTATGATACAGCCACTGAAATACATTCAGAAATTCACAAAACATGGTTAAACACAAATATGATATAATTATAACAATGATCAATAGTACCAGTTTTACAAGTTATACTACATTTATCAGTATTACAATTGATATTAGTTTTACCCAGTTCTACTATCGCAAGAAATTTTAATTCGCTCGTTTCATGTTCTAATCTACAATACAGTATGATTCAAATACTGAAATACATTTGTTATCAATTTAAAGTCATAATTGATCCACGACCCATGCTAAAACACACAATGTGTAGAGTTGAAAATCAACTCAATACAGTATGATTCAAATACTGAAATACATTTGTTATCAATTTAAAGTCATAATTGATCCACCACCCATGCTAAAACACACAATGTGTAGAGTTGAAAATCAAATCTTGAAATTGCTCTAGCAGTCCAAAGAAGCTCAGCTTACCTGCTACAAGCTTCACGGTGGCGATGTCAACCTGCGGTATTTTAGAGTTCGCCGGAGATGCAATCGATGGAGCACTGGCGGCAGATCGAAGACCGTTTCTCGATGGAGGAGAGCTCAAGCTCGAGCTGCTCGATTTTTTTTCTGTTTTCGTTTTTTTCTTTTTCTGTTTTCAATTATTGAATTCCCAATTTTGATTTTAATTTTAAATTCATCCAATTTTAATTTTTTTTCAATTACTAGGGTAGATTTGTAATTTTCTTTGTAAAAGGGATATGTTATATTGATTTAGGAAATTGAGATTAAATGGAGATATAAGGGATTTTTTAAAAAAGAGAGGGGATATTACAGCACTGGCTCTCTGCAAAATACTACTGCAGGCTCTCTATCTCTTCCAAAAATCTTGTATGATGCTGTTCTTCTTTAAGATTCCTATATTCTCTTTGATTCATCATATTATCATTCACTCTGGCTTTTCTGTGTGATCCGCTTTTGCAGATCTCATTCGAAGATATGGATCTCCCGAACGTCGATAATACCGAGGTAATTTCTTTTCTGTGTGTCCATTTCATTGATTCTTTTGCTTCATGAAAGTTCCGTTCCGTGGTTCATTTTTCAAAGATACTGAGGTTTAATTACTTTGTCTTCTTTGTGATCTTCGCAAAATCGGTAAAGCTGGGGTAGAATTACTTGTTTCTGCATTTTTGTGTCTTTGTCTTTGTTCTTGTGTTATCACACTGTCATCATAATCTCCAGAATTATCATAGATATCTCCTCTGCTCTGCTCTGTTTCAACTTTCTCTTCACTTTCTCAGACACCATAATCTCCAGAATCTTTGATTGTAACTCTGAAGTTTCCATCATTGCCTTTTGTCAAACTATCATATTACCAGTTCCAGCTTTTTGTTTCATCAAATACAATATTATGGCTTACTACTATCTTCTTCCCTTGCGGATTCAATAAGCGATATGCCTTTGATCCGGGTTCGGTTCCTAGATGAGCAAGTATCCCAGTCCTATCAATATCATCCAATTTTCTTAAGAGATGCTTATCTACTTTTGCATATGCTATGCAACCAAATATTCGAATATTATCAATGGTTGTTTTTTTCCCCAAAGATTTCATATGGCGTCTTTTATTTTAGAGCTGGTGTAGCAACTCTGTTTAAGAGATAAGTGGAGTGTCTTATAGTTTCCCCCTATAAATAGTTTGACATATTCATATGTTTCAGCATGCTATGCGACATCTCCATCAGTGTTCTGTTGCGTCTTTCTACCACTCCATTCCTTGAACAAATCCCTTTTCTATCATTGATTTTATGGTTTCAAGGCTTAAATGTCCCATCCTTGCGTGCCACCTGCTTGACTCACTTACAGATGTTAGGTTTAAACACAAATTTTCTTTTAAGCCCATATGTACCTTGTATAGCCAATTCTTGGATCTCTCTTCTTTTACAAGAAGCTTTCCATCTCTATCATGCATTGTCAATTATTCTCCCTTTAATCTAATGTTACAACCAGATTTCGTAGCCTGCCGAGGCTTATGATATTGCCTTTTAATCCTGGTATAAAATAGACCAGTCATTATTCTAGTAGTTCCATTTAAGTTGAAAAAACTAATTGTGCCTTTTCCTTTGATGTCTACCCGTGTGCAGAGCCGGTCTTGGGCATATATTTTTGAAACATTTGAATGGCCCCCCCAAATTTTAGGGACCCCACAAAATTTATATGTATATATATATATTTAATATAATTTATATAAAGAAAATAAAGTAAACATTGCTGACAAATTTTTTTTAAGTGTTAAAAAAAATATACATAAAATATGCATAAGTGATATTTTTAAGTGATAGACATAAGTGATATTTTTAAGTGATATACATAAGTGATATTTTTAAACATAAACGTTTTTAAAAAAATTTAAACCATATACATAAAAATATACATAATTGATATTTATAAGTGTTATAAAAAGATACATAAAAATTTTTAAGTGTTATACATAAACAAAAACAATTGTTATAAAAATGTTTAATAAATATTATATGAGTTCAATATTATAGTAAATTAAATATTTTTATTGTTTTTATTTATTTTTAATGATAATATTGTATTTTTATAAAAAAATAGTTTTCTAGATATTAATTTTTTATCTTAATTAACTAACTAAAAAAATATTTTTCGATGATATAAAAACTAAATGTTAAATTATTATTTTTGTTTGGGACCCCTAATTTCTCAGGACCGGCTATGCCCGTGTGTCATCTTTTGTCTCCGGTCATGTGGTTGTTAGTCCTGTTATTCTCTCCATCAGTATTAGTCTTAAACGTGCTTGGTACACAATGCTTCTCATTTAGGTAGGCCACTTCATGTATTAAGAGTCTGTCTGCTTCTTGTGTATCTTTACTTTCATTCTCCTAGGCTTCTTGTAGTTTCAAGTAAATGATCAGGGCAACTTGAGGCATAGTGGCCGATTTTATCACATAGAAAACACGTTATTTATTGTATGTCTCTTCTGCCGTATCGGCCACGGCCTCTTTCCCTATGGGAGTATCTTCCTCCACGGCCCCTTCCTCTGAAGTCTTCATTGTAGTCTCTGTTTAGATAGCTTGTTTGAGTTTCTGTATTTGTATACATTAACTTGCTATGATCATCCTGAGCTTCTTCTTCTTCAGAAAACACGATGTTCGTATGCTTTTAGGCGAGCTACTATATCTTCAAAACCTGTGGTGTTAAGGTCTAACACTTGTTCTAAAGAGGCTACTATGTGGATATATTTCCTTCGTGGAAGACTCTTAAGAAATTTTTAACTACCTTTGATTCTTCAATAACAGTTCCTAGAGCAGAAGATTTTGATGAGATTTTAGGTAATTTTCCTGAAAATTCATCAATTGTTCCTAATTGACTTAATCTTCTAATCCAACAAGGTTATAAGCTAGAAGATATGAGTTTGAACATGAAATATACACACAATATTTCGTTTTCAGGTTAATAAGTTAGTAATGTGTATTTCGTTTTCTTTGGTTTTTCTTTAATCAGATACAAAACAGCTTTGGTGGCGAGGAATATGCAACAAGGGGGTGGATAATGACTGAACCATGGAAATGGTTTTGTTCTTGGCAGTCCAGAAATTCCGAGCCAGTGAATGTTCCAGTCCAACCAGAATTGGAATGTGGCCACAACATCCACGAAGTAAGAGTTTACCCCCCTGTTTGGTTGCCAGAACATCCTCACTTATTTCCTCCGCAGAAGGCGCAGTAATGTACGTTATTCAAAACATCTTTATTTTCTCTTCTAAACTCTGTTATGTAGTAGACTGTGTTATTGAGATGTGGCATTGATGTTTTTTTTCGGAATTCAGTTTCGTTGTGATGAGATTTGGAATGATTCATTAAATCTTGTCTTGATTTTTTGCTTGATTTGTTGTTTCCTGCCAGGGAGGATCTTCTCTAGCTGGATCATCACAAAAAATATCTCAAGCCGGCTTCAGATTATCTACTTAAATCTGTTTTTTCCCTCTCTTTTTCTAAATTCTCAATCAGAGTTGGTGTGTGTAACTACATTTGGATTTCTATGTTCTTCTCTATTGTTTGAATTTTAAACAGATTTAGTTAAATGGCTCATGCCTCTTTAACAGATGTTTTGCTGGTCCTTAGATTTGATCATTTTGCTCAGGGCTTAGTTTTGTGTTTGCAGGTCCTTGTTTTCTAATCTAGTGGGAATATACATGAAATGACATTAGGTCCTTCATTGTAAAAGTTACCTGAAAGCTGACAAAACCAAAATTTATTGTGGTTCACTTAGAGATGTATGTAAATATTGTAAGAAAATTTAGTCACCTTTCATCGTAACTGTGTGGAATACAAACTGGAGAAATTAGCCCTGGGCCTTCGGTTTTATCGGTGTAAACGGGTCGGGTTGTGCGGTATTTCGATTTGTTCGATTTTAAAAAAATAATTCCATTCTAATCGAAATAAAATGTCGTTTTTTTCGGTTCGGGTCCTTATTCAAATTTCGGTTCCGAAAGACATCTTACCTTTCCCTGTAATCGGTTCAAATCATTCCGAATAAGACGAAAACATATATCATTGAACCATAAACGGACTACAAGAGTGAGAACTTACATGTTTCACATACAAAAAGTATAAAAACCCAAAAAAGACTGAATAATTTTAAATTGTAATGAATATTTGTAGTTTGTCTGCCTCACCACAAGTATTCATTACAAAATCATCATCAAGAAACATAAGCTGGTAATAGTTTGTGTTGTAAGCCTTACTACAAGTAATTTATCCGAAGGCACATGGCTATCTAATTAAACATAACTAAAGCTGCATTCCGCACCACAAAAAAAAAACAAAAGAGCGGCTACTTACTTGAAGGCTGGTTTCCATCCAAAAACATCGAACCAACCTGTGAAAATAAACACGAGAGAAGTACATCAAAAGACTATACAATTAGGACAGATAAAACGAGATTATATAATTAGAATTACCTCCCTAAATCCAACAAGAATCAGTTAGGAGATGCCATTGAATTCCTAGAATCTATACAAGAAAATACAATTTGTTAGTTTCTTAACAGTTTTATTTTTAAACAAAGTTAGAGTACTTACCCAGTGATTCAAGGAATTCCACTTCTTCCAACATTTGCACCAAGTTAGCAACTTGCGCTTGAGATTTATAAGCACATTTCAACCATTGTTGTGTGCATAACATAACCTCAACCATATATGGAGTTAGAGAACTCCTATATGGATCCAACACACGACCACTAGTACTAAAAGCAGACTTAGAAGCAACTGAAGATACTTGAATTGGTAGAACATCTCTCGCCAATTCTGTTAAGATTAGAAATTTAGAGCTGTTATTCCTCCACCATGAGAGAACATCATAAGGCATACCCAAATTGTTGTTGACTAGGACCTCATTTTTCTCAGCCAAGTAGATGTCTAAGTTAGACAGTCTAACTCACTATAACTCTATTCATTACTTCTTAAGCTAACCAACTTATTGTAGATTCCATCCATCCACCCACAACCATCTTCCTCATCATCTGATAATTCCAAGATATTACTTGGCTCAGCAGATTGAACAGAATCTGTAAGCTCAGGAGGTTTTGCTAACCTAAAAACCTTGTTAGATTTGAAAACCCCTAAATTTACAAAATGAAAGTCTCGATTCGAGAGATACCTAGATCGTTATCGTGAACCAAGTGGATAGACAATGATGGTTTGAAACGCAGATCGACGTGTAGAGATGATGATGATTCAAGAATATAATTGTTGTAGATTGAAAAAGATGATTGAAGAAGATGATAAGAACTCGCTTTACACTTAGCGTGAAAAGAGAAAATCTGGAATTGTGTCGAATGACTCGATTTTATAGAGAAAAAACCAAACATAAATTAATTCGGTTAACTTCTGGTTAAGAGATATTAAATGAATTATTCGGTTATTGACTCGGTTTTGTACATCCAAACCAAAACCGCCCAAAAACCGAATTTTAAAATCGATTCACTCCGACCGGTTATTCGTTAGATTGCAGTTCAAAACCAACTTTAAATTTGTCGGTTCTGACCGATCCGAACCGAATAAACCGATCTGATAGCCCAGGGCTAGGAGACATTATTGGAAGCTCAAAAATGGTGTGCTTGCGTTTTGTAGCAAAGAAAAAGAAAACTAGAATCTATTTTAAATCGCCAAACTGTTTCCATCACATGTTTTTTACGTAGCTGTTTATGTATGATCTGAACATCACTTATTCTCTACTATAAACTTTCATCTGGATTTATATCCTTTACCCAAAAAAATAATAATAAAAAGAAACTTTCCTCTAGACGAACAAGGCATTAAAAACTCAAATAATAATCTGAGACTTTTCTTTTCAGTTCAGTTGTGGTAGTGTTCTCATATGTTTAACCCCATCTATCAAATGTTGATAATATAAATGCATTTGTTTTGTATTTTCATGTAATAATCCAATGGATTCTAAATACTAACATTTCATTCTTTTTTAATGGATTTAAGTCAGATTTTCAAATTCAAATAAATGATTCTGCACTGTCTCTTTTGTTGTTGGTTGCCTTCGTTTACAAATTCTCAAGTGAAAATTAAACCCACTAGAAATTTCTTTTAACAACACTAGAAATTTTAGAATTTTCAAAATTTATCAAATAACATTTTACCTAATTTTATCAAATCAAATTTTATATAATCAAATTCAAATGAATTTTTGTTTACTTAAACATATAAGACAACCCATGCTATGTGCGAGATAACCCCTAATATTCATAAACAATTTGTAATACGTTATGCTTTACGTGACTCGTAACTAAACTTGACATAGTACGGTTTTTATTTTCAAAATATTTTTAGTAAAAATATATTTAATCTCTTCTATATAATTTGAGAAACTCAATTTAATTAGAAAATAAGATTTTATAGCACATTTTTTTGTCCATATATACTTTTTTAAAAATACTACTGTTTCTAAAAATACCTTGCTATCAGATTAAAACCAATTCTCCAAAAAACACTAGATCAAGTAGATACACAGCTATGAAGCAGACTTGAAGAAGAAAGCTTTTTAGGTTTAAGTATGGTTTTAGAGTTTTAAAGTTGTTCTTCTAAAGTTAAGAATGATTCTTCTAAATTTAGAATGATTCTTCTAACATTTAGAATATGTATTCTAACAGTTTTATGTATTTTTAGAAAATTATAATATGTATTCTATCACTTGTACATGTTCTAACAATATCAAATTCAAATTTTTAGAAACACATTCTAAAATTTATAGAATATGTATTCTGATATTTTTTAGAATACATATTATAGCAGTTGTACATATTCTAAACAATATTATACATATTCTAACAGTTTGGCATGTTCTAAAATATTAGAATATGCATTCTAGTTTATTTTTTTCTTTATTCTACGAGTTTTAAAATACCTATTCTAGAAATACTTGATAGCTATTCTGAAAATTTTAGAACTTCGAAAAAATATAATAATTGCTTCTAACAGTATCGAAAGTAAGTGTTTTAAAAATTGTAATCTTGAATATATGGTCTAAAAAATAATATATCAAATTTATCTTATTTTTATTATTTATTATTTAATTTTAATTTTAATTTAATAATTAATTAAATAATAAAAATTGTTTCCAGTTCTAAATTGCTTAATATTCTAAACTTTATTTTTAATTTCAAGTTTAATTAAGTTTATGGTATTTTAAAAAAAACATTTGTTATTATTATTTCATTTAATTTCTATTTATTAATTAAAATTAGAATAAAAATATATAGTATAAAAATAAATATATTGAATTTATCTAAACTTTTATTTCATAGGCGGAGGAACTAGAGAGAAGGAGAAACGTGAGAAAGAAAAAAAAAATGAAATTGAGGGTTATCTAATTTGAATGTTAAATGGATAATGAGTTGATCTAACCCATTTGATTAGTTGGGTTGGATCAACCCATCACCCTTCTAATTTGATGGGTTAATGGTTAAATGGATTTATCCATTTAATAATTAATTAATAATTAATATATATTTATTATAATACAATAATAATACTCATCATCAATATCATTATCATCATCATCATCATAACGATAATTATCATCATCATCATAACGATAATCATTATCATCATCATCACCGATTCACCATCATCACAATTACCATCAACATCACTAGATCATCATCAGCATCGTTATCATCATCATCACCATCGTTATCATCATCACATCATCATCATCATCATCATTATCATCATCATCATCACATCATCATAACCATCATCATCATCAAATGGTCGATCCATTGGCGGGAAAAGGGTGGATCCGTTTTTTGGCGGGAAAATGGTGGATTCGTTTTTTTTGTGGGAAAATGGTGGATTCGTTTTTTTGTGGGAAAATGGTGGATTCGTTTTTTTTGTGGGAAAATGGTGGATCCGTTTTTGGCTGAAAAATGGTGGATTCGTTTTGGCGGAAAAATAATGGATCCATTTTTGATGAAAAAATTACAGATCTATTTGTGACGGGAAAATGGTGGATCCATTTTTGGCGAGAATTGACAGCTATATTTTTGGCGGGAAAATGGTGGATCCATTTTTGGAGGGAAAATGATGGATCTATTTTTCCGAGAAAATTGCGGATCCATTTTTAGCGGGAAAATGATGGATTCATTTTATACAGGAAATTGACAAATTCATTTTTGGCGGGAAAATGATGAATTTTTTTTTGGTAGGAAAATTTCAGATTTTTTTTTGGTAGGAAAAGTGATGGAACCATTTTTCGGTGGGAAAATGACAGATCTATTTTTGGCGGGAAAATGATGGATCCATTTTAGGCGGGAAAATGATGGATTAGTTTTTGGCGGGAAAAATGCTGATCCATTTTGGCGAGAAAATGGTGGATCCGTTTTTGGCAGTAAAATAATGGATCCGTTTTTGATGAGAAAATGGTGAATTTGTTTTGGCGGGAAAATGATAGATCTATTTTTGATGAAAAAATTACAGATCTATTTATGGTGGGAAAATGGTGGATCCATTTTTGGCGGGAAATGGCGGATCTATTTTTGGTGAGAAAATGATGGATCCATTCTTGGTGGAAAAATTGTGTATCCATTTTTACGAGAAAATGGTAGATCCGTTATGACGGGAAAATTGTGGATCCGTTTGGTTAAAAAGGATGAATTCATTTTGTTGAAATATGTGATCTCAAGAAGAAGAATAATTCAAACTTAAGAGAAGGAGGGAAGGAAAAAGAGAACTAGTTGTGAAGAAACTAGAAGGAGAACTAGTTGAGAAGGAACTAGAAGAAAAGGAAGCTGTTAGATCTCAACTAGACAATCTAACTAAACTAAGTGAGGAAGCAAAGAGAGGTATGGGCACAAGCATGGGCGCATCAGAGCAGGGCATGGTGCGCGTCAGAGCAGGGCATGGTGCAACAAGACTATTGGAGCAGCTCACCCATCTCTCTTCCCTTCTTCACGCCCCTCCTCTCCTCTTCCTTGATTCTTCTTCATTTCAATGTAAAAAGTCTATAAATACATGTAATCTCTTGTAAAGAAGTGAGTGTGAATAAGAAGAAATATTCAGCAATCTTTCTCTTCCTTATTACTCCAATTCTCTCATCTCCATCCTTATCTCTTTCTAAACCTCTAAAATCAACATGGTATCAGAGCGGGTTTATCCTTCAACCGCTTAAATCTCACCTTATAACTCTTCTAGCACTCTACAAATCTTCTAATCTATAACAATACATCCTCCTAGTTCTATTCACTCTGAGATTAATATCCTTGGGATCATAGGATCTTCAAGTTGTGAAAGAACTAGAATTGTGTATTGTCACTAGAAAATGGAGACAAATAGAGTAGCAATCTCAGTCATGCTCAAAGGAAACAACTATCTCCTTTGGGCAAAAACCACTAAGACCATCCTTAGAGGAAGAGGACTTTGGCGATATGTTGAGCCAAAGGAGGTAGCGGAAGCTGTAGTGAGAAATGAAAAAGAAGAAGCTAAGGAGGAACAAGAGGAACAATACACGCTCTCTCTTCTTCAAAGCTCACTAGAGTCATCCATCTTGGCGGCCTACTCATATGCTGATTCAGCCAAAGAACTATGGGATATACTCAAGGGAGTATATGGAAATGTCTCAAATATATCAAGAATATTTGAGGTGAAGAGGGCACTGAATGAGCTTCAACAAGAGGAGAAGCCATTCAAGGAAATGTTTGGGGAGTATAGAAGCTTGTGGGCCGAGTTAGAGATTTTGAGGCCACACACAATCGACCCCAAGGAGTTAGGAGAAAGACGTGACCAAGACCAAGTGTTTGGACTTCTCTTGGCACTCAATGCATCCTACAAAGATCTTATCAAGCACATACTCAGATTTGAGAAGCTGCCAAGTCTAGCTGAAGTATGTGGCATGATACAAAGGGAGGAAGGGTCAAGAGACCTATTCCGTGCACCAAGTGAGGCCGCACATCTTGCAAAGAGGAATCTCACATTCGACAAGAGGGTTTTGGAATGTGAGCATTGTAAGATGAAGGGGCACACTAAGGAGAAGTGTTGGACTCTTTACCCACACTTAAGGCCTAAGCGGCTAAAGGAGAATGGAGGTGGACCTAGAGCCTTCATGGGAGTCACGCAACCTGTTGAAGAGATGGTCAGAAGATCCGAGTTTGAGGCTCTCATCAAGAGTCTATCCAAGCTCACAGAATCCGGTAAGAGCCTATTTAGCTCTAAAAGCTCCATTAAGAAGAATATGATCATTGTGGATTCGGGGGCCTCTCATCACATGATTAAGGATCAAGACATGCTGAAAAATCTTGAGCCTTATCATGGAAATGAACAAATAGCCAATGGAAGCTCAGTTCCGATTGAAGGGATAGGAGAGTTAGAGCTTTTCACAAAAGAAACTAAAGCATTATACATGCCTAGCTTCTCATCCAACCTTTTATCAGTTCATAAAGCAACAAAAGATTTGGATTGTGTGGCAATGTTTGGGACTGACTTTGTGAAGTTTCAGGACCCTAAAACAAATCATGTACTCGGAGAAGGGAAGGTGGAGGATGGAGTGTATCTGTTGGAAACAAATAAACAAGAAAAGCTAAAAGCTCTTGGAGTGAAGGCGGATAAGGAAGTTTTTAACAAGAAGGAGATTGGAGATAGCTCATTATGGCATGGAAGGCTAGGACATCCAAGTTCAGCTATCCTCAAGATGGTCTTACCCAATCTCGTTCAAGAAGAAGAAGTTTGTGAAGCATGTGTACTAGGGAAACATTGTAGACAGTTTTTCCCCTCTTCATCTACAACTTGTGATGAAGCTTTTGGCATTGTACACTCGGATGTATGGACCGCCCCATGTAACTCAAGAGATCAATATAAATATTTTGTTTCATTCATTGATGACTACTCAAGATACACATGGATCACACTCTTACATTCAAAGGATCAAGTATATGAAGCGTTTACTAACTTCACCAAATATATCTCTACCCAATTCAAGACCAAAATCAAGATCTTAAGAAGTGATAATGGAGGGGAGTATGTGAGCAAACGATTCAAGGAGTTACTCAATAATCTTGGTATCATACACCAAACATCGTGTGCATACACTCCACAACAAAATGGGGTAGCAGAAAGAAAGAATAGGCATCTCATGGAAGTAGCAAGAACCCTCATGATTGCCAAAGGAGTACCTAAGTTTCATTGGGGAGATGCAGTAATGACTTCAAGTTACTTGATCAACCGGCTTCCAACGAAAAATATGGATAATAAATCACCATTTGAAGTGCTACACAAAAGCAAGCCAAGCGTGAACCATATGAAGACCTTTGGATGTTCTTGTTATATGTTTCTACCGGAGGGACAAAGAAGCAAGCTTGAACCTCGAAGTATGAAGTGTGTGTTCATTGGCTACTCACCAACACAAAAAGGATACAAGGTCTACAATCCGGAGACAAGGAGGGTCTATGTATCTAGAGAGGTGAGATTCAATGAAGAAGAAGGATTTTATGGAAACAAGAACCATGAAGCTCCGGAGGATGTGACTTCATTACCTATGGATTGGATGCGGGTTAATGACGCTCTAATAAATGAAGTACAAGGAGAGAGCGAATCATCTGAAACCAGAGTAGAAGATGAGGCACATGCGGAGCAAGATCAGAATTCTGTTGAAGAAGAAGCGAATGATGGTGAGGGAGAACTTGAGCCAACCGTACCCCTAAGAAGAAGTACAAGACAAAGGCGACAACGTGTTTACTATGGCTACAACAACTCTGCCATGCTCCAAGGGGAGTCTAGTGCGAGTAATCTTCCTTGTGTGATAAGAGAATGTCCTGTGCGTACGGCGAGCTTAGATCTCGATCCTATTGGCGACAGCATTCTCTTATCACAAGGGGGAGATAACACTCAAACTAGCACTATCACATATCCCATTGAGCATTTTTGCTCGTTGGCATCCTTACCTATGGAGCATGAAGCTTTTCTTGGAAGAATCAGCAAGGAATCCATACCTAACTCATATGAAGAAGCGTGTGAGAATGGAGTATGGGTAAAAGCCATGGAAGAGGAAATGAAGTCCATGGAAAAGAACCACACTTGGTACTTGACCGAATTACCAAAGGATAAGAAATCAGTTGGGTGTAGATGGGTTTACACAATCAAGTATACAAGTGATGGGAAAATAGAGAGGTACAAAGCAAGGCTGGTGGCAAAAGGATACACTCAAATCTATGGGGAGGATTATACCGAGACATTTGCTCCGGTTGCTAAGCTCCACTCCATAAGAATCCTAATCTCAGTGGCAGTGAACTTGAAGTGGGATCTATGGCAGATGGATGTCAAGAACGCCTTCTTGCAAGGAGATTTGGAAGAAGAGGTATATATGGATCCACCCCAAGGATATCATAAGGAAGGCAACAAGGTTTGCAGATTGAAGAAAGCAATCTATGGGCTAAAGCAATCTCCAAGAGCATGGTACCAAAGGCTAAGCGCTTGTCTATTGGATAAGGAGTTCATAAGATCTGAAGCTGATCATACCCTCTTCACAAGGCAAAGTGAAGGAGGAGTAGTGGTGGTCTTGATCTATGTTGATGATCTAATCATCACAGGAAGTGATAAAGATGGAGTAGATCAAATCAAGAAACTCTTGAAGATCGCTTTTGATATAAAGGATCTGGGAGAGCTTAAATACTTCCTAGGGATTGAGATGACACGGTTTGAAGATGGGATGTTCATCTCTCAAAGGAAATATGTGCTGGATCTCTTGGAAGAAACTGGCAAGTTAGGATCCAAGCCGGCTAAAACTCCAATAGAAGAAGGCTACCAAGATAATCCTGAGGGGGAGCCATTGGAAGATATTAAGAGGTATCAAAGGATGGTGGGCAAGCTCATTTACCTCACTATCACAAGGCCGGACATTTGCTTTGCAGTGAACCGTGTGAGTCAACATATGCAAAAACCAACTATGCAGCATTGGAACATGATTGAGAGGCTGCTAAGGTACTTAAAAAACAGCCCTGGAAAAGGCATATGGATGAAGGCTAATGGAAACACAAAGGTTCAAGGATATTGTGATGCGGATTGGGCTGGAGATAAGCAAGATAGAAAGTCCACATCCGGTTTTTGTACCTTTGTGGGAGGTAATCTAGTCACTTGGAGAAGTAAGAAGCAGAAAGTTATAGCCTTATCAAGTGCTGAAGCCGAGTATAGGGCTATGAAGGAGGTGACAAAAGAATTGATATGGGTGAAGGCATTCCTAGAAGATCTTGGAATACATGAGGCTGAGGAGATGCTGTTGTATTGTGATAATCAAGCTGCAATACATATAGCATCCAATCCGGTATTCCATGAAAGGACCAAGCATATAGAAGTGGATTGTCACTTTGTGAGGGGAAAGATTCAAGAAGGAATCATCAAACCCGCATTTGTAGCAAGTGGGGAACAGCTAGCGGATATCTTCACCAAGGCAACATCCTCTATCATTGGGGATCACATACATGGCAAGATCGGTCTAAAGGATCTTCACCGACCAATCTTGAGGGGGAGTGTTGAAATATGTGATCTCAAGAAGAAGAATAATTCAAACTTAAGAGAAGGAGGGAAGGAAAAAGAGAACTAGTTGTGAAGAAACTAGAAGGAGAACTAGTTGAGAAGGAACTAGAAGAAAAGGAAGCTGTTAGATCTCAACTAGACAATCTAACTAAACTAAGTGAGGAAGCAAAGAGAGGTATGGGCACAAGCATGGGCGCATCAGAGCAGGGCATGGTGCGCGTCAGAGCAGGGCATGGTGCAACAAGACTATTGGAGCAGCTCACCCATCTCTCTTCCCTTCTTCACGCCCCTCCTCTCCTCTTCCTTGATTCTTCTTCATTTCAATGTAAAAAGTCTATAAATACATGTAATCTCTTGTAAAGAAGTGAGTGTGAATAAGAAGAAATATTCAGCAATCTTTCTCTTCCTTATTACTCCAATTCTCTCATCTCCATCCTTATCTCTTTCTAAACCTCTAAAATCAACACATTTTTGGTGGGAAAATTGTGGATCATTTTTAGTGGAAAATGATGGATTTTTTTTGGCGGAAAAATGTTGACCCATTTGGTGGGCAAATGACATATCCATTTTTGGCGAGAAATTGAGGATCTATTTTTATGTTAAATTTATATGTTTATATTTTGGTGTGAAAATTAAATATTTGCATTTTGGCAGGAAAATTTTATATTTGTATTTTGGAGAGAACATTATAAGATTGTGAGAATTGGTTAAGTTGGATTAATTGAATTTCAAAACATTATTGGATCAAGTGGTTAACACATCAACTCATCACAAACCAACACATTTCATCCATCAAGCCATTTAACTATAAACCGTTTGATCCAACAACTCATTAGGGTAACAAATTTCAATCCATTAGGGTTGATGGATTGGGTTGGGTTGGGTCAAACCCATGTAATTACATAGACCCATTTTGACATCCCTATCAATGGGTGATGTGTTGGTTTGAACCAACCCAACAATTTTGACACCCCTATCTTTACCATAACATGATTAAAAGATAGTATGAGTTAATATCGGGTCTATTGCTGATATACACTTGATGGGAAACAAAAAATCTCAATGCATCTATTTAATCTCATATACACTCCTTGATGTTAAATTCCTAAACTAACCTTAATGAATCTAAGCAAAAAAATAAAAACAAAAGAAATTAAAATATGGGTGCACTCCAAATCTGACGGCTGAGAAAGAAAAGATCAACTATTTTTATTGGTGTAAAAATTAAATGTGGAGCAATCAAAATAGGACATTTGTCCCAACTACTTTTCATATTCATTTTTTCTTCTTCTTCTTTAACGAGAAACGCCATTAAAGAAGAACTTAAAGCTTCGAATTTGGTAATTTTTTTGATGCAATTTTTGTTTTAATTAGTAATTATTCTTTGTTTTCTGGGTATATGAACAATGTATCATCCTTATTAATGGAAATTTGTGTTTGATTTAAAATTTTGTAAAATTAAAAATAAAATTATTTTATTTTCTATGTACAGTGGGCGATTAAACTTGTAACCTTGATATTTCAAATTGTTATATTGTTAATCTTTCGTAATTTATGTATTATAGCGGCATAATCGTGGTGATTTGTACATTTACAGAAATTAAATTTTTTTGATAAACGAAAATTGCAGAGAATAGTACGAATGGTACAACTAAAAGACATTGGTAATACTGGTATGATTAGGTACTAATAACAACAACGGAAAACTAAAAAACATTATTTTATTTTATTATTTTCAGGGGAAAATAGAGAATACTCCATGTACAATCATACATTTTGATTATGGAGGATATTATTTTAATGAAGGAGTTGACACAATATGGATTGCAAGGGAAAAAAAATTATACGCTTTAGTGATGAAGACATATATTGAGGAGGTAACGTATCATGATTTGGTTGATAGCATATACAAGAAAATGATGGTACATGAAACCACTACGAAACTGATACTTAGTTATATTCCATTGCATCTTGATCCAAAGACACCATCATATATCTCGAATGATGAAGAAGTTTATGCATATTTCATGACAATGAATTATGAGAAGTGTAGAAGTATTTTGCATGTGGAGGTCATGATAGATGGAGAGGAAACTTAGGGGCGTGAGAAAGTTTTAAGAGAGGATCGAGAAAGTGTTGTTGGTGTAAGTGCAGAGGTATTAGTTTCTAGTGGTAGAGTGGTATCTAGGGTTAATGATGGTGATGACGGTTTAATTACTCTTTACGGAAATGAACCATGGCAACATGAAGATATGAGTAACAATAATGAACCACACATTGTTGAAGACAATCTGGTTATTTTAGGAGGAGGAGATGATGTGATTGTGAATGATGATGTAAATGTTGGATGGGAAGATGGTATTAATGTAACTTTGCATCAAGATTTTGGAACTAAGAAAGAAGTGATGGATATAGTTGAAAGAGCTGCACATCTGAACTGTTTTGAGTTTGATATCATCAACTCGGATAGGAAGTTATATGTGGTAAAATGTTCTGAAGCAAAGAATGGTTGTAAGTGGTCTTTACGAGATGCAAAACTGAAGAATACAAATTGTTTTTCGATAAGAACACACAAGAAGATGCATACATGTTCTCGGGCTATGACAATTAGTCGTCAACGTCGGAGGAAAGGCACACCACGTTTAGTTGCATCTATTTTGCATGATGACTATCCAGCTCAGTTTGATACTCCAACTCCAAAAAATCTCATTGGTCTGACCAAGAGAAGACTTGGTGTAACGGTGTCATATGCAACTGCATGAAGAGGGAAACACCAAGCTACAAACAATGTGCGAGGCAGCCCAGAGGAGAGTTATAAGATAATTTGTTCGTATTTGTACATGTTAGAGAGGGAGAATCCTTGAACAATTACTCGTGTTGAAGTAGATGAGCATCAAAGGTTTAAATACATGTTTTTTTGCTTTAGGAGCTTCCATTGAAGGGTTCAAAGCCATGAGAAAAGTGATAGTTGTGGATGGAATTCACCTTAAGACTGTATATGGTGGAGTTCTAATTATTTCTATGGCTCAAGATCCCAATCATCACCATTATCCTATTGCTTTTGGTGTTGTTGATGGTGAGAAAGATGCTAGTTGGAGTTGGTTTCTGGAAATGTTGAAATTAGTTGTGCCTGATTCTCCTGACATTGTGTTTCTTTCAGATAGAAATCAAAGTATCATCAAGTGTATAGGTGAAGTGTACCCATTATCTCAACATGGATATTGCATATATCATTTGGCTCAGAATGTAAAAGCAAGTGTTTATGGTGTCAACAAGGAGCTAGTTGGTATAAAGTTCCGGGAATGTGCAAAAGCTTATACTGAGACTGAGTTCGAGAAATTGTATGTTTCATTTAGGATGAGGTATCCAGCTGCAGCAGAATATCTTGATAGAAGTGTTGATGTGAAAAAATGGGCAAGATGTTATTTTCCAGGAGAAAGATACAATATATTGACAACTAATTCTGTAGAATCTATGAATGCTATTTTAGTTCATGCTAGGAAGTACGCGCTATTGCCAATGTTAGATGTGATTATAGGAAAAGTGGCTGAATGGTTTAACAAGCATGGAAGGAGGCTGCTGAAATTTCTCCCACACAGAAATTGGTTCCTAACGTGGAAGCAGAAATACATGAGCGATGTACGGAAGCAAAACGGTTGACGGTTCATGAACTTAACTCATTTCTTCTTGAGTACGCTGTCATTGGGCAAGATGGAAATACTTATTTGGTTGATTTGGAAAGGAAAATTTTGCAGCTGTAAGTGTTTTGATATTGATCAATATCCTTGTGTCCATGCATTAGCAGCAAATTTTGTAAACGTGAAGGGTGAGATTGAGGTTGCTGAACTATGTTCTAAATATTATTGGGTTGAGCAATGGGCCTTGGCATATTACAGAACTGTTTATCCAGTTCCCCATAAAAATCAATGGATTGTGCCTGAAGATATACGAGCGAAGGTATCTTTACCTCCATTTTATGAAAAGAAAAAAAGGAAGAACACAAGAAACTAGGTTTCCATCAGTTGGAGAACATCGCGGACGAAATAGGGGTGCAAGATCTCGTAGGAGAGGGTCATCTGAAAGTGCTAGAGAAACAAGTCAAACAGGGGGAGAATCGAGTCAAAGCGGACGAGGATCGTCTCATAGTAGGGGAGGTATATATAATTGGTTTCGGTGTGGCACAGGTGAAAACTAAATTATCTTGTATTTTTGTTTTTTTCATGGTACAACTAGGTAAACTAATTGGTACTACTATGTATAATTTGATTGTTTTTGTCATGGGAGAAGAAGGATCTGGTGGTGCTGCTGGAGAAGGATGAGGTGGTGCTGCTGGAGAAGGATGAGATGGTGGTGCTGCTGGAGAAGGATGAGATGGTGGTGCTGCTGGAGAAGGAGGAGGTGGTGCTGCTGGAGAAGGAGGAGGTGGTGCTGTTGCTGGAGAATGATGAGGTGTTGTTTCTGGAGAAGGATGAGGTGATGCTGCTGAAGAAGGCTCACCAACCGGAGAAGTAAATGTATCATCATCATGAAATAAGGCCTCATCATCTTCATCAATTACTTTCGTCTTGCCCTTTATGTTCTTATACATCATCTTCATATCAGCTTCAAGAACTTTCACCCTCGCATCAATACTACTAATTTTTTCTTCTATGATTCCTAGCATTGTTGTATTAGTACTTAAACCAACCTCGAACATATCTTTAAGCTCCCTCCACATATATGTTGTTGGTTCACCTGTTGGTTCACCTGTAGCTTCACCCGTAGCTTCACCCGTAGCTTCTTTACTCGCTGGTTCTTCCTCAACAACTCTAACTCTAGAAGCAATATCCGCTGCGTAGAGGTTTTCCCAAAAGATATTATTTCCGTCATTGAGATGGGTAATTATTGCTTTGGCAACGTCATCAGCAACATCGACCGGAAAATCACTGAAAATATCAGCCATCAATAGTTGTTTTTCATCAGATGTAGCTTCCAAAATACTACAAATATCCTACAACATAAAGAAAAATCATCATTAGTCTTTAAAACATAAAATTATATACATCAAACATAATAAAAACATCATCATTACCTTGCTTTCACCGATCGTATCATTGATTTCACTTATCGGATATCCTTTCATTCCTGTTTCCTTAAACCGTCTCTGACACATTTTTGGACAACCAGGTTCAAAGCTTACATCTTCACGGTACCTTGTACTCAGAGCTGGTACAACCTCAAATGCCAAAAGCTATATCAAATTACCAATATATTAGTATTAGTATTAATATTAAAGAAACCAAACACATATAAATCAAAAATATTATCATATTATTACCTCTAAGGGAATCACAAAAGCAGGGAAGTAACAACTGTCTTTTACAACACCATTGAAAGTGTTGAGAAGCAAATATCTCAGCTGCTCACAACAATGCTCAAACGAATATCGTCCCCAAGGATACTCCTTGCATTGATCCAAATCATCAATAATCTTTAACAAAAAAGATTCAATAGGTGAGGGTACCTTAGCTTTAGTTGTGAAGACAGAACTGAGGAAATAAAGTACTCCCATCTTCAACCGATCTTCAGATTCTGCCATCATTTTCAGCTTATTTTCTACATCTTTCCGGACTATTGCTTTCTTTCCCTTAAAATGCTTTGACACAAAATTCATGCTTCCAATTCTACCATTGTTTGCAGGATAATTTTTGCAATTCAAGCCTGATATCAAACCATGCTCCCTCAGTAAATATCGAACTGGAACACCATTAATAACAAACCACCACTCTTTCTTCTTCTTCAGGACTATAGTCCATAATATAAGCATCCACATGCCCTGAAGCTTCCGGTTCTTCTCCCTCGGCATGTGGAAAAAATGATTGAATTGGTTATCCACCTTAAACCAATTTATCTCTCGGGCAGAAAGGTGCTCCTCTAATATCGTCAATGTGGAAGAGATACCATCCCTAGTAATGATTTTGGATGTCTTCGAGTAGTCTTCTGGCTTGTGGTATAACCTAGGTTGGTTTGGCTGCTGGCCATTACTCTCAACAACCTATAAGAATAACATACAATAAAAATTCAATTAGTAGTTGTACCAATATTACCCAAGATTACCTAGTTGTACCATATGTACCTAATTGTACAAAGCGTTTCCAGTTGTACCTAATATAATTGTACCATGTTTACCAAAATTCATGTATAACTTAATTTAAATCCGTATAAAATGTGGGAAATCAATCAAAAACAAAAAAGTAAGAAGATTAGTTCGGAATACCCGATTCAATGGTGGTTCTGAAGGAATCCGCTCAGTAGTTTCTCCAGTCGATGTCTCAAATGCATGTTCATTCAAAGGATTAACCATATCTACAAACAATAATTTATTCATAATTGATTTCAATCCAAAATTTCATACCAAATAACCGAACAATAACCAACAGAGACAAGATTTTTAACTCCCAAAACTTAGACCCGAACCCAGTTTAACATTAATAATCCAAAAATCTAGAACGAATTACTATAATGAACAAGAATTTCAACTTATTTTACACAATAAGTAAATCGAATATAACTTCATAAAACTAGATTTTAGAAACAAACCTTAATGGCGGAAGACCACCAGTATAAATGGCTGAACAAATGAAGAAGAAGACGAATCTGGGAAAATCAGTTAAAGGGATAAATGGCGGATGAGAAACGAGAAAGAACCAAAAAATTTGGTTGTGCGGGAAGAAGGAAGAGAGAAAAATAAAAAGATAGAATTTTGATTTCCTAGATCTGTTTTTTTTTTGTTTTTGTTATATGTTTTATGTTTTTGGGTTGGATTTCAAATTTTGTTGGTTATTTTAAAGTAATTGGGCCGAGCCTACTAAGGTTGTGGTTTTTATGTGTAATATTGTTAAAATGATAAGGTTTTATTGTAATTGTATCATATTTGTAATTTAAAAAAAATGTAAAATAAATGATTTAATAGAAGAGATGTATATGAGCATAACTTATTAAGAGGAGATGTATTTGAGCAATAGACCCGTTAATATCTTGGAATATATTTTTTATTTTTAAAATATAATTTTATTTAAAATATTAAATTTCTTTAGTCTGTTTAATTAGTATCTTGGAATGTATTTCTAATTAAAAAACTAATTTATTTAAAATGTAAAATTTCCTTAATCTGTTTATTGTAAAGAGTGTTTTTAAATTAGAAAGTTTGTTTTCTTTGGTTAGAAATTGGGGGTAAATAAAAATTTCAATTTTGAAAAAATTAATTCACCAAAAATTAAAAAATAAAAGTATAAATGGAGATAAAAGCTCTTAGAAGTCTTTATTTTCTAATTTTAACGTTGCAGTGTCGTGTAATATACGACTGGTTTTTCAAAACCTTATCGATTCTTATACTGGCTTTAAATCAAGACACCTCAAACTATAATAATTACAATTTACTAAATAAAAAATTTAATCCCCCATATCTTACAATGAATATTTATACATTAATCAAGTAAAGTTATAATTATATGGTTCAAATGTTTGTTGAAAATATAGAAGTGATATAATATCAAATATCAAATCATTATGAACTGAAATACAAGTGAGAAATTATTATATTTTATTATTTTAAAAGTTCGGAACCTATAGATATGTTACAATCAAAATCATTCCCATAAACATCGTAGAATAACTGCATAGTATTCTACATTTTCAAATTGATGTGGTTTAGGCCTATTTTTTTTTGTAGCCCACATATAATACCCCGAACGCCACCGTATATGAGTCTCCACGGTCTCTCTCACTTTGTAGGCTCCACCTTCGTCTGACTACCAATGCACTACTTCGAAAGCTCAAAAAATTTGTTACTATTTTTATAAATCATCACATGATATTTTTCGTGCATTAGCCTCACTTACACGGTATTGGAAACGACTTCTAGGTATGTCATTCTTAATATTAATACTCCATGCCAATCACACTTTATTTTGGAATTCTTTCTGGGTAATTGATAGAAAAGTTAAGTGCAATTTGATGATATCAGTAGTCTAATCAAATATTTCAACCACTCTTTATGCACCACCACCTTAAATCGTTGAAGGAAAATTTTCTTCTCACCAGCTTAGGTTCTCTCCTTAAAAATTGAAAGGGACACGTTTACATGGAAAAAAATGTTTTCTCGGTTGAAGAAGGAAAAGAAGGATAAATCGTTTTAGAAGAATTTTTGTTTTCCCTTTAATATATAAAGAAAAGGTGTCACTGTTTTGTGTTGAATAAGTCGTTGGTCAATCACAATAGTCTCCTATGCATCAGGAGTCAATTAGAGGCCCTACAGTTTCATTTGTTTTCAATTAAATCCCTATAATTTATCTTCTAAGTTGTTGTAGAAGACTGAGTCTTTATTGCTTTCTATTTAAAATTCATGTAAGTCATATTCAATTATTGAAATATTCAGCTTCTGTTTTAATGTTCTATGAAATTAACAAATTTGGTATCAGAGCTAAATGAGTGAGCAAAGGAAAACACAGAGGTGAGTGAGATGAGTGAATCAGGGAAATACACAGGTGAGGGATTTTTGGAAACCACAAAATCCAAACATAAAAATTGTGAATAAAAATAGAATTATTGAAAGAAATAAGAAGAAAAACGATTTTAGAAAAACTGCAAAAAGAGTGGAGGCGAAATAAGATATTTTTCCTTAATTCTTAAAATTGCTCATAGTGTGACGGTTTGAATCGATTGAGAATCCAAGGATATAACTACAAAGAGACCGAATTCTTGACATTAGAGTAACAGAATATGTGAATAAAAATAATTACACTATACTCTCAAGACACTTACGTTAATGAAGAGGAAGTTGCTGGATTTATTTATATTTTTGTTTGCTGTAAAAATATCACAAAGAGCTGAGTTATATAAGAAGGGACCACGACTTCTTTTTATAGCTTAAGTCTTGAACATCTTAGTAGATTAATACAAAATTAATTGGCACAATAATAGGAGATATAATATTCAAACGTTTTGATCATGTAGAGAATTGACTTTGATAACGTCAAATTCAAAAATGATAAACGTTAACAATGACAATATCAGCCCACTACTTTTGACTTTAATAACCATAAAACCAAAACTGATTTACGTTCATTATGACCATAAAATCAGCATAATATATTTGACTTAATAAAGTCAAAATCAACACTAATTTATGTTTAAATAGTCACACAAATCTGCACAACTAATTAATTTAATAATAGTAAAGTATTTAATTATGTGTCAATAATACTAAATGTATGGATTAACTCAAATCATTTATGTATAATCTACCCCAAATACTATAATTATTAGGCGTGTGATCCATTATATCTCAAGTACATTTTTATGGGACAAATGCATAAATGTCATTGGATCAATCCGAATTAACTGTTTAACTTTCAAGCTACCCACATAAAACATCATTTCTTATTCTATTTTAATCCAATTTTATCAAATGAATACATTATATTATAGTGTTTATTTCAAGGAATCCAAATCAAAACATGATTGGTTGTATTTATCATAAAATGGGTTCCAACAATCCCCACATGAATAGAAATTCCTCTAAACATATAAAGACTCGAAAACTCGACAGACTGGACATAGTCTATTAACTGGACAAACTTGACATACTCGATAGACTTGCTAAAAGGACTTTCAGGAGTATAAGAGAAGATTTAGTGTTTCTGAGATGGTGACATATTTTAGCCTTGAACCACTCATTGTTAAAATCTGTCGGGTTTACTCGGCCAGGAGGTGAACATTATGTATTGAACCACCAATTTTTATGTAAACCTAGACAACAATTATAACCAGCTCATTTTCTCTTAGAAATTTGTTGTCTATTGTGTTCATTTTGGTCTTGAACTTGCCTTGTTATTCATGAGTGAATTTAGAGAATGTAACATGAACTTCATGCTCCTAGAAACAATCTCATTTCACACTCACTAGATGATCACCACAAGTTTTTGTTTTTAGAAGTATCCTGCACTCCATGAATATTTTAAATCTTTGAACTCGAATCATTAAAAGCTAACTGAATAATGAATTTTAAAGTCTATCAGTGCTTTTATTAGATTTTGCTTGATTTAGTTTTCCCTTTGAACCTACATCTAGGGATCTCCAGTCACATAGGTGGGGTTTCCATCAAACATTATCTAAGGTTAAAGGCAATAAACCAATTCCCTTTGATGATTTTAAAACTTGATCATGAACCAAGCATTTAGTAAATGGATCCGCTAAGTTGTCGGCTGATTTGATGTAATCGATCGTTATCACAACACTTGAGATCAAGTGTCTAATGGTCTTATGTCATCTTACGATGTGATAATATTTAGCATTATAGAGATTATTCAGTGCTCAAGGGATAGTCGATTGACTATCACAGTGTACACATATTGCCGGGACTGCTTTCTCCCATATTGGAATATCTTCCAAGAATTTTGGAAGCCATTCAGATTCTTCTGCGGCTTTTTCTATAGCTATAAACTCAAACTCCATGGTGGATATAGCCAACAAAGTTTGTTTGAAAAATTTTCATGATACTGCTGACCTCCTAAAGTAAATATGTATCCACTTGTGGACTTCGAGTTCTTAGAGTCAGATATCCCATTTGTATAGTTGTATCAGTCCAGAACTGATGGGTCTTTACCGTAGTGCAACCCATAAATTTTTGTATATTGTAAGTAGTTTAATACTCTTTTTATGACCTTCCAGTGTTTATGACCTGGATTACTCGTGTACCGACTTAGTACGTTGACCGCATGCGCTAGACCAGGTCTTGTGCAATTTCTTAAGTATATTAGACTTCTGTTTACACGTGCATATTCAACTTAAGATAGTGGTTCACCCAAGTTTTAGGTCAAGTGGAGTTGAGAATCAACAGGAGTTTTTGTTTTCGCACTTGTGTATTTCTTGAATCTATCAAGAATTTTTTCAGCATATTGAGTTTGAGACAAAGTGATTCCGTCAGAAATTCTAATGATTTCAATCCCTGGGATAATATCTGTGAGACCCGTCTTTCATTTCAAACTGGACGCTAAGCATGTTCTTAGTTTGTTGGATTATGTTTTCATTGCTACCAATAATGAGCATGTCATACACGTATAAGCACAAAACAATATACCCACTTGGAGTAACTTTGACAGAAATGCACTTATCACATTTATTAATGTTGAAACCATTCGACATCATTTCTTTTTCAAATTTTCATGCTATTGTTTTGGAGCTTGTTTCATCCCATATAATGATTTCACAAGTCTACAGACTTTGTGTTCTTTTCCTGGGGAGACAAAACCTTTAGGTTATTTGATATAAATCTCCTCTTCTAAATCACCATTTAGAAAAGCAGCTTTAACGTCCATTTGATGGATTTCTAGGTTTCTTAATGCCGATATTCCTATCAGCATTCTGATTGAGGTTATTCTTGTCAGCGGAGAATTGGTGTCAAAGAAATCCAGACCTTCTTTTGTTTAAAACATTGCACCACAAGCCTAGCTTTATATTTATCAATTGAACCGTCAGTTTTTAACTTGGTTTTGAATATCCATTTACACCCTGGTGCTTTAAACCATTTGGGCAAATCGGCTATCTCCCATGTATGGTTTTGAGTAATGGAGTTAATCTCAGTATTAACAGTTTTTTTTTCCATAAAGATGCATCTGGTGTAGACATGGCTTCAGTAAACGTTCTTGGTTCGTTCTCCGTGAGAAATACCATTAGAAAATCATCACTGTAAGATTTTTCCTTGCGAGCTGTTTTGCTTCATCGAGGTTCATCTTCAACCTCTTCTCGTTCATTAAGTGAAGTACTAGAAGTGCTTGTCTGATTGGTGGAGGTTTGTATGTTTCTTCCATCACGAATTTGTTTTAGGTTTTGTTTATGCTTACACGGAAACACGTGTTTAAAGAAAGATACATTTTTTATTCCATAACAGTATTTACATGAATATCCTGTATATATGATTTATGAACCATAAACATATAGAAACTACTATTGTGTGGATATCCGATGAATATACATTATACTGTTTTAGGTCCGATTTATTTCTTTTCAGGAGCCGGCACTGTGACTTTTGCGAGGCATCCCCATACTTTCTTGTATTTGTAAATATGTACCTTACCCATCCAGATTTCACCTGACTTTTTTCCAGTTACTTTGTACGGAATTTTGTTAAGGATATAATTTGTGGTAAGGAGTGCTTCCACCACAGGTTTTTGGGTAATCCAAATTCCTGCAACATTGCATTCGTCATTTCTTTTAGCGTTTTTTCTTTTTCCGCAACACCGTTAGATTCTGGTGAATAGGGAGAGGTGGTTTTATGTATACCTTGTTCTTGACAAAATCCATTAAATGGGCCATCATATTCAGCTCCTCTATCAATTTGAATTATTTTAATAGTTTTCTGAAGTTGATTTTCGACCTCGAGTTTATATTGTCTAAAATTTTCCAATACTTCATCTTTACTATGTAGTAAATAACATAGCAATATCTTGTACAAGCATCTATGAATATGACAAAATATTTTCCCCCCTATTGATTGTACAAACTATAAGTCGCAAAAATCTGTGTGGATTAATTCGAGAGGTTCGGTTGTTCTTTTGACTTGTGGTGAAGGTGTTTTAGTGAGTTTTGCTTGATCGCATACTTCACATTTATCTTTAATAAATTTGTATTTTAGAATTAAGTTCAAATTAATTAATCTTTGTAAGGATTTATAATTCACATGTCCTAATTGTTCATGCCAAATGTTAAAAGACTCAACCAAATAAGCAATATGTTTCTTATTCATTGAAACATTAGAAACGGATACATCAGGGTTCTTAAGGACTGTGTTATATAACATTTTCACAAGTCCTTCCTTAACATATGCCTTACCCAGAAACACCTCATTTTTCTTAAGAATCAGCGTGTCAGACTCTAAACTTATTGTGAACCCATGCTTGCTCATCAGAGTTCCGGATATAAGATTCTTCCTAATGTCATGCATGTGCTTCACATTGGTAAGAGTTATCACATTCAACCTCAGCACCACTTTGCCAGTGCCTTCAATCATGGAGTGAGCATTGTTACCCATTTTCATACATGCATCAGACTTGCTATTTTGATAGGTGTGAAATATTGTCCTATCAAAACAGATGTGAGCAGCAGCACAAATGTCGTATAACCACTCTTGAGGGACTTCATCAACCACATTTGCTTCCATAACCACCGCACAGAGGTCATCTTCCATAAAAGAGTTTGATTGAGCATCTTTGCCTTTTTGCGAAAATCCTCAACTTTGTGCCCCTTAATGTGACAGTAAGAACACTTTCCGGTGAACTTATTAGGGACACCTTGCTTCTTGAAGCTCGTAGAGGCTCGAGTGCAGTCTTCTTAGATGTCCCCTTGTTTGAATTAGGCAAATATTTTCCTTTGCCCTTGTTCTTATACTCATCTACATTCACATTGTGAGTAAAGGTCAGTCATTCTTTCGTTTTAAAGACTCACTTTGCAGCCTGGTAATGAGACTTACCAAAGTCAAAGCCTTTTGCTTATAGCAAATATAGTTTTTGAAATCCAGCCAGCTCGGAGGTAGCTTTTCCATTATGCCGTTCACCGTGAATATTTCATAGATCTTCATGCTCTCATCCGCTATCTATTGGATTATCAAATACAGCTCATGCATTTGCTCCATTTATTAAATAAATAAAATAGTTTTTGAATTGCTAGAAGCATTTTCAAAAAAAATGTTTTAATTTATTTATGTATTTCCCCAAAAAATAAAATTTGTGTAACATGCTTATAAAAGCTTGTACAAATTGTTTTATTTTTAAAAATAAATAAAAACGTTTTTAGAATCCATAATTAAACGTATACAACGATTATTATTATTTTTATTTTTCCAGATCTTTAAGATCCTTTTTGAGAATTCGTTTCGTGAAACTGACCGCGTAATCTGTTTTTTATCAATTTAAAAATCCGAATAAAAACCGTTAAGAGATTTTAAATTAATAAATAATTAATATAAAATTCAGAAACGTCTTGAAAATCCGTAAATAAATTGAATAAAATGTAAATAAAACGAATAAAAAGTTTCTTAGAGATGTATTTTTTTACTAGGAATTTGAAAACATTTTAAATAAAAAAACCACGTATGAGTTAAACACTTAAACCACAGTAACATGAAGGAAAAATAAAATTGCAAATGAAAGACAGTTACGTAAATCACTTTGCAATTTAAAAAAATCAGACACAGATCGGAATAACCAAAAAAGTCAATTTCAATTGGTATAAAACCATATGAAATAGACCAGATGGATTAAACCGAAAACACAAACTCTGATACTAAAAAATAGGAAAATCATGACAGAGATATTTTCTTCTTTTTCAAAAAAAAAATTGAATGCAGTCCTCAATCTGTTTTAAGCCATAGACAGAAAACAGATTTTAAGAATGATATACGTTAAGAATGACCACACATCAGCCCACTATTTCTATAAACATAAAACCAAAACTGATTTACATTAATTATGATCATAAAATCAGCATAATATATTTGAAATAATAAAGTCAAAACCAACAATAAATTATGTTTGAATGGTCATCCAAATCTGCACAAATAATTAATTTAATAATATTAAAGTATTTGATTATACCAAATCATTTATGTATAATCTACCCCAAATACTAGAATAATTGGTTTTCGATGAGCCATCATCTCAAATGCCCCTCAATGAGAATTTATTTTCTCAAATATCTCTTCCTGAAAAATGATAAAATTACTCTTAATAAATTTCAAAAATCGAGTAAAAAATATACATATATAAATGCGAATGATACCAATAAAAACATGATAGGTGAGTGGATTGCACCTTGCGTATGCATCCGCGCAATCAGGGTTCGAATCTGGGATTCGTGGGACAACTAGTATAACTAGATATATTATATGTAGTTATATCCGGTACAACTGGTACGACTAGTGCAACTGGTATGACTGGTACGAGTATAACTGGAGTCAACTGGGTACAACTTGGTATAACCTGGTACAACTTGGTATAACCTGGTACAACTGATATTAATAGTTGTGTACTTGGTACTAATAAGTTTAAAATTATTTTAAATAAAAATAAAGAGTAATTTTGTCATTTAACACTTAGGGATATGTAGATTAATGAGGGGTATAAGAGATTTAATTTCGGCAAGGAGGGGCATTTCTTATTCTATTTGAATCTAATTTTGACAAATAAATACACTATATTATAGTATTTATTTCAAGGATTCCAAATCAAAAAATGATTGGCTCCATTTGTCATGGGTTCCAACAGGATTATGATCACTGGGGTTTCCTTCTGGAGAATTTGTCAAGATCCATAAAAGTATTTTGGCATAGGGAAAAAATGAGTTTGATGAACAAGTTAGTGAAGAAGCTTTGTCCGAAACACAAAGAAGGGTTAATTACGGAAGCGAGACTCAAGGATCTCAAATTAAAGAATTTCCTCTTTAGTGCAAGCGATAAAACTGATCCTCAAAACATTTACTTTCAAGGAGACATGCAAGCAATTGTGGAACTCGTTGAAAAAAAATATCAAAGAAATGCAAGAGTGAAGCGAGCCCAGTTACAGACTCTGAGAAGAAAGTTTGAGCTATTGGAAATGAGGAATGGAGAGTCCATTTCTGATTACCTCACGAGAGTGATTGTAGTAACGAATGATATACGAAGATTATATTGTTTTCTCAATAGAAGAATCCAAAGATATTGACAACCTATCGTTCGATATTAAGAGAGTTCTATGTTAGTCAATTTACAAAAGATGAAAAGGCCAAGCAATGGAGCAACTGAGCAAGTAGAGGCAGAGGAAGAGGAGCCGGACGCGGAAGAGGAAGAGGTTGAGGGAGATCTTTTAACAAAGAGACAATTGAGTGTTTCAACTGTCATAAACTTTGACTGTTTCAACTGTCATAAACTTTGACAGTTTCAATATGAATTTTGGAGTTGGATGGTAAGGCGAATTATGATGAGGAAGAGAACAAAAAATATGATGTTTGCTGATGGCCTTCACAGAAAACAATGCCAAACAAGAGAAAAAGAAGCATGATACCTTGATTCGGGATGCTGTGATCACATGTGTGGAGGTAAACCATGGTTCTTGAAACTTGATGAGGGATTTAGGCATTCTGTAAAGATAGGTAACAACTCTATGTTGTCGGTTATAGGAAAAAGAAGCGTGAATGTCAAGTTTGATGAAAGATCACACACAATTACAGATGTATAATTTGTACCTTAACTCACGAGCAATCTATTCAGCGTCAGACAGCTGGTATAAAAAGAATGTATTGATGAAGTATGTCGAATGGAAGCTGTTTCACTCTGAATTGGGGCTAATTATACAGTAAAAATGACTATGAACAAATTTTTCAAAATCATGGCAATCAAGAATGCATTGAATGTCAAGATCGAGTGCTTAAAGATCACATACACAAACGAGCTTCAGCTCTAGCACAGAAGGTATAGGCGTCTAAACTACACAGGTTTAAGGACATTGAAATTTCAGAACATGGTAAAGGGATTACTGCATCTAAAGAAGACATAGGAGATTGCAACTTGTGTTAGTTGTCCAAAGAGAAAACAACATCGAGAGAGAATTCCCAAGAAGAGTGTTTGGCGCAAGCCTACCATATATTATTTCATATTTTTTGTCTGTTTGGTTTATGTGTATGTTCCAGATCAGAAAAGGAAGAAACTGGATGACAAGAGCATCACTTGTGTGCTGATTGGAGTTAGCAAAGAATCTAAAAGCTACTGGTAGAGCTGTCAATTGGGCTGTCCGTATCCATTTTGACTCGTCCAATATTGTCCATATTTATTATGGACAAATCATTGTCCATGTCCAATAAAACCCAAACCGATAAACGCCCATATCCAAATGGGCTGTCTGTGGGTTCCATTAGCTCTGGGCATTCGGGTACCCGTTTGGGTTCGGGTAGAGTTTTTCGAGTTTTGCATCTTTCGGGTTTAGAAGTTTTCGTACTCTTCGGGTTTGGTTTGGGTTCGGTTCGGTTCTATGTGGGCCTGACTATTTTGACAGCCTTAGCTACAGGTTATATAACCCAGTTACAGAGAAATTTGTAACAAGTAAGGATGTGGTTTTTGAGGAAGAAAATGGCTGGAATTGGGAGAAGAGAGCTGGTGAAAAATTAGTGTGGATAAGATGTAAGTTGGATACAAAACTTAGCAACGGAGAAGAAGAAGAATTAACAGCTCACAAGTTGCAGAACAAATTCCAGTGGCGGGAACAGAAAAAGGCTCCTCGGACTCCCTCTCTCACACGACCTTCCATCACATGAACACCCCATGTTTCTTCTGTCAAACAAGCTACTCAAAGCCCTGCTCCTCAAATTCGAAAACCGCCATCTTATTTACAAGAGTTCAAAACTAGAGAAAACAACCTGAGAAAGAAGAAGAAATGATTAGTTTTGTTATGTTATGTTTACATCGATTAATGATCCAGCCACATTTAATTAAGCCATAAGAGATTGAAAGTGGACAAACGTCATGGAAACAGAGTTGCAATCGATAAAAATGGAACATGGAAGCTGATAGAACTACCAAAGGGAGGATTGAAGATTGGTGTAAAGTGTCATTCTCGTAGCAAAGGGGTATTCACAACAACATGGTGTGGACTACAATTAAATCTTTTGTCCAGTAGCACGATAGGATACTATTTGTATGATCTTAGCTCTAGCGGCTCAAAAGGATTGATGCATTTACCAATTAAACGTAAAAAGTGCCTTCCTACATGGAGAGCTATCCGGAGATGTCAACGTAGAATAGCCACATGGATACATTAAAAAAGGAGATGGACATAAATTTTACAAGCTTATAAAGGCGCTTTACAACTTGAAGAAGGCACCTCGTGCCTAATTGATGCAGACATCAATCCTAATACCATAGAGGACGAGCCACAATCAATACCAGAAGTCAAAGAAGGACCCATGACACGCTCTAAATCAAAACAGCTCCGGAGAAGGTTCAACTTAGCTGTACAAAATATTGTGAACATTTTAGAAACAGGAGGAGTCTTCTGGTCTGAACCAAACCTCTGTGAGGAAGAGCTTTCTAAAGCTTTCACTAAACTCAGACTACATCAAGCCCCAGGTATGGACTCTTCTTTGGTAGGAGAAAAGATCTTTACAAGTGAGGAGAAGGCATTGAAGCTTCAAAAGGCGCACGGGTCAGGTTTCAGCTCCAATGATGAACAAGAGAGTCAAAGACAAGATCCAATCAACAAGGACGTGAGAGGACGTCCAGAGAGTGATCAAAGCATGTTAGAGAAGCCCCAAGAAGATTTCTACATCACAGAGCCAGGGCATCATCGTGGAGCACAAGAGAGGGTTCAAGAAAGGGCCATTAAATCTCTAATGTGTCCAGGTAAGTTGTATTCAATTTATAACATTTTGGCAGGTCAAGATAATCTCAGAAATACATAAGGACGTCCTCAAACAATATGCTGAAGAAAGTTTAAGTAGTTTCCTTATTTTGAAATTTTTTTTGTCTAAAAATGGTAGTTTGTTGTTTCTTTGTTTTTGCATTTTTTTGGTTGTTGTTACGTTTATTTATTTTATTTTGGGCCCTAGGGCTAGCTGACGGACTCTTATAAAGTCCTCCTGCAGCTGTATAATATTTGGCTACCTTTTGATTAATAAAATAACGCCGTTTTCTTGCTCTTCTACTCTGCGAGTTCCTCTTAAGAGATTAGGGTTTTTGCTTTGTCTTGTTGAGTGATTCTACAAGGCTGAGTGTTTGTGCTGTATCAGAGATCAATCACACCTCTGTGGTGCACCTCAATCCGCCATCACAACTCATTTTATTGATCCCACACGAGAGAAGCGCTCGCCATCGTGTCAGATCCCCATCTTCGATCATCTCCTCTTCACCAAGTGAGAAGCGACCGCCAACTTGTGAAGCCACCACCTCTATCTTGTATCACTAATACAACAGAATCAAAGCTTATTTCATCAAAGAGGAGTTCTAAAAGTGCAAGTACGGATACAAAGTGTTCGTGAAAATTGGTTGAGGTAACAAGATTTTAATTGTTAGTTTGTATGTTGATGACTTGATCTTTACATAGAATGATATGACTATGCTTGATAAGTTCAAATCATCCATGAAAGAAGAGTTTAAAATGACTGATTTAGGCAAAATGAAGTACTTTTTGGGAGTTGAGGTGCAACAAGATTTAGCTGGATTTTTTATTCATCAAAAGAAATATGCTGTGAGATCTTGGAAAAGTTTAATCTTCACTGTAGAAATGAGGTGAAGAATCTGATTGTTCCAGGGAAGCAGGTACAAGGCTCAAAGGAAGGAAATGGAAACAGGGTGGATCCAACTCTATTCAAACAGCTGATTGGGATCTTGATGTATATTTCTTTTGACGAATTAAAATTCTAGCTACATCTTGTATCACCTCAATTCGCATAAGTACTTCATTTAGAACAAATAAGTCATATCAAACTCTTCTTTCATGGACGATTTAAAACTTATCAAACATAACCATATTACATCAATAAGGCGGGATCTTATGTATGTAGATATTTACTAAGCAGACACACGGCGGATCCATATGATCAACATATGCTGCCAGCAAAAAGAATGCTTCGATATCTCAAAGGAGCTTTGAATTTTGGTGTGTTCTATAAAGGGAAGGTTGTTGGGGAATTAACTGTTTAGACAGACAAAGATTACGCAGGTGATATTGATGATAGGAGGAGCACAAGTGGCTATGCTTTTTTGTTAAGTGGTGGAGCTATATCATGTGTATCAAAAAAGTAACCAGTTGTGACATTATCTACAACTGAGGTTGAGTCTGTGGAAGCTGCTTATTGTGCTTGTCAGGTTGTTTGGATGAGAAAAACTCTTGAAGAGTATGGACTGAAACAGACAGGAAGTACTACAATCATGTGCAACAATAGCTCAGTCACTAAGCTGTCAAAAAACTTTGTTCTTCATGGCTGGAGCAAGCACATTGATGTGAGGTTTCACTTCTTGAGGGATCTTATCAAAGATGGAGTGATTAAGCTTGTTCATTGTGGAAAAAATGCAAAGGCTGCAGATATCTGACCAAACCATTACGATTGGAAGTGTTTATTCGACTGAGAGAGAAACTTAGAGCTTCAATTGGTAACAATGTTCAAGTGTATAATAGCATAATTGAATAGTAAACCAATTACAGAATGAAAAATTGTAAAATGAAAAATTGCAGAATATTTTTTGTGTTATTGGATAGATTTTGATAACGAATTATAATACTAAATTACAAATAAACACATATAGTTATGAAATTAAAAATTTATATCATGAAATTTCAATATATTTTGCTATTTCTATATGATAAATAATATTGTATTGTAAGTAATTATTTTCCAGTTGTTAATTTCTAGCATGGGTAAAAAGTTGGTTTACTATTTATCATAAAAATAATATAAAATTGTAACATATAATAAAAGTTATTTGAAACATTAAAAAATAACATACATTTTTATTGTAAATAATTATAGTTTTACTTTGTTTTCAATAATTAATTTTTAGCATATGATATATATATATATATAATAGTTCATTTTCAGCATATATATTATGCATATTGGATAAGGGTTAATTTGCAAAACATCATAAATCTATATTCTATTTAGTAGGGATGGGCATTTTAACGAACCATCCGAACCAAGCCGAACTCAATCCGAACCAAACCAAACCAAACCAAACCTTATATTCAAACCATTAGATTATATTTCTTCAAAACTCAAATAGTTCGGTTTAAACCAAAGCGAACCGATAAACCGATGACAAACCGATGTACTTCAGTTTTTATACTTTTACTTAATTTAAATACTTTAGTTTAATATTTTAATACTTTAGCTTAAAATTTTAATATTTTTAGTTTAATATTTAGTATTTTTGGTTTAAAATTTAATATTTTTCGTTTTATTTTTTGTTAGTTTATTTTTCATATTTTATTAATTTGATCTCTTGCATATTTTATTTAAATTTTGAACTTTGACGCTTTTCGTTTACAGGTTTTCATATATAATTTAGTTTTATAAATAATTTATTTTATTCAACCGAAATGAAACCAAACCAAATTAAAATTAAACCAAACTGAACCGAACCGAATATATAACGAACCGAATACCAATCAATCCGAAATGTCTTTGGTTAAGTTTGGTTAGAGTTTTTTCAAAACTAAAATAACCAAACGGAACCGAACCCGAATCGAACCCAAAATTTAACCAAAATGTCCACCCATACTATTTAGGAAAATAATGTTTGCCTATTTTTTTAGGGAAATAACTATGGGTAGGCATCTACGGTTAATAAATGACAAAAGCCACCTTCCATTCGATTTCTCTAAAACTTATACGGCTAAGGTTATTTCAGAAAATAACATGAATAAAACAAAAAAAACGATATCCAGAAAAATATAGTTTGGATTTTAGAAAAATCTATTGTACTTTTGAAAAATTAAATGTTTCAAGAAACAAATATGAGAGACATAACTGTGTATATGAAAACATAACATCTAAACACACCCATCACCCCTAAAGCCTAATTCATAAACCCTAAATCCTTTAACATAACCCCTAAATCCATAAATTCTAAACTCTAAACCATAAATCTTAAATCCCTAAACCTTAACCTTTAAACTTTAAATTCTAAACCATAAAATTTAAACCTTAAGCCCTAAAACCATAAACTCTAAACTTTAATGAAAATAAATCAAAATAACTTAAGAGACATATATATATATTTTAAAATATCATATACAATATGTGTGTCTTATTTAAAATTAATGTGGTAAAAAAAAATAACATGTGATTTATTAAAATAACGTTGCATATTGAAAAAACTAGGTTATCTCGAGAAAAATGCTTACAAAAACTGAAACACAACATTTTTAAAAAATGAAATGAAATATAGATAAATAATATGAAAAGACTATATACTAACAAATATGCTCATCTAAAGTTTAGATTCTAAACAAAAGTGTTGAAAATTGGGAGAAATTGTCGTTTCTCAACCCTGTCTCAGACATGTTATTCACTAAGGACATTTAGCAAATAAAAATAGAATTGAGGCTATATGTTGATAAATCAACCATAAAGACATGTTTATTTGTATAATAGAATTTTCAATTTTACTAAAAAACAACATGCATCTTGGTAAAAGACATTAGAAAAAAAAATCAATTCTGCAAGATTCAAATAGAAGGATTATTGTACAACGTGCAGACAACCTCCACGAAGCTTCAAACTTGTCAATGGCAGAAACAGAGAAACCAATCAAAGTCAGAAACATCCAACTCTTCTTCTTCTTCTTCTTCTTCTTCTCCATCATCTTCTCCAAATGATCTCTCAATCTCATTCACATCGTCTCACTCACTCCTTCTTCCCAACACTCTTCACCAAACATTCCCTCTCCTCTCCTTCCATCTCCTTCCAATCTTCCTGAATGTTCCCTTCTCTCTCTCTCTCAACTCACCTAACCCCACCACCATCACTCACCTCTCCGTCACCGGCGATAACAATCTCCACAACTCCGAGCCAATCTCACCTCTAATCGCAATCATTGGATTCGGAAATTACGGCCAATTCTTCGCCGAAACACTAATTTCACAAGGCCATATAATTTTCGCTCACTCTCGATCCGATCACTCATCCGCCGCTCGTCGTCTCGGTGTTTCATTCTTTATAGATCTTACCGATTTTTGTGAACGTCATCCTGACGTTGTCTTACTCTCTACTTCAATAATCTCAACTGAAAATATCCTCAAAACGTTGCCGTTTCAAAGACTCCGTCGTAGTACACTTGTCGTTGGTGTTTTATCAGTTAAAGAGTTTGTTCAATCTCTTCTCCTTCAATACTTACCTAGAGATTTTGATATTCTTTGTACTAATCTAATGTTTGGTCCTCAAAGTGTGAATTCAAATCTTGGTTGGAAAGGGTTACGATTTGTGTATGAAAAAGTTAGAATTGGTGAAGATGAATTGAGAATCTTTAGGTGTGAGAGTTTTCTTAAGGTTTTTGAGAGACAAGGTTGTGAAATGGTAGAGATGAGTTGTGTTGATCATGATAAGTTTGCTGCTGGTTCACAGTTTGTAACTCATACTGTTGGTAGAGTTTTGGAAATGTTGAAATTAATATCTACGCCGATTAATACTAAAGGGTATGAAGCATTGCTTGATTTAGCTGAAAATATTGGTGTGGATAGTTTTGATTTGTATTATGGGTTGTTTGTGTATAATAAGAAATCTTTAGAGATGCTTGAGAGAATGGATTTTGCTTTCGAGGTGTTGTGTAAGGAGCTTTTTAGTCGACTTCATGGTGTTGTGAGGAAACGGTTGTGTGATTCCCGGTTTCTGTGGGTAATCCTGGTCAACGAGTTGACCTCCAGATCTTGCCAAAAATCTTCCTAACTAACCTGAGAAGAGAGGGTGAATAACAGGGGAGTCATTCAGTGAGATATGGGATGCTAGGGACAACATGCAAGTCGAATCCGGCTTAAACCACAACCACGAAAGTCCAGATCCAAACATGTAACAAACACGGCACCTAAAACACCCAAAAAAATACACACAATGATCCCTAAACGAGTAAACGAGATAAGTGCTTGTCCACCCTCAGAAGAGGCTTAACTCTATGGGATAGTGCCCAATCACACTGCCCAGTGGACGTTTATCGACCTTAGGGCACTACGTCAGGCAGATCGACTTGCCCTCCGTACCCTCCGCACACATGACCCCGGGTTATACCGCAATATCCCGCCTAAGTCACCTAACACAACTCTACATATATATCACACACTAGCACTCAATATGTGGGTCAAACAATATGTGAAATCATCTAAATCACCTAAGTCCGGTTTAACAAGAAAGATACAGACTCAATCAAAGAAACAATATACATTCAGACACTAAACAATCATAGAAAGATTTAAGGCGAATGCGCGGTTAGCCCTCACCTTAGCCACTACACGACAAAGACAACTATTCTCTTACTCTTCCCAAAGATTTCATTTTCTAGATTTTCCCCTAATAGAAACTTTCTCAAGTTAGAAAATTTCTAAAAATAGAAATTAGGGTTCCAACTATAACAAATAGGATTTTCATAAACTAACTCATAACAGACGTTATCTTCAAACTCTGATTCCAGCCGCGATTTACATCGAAATCCATATCGGACAGTGGTTATACAGAGCTGACGTATGGGGCTTTCCATTGATAGGTTGATCGTCTTCTAACTCATTACGGTTCACAGGGAAAATGCTCTTGAAGTTGGACAATGTTTGGTTCGGATCTGTACACATCCTTCTCAGAAGAACAGCCATAACTTTCAGATTCGATATCCTAATTACAATCCGATTCCAGCTATGACTAGATCTAGATGTGTCCGTGAAATTTGATTAGGAAAGGATTCATCTACACCTTCGTTCCTCCTTTCTCCTAAAACTGGTCGGATATGTTCTCTTCTGATTTTTTTTCTACTCTTCTCTTTCTTTCTTCTTCTCATGATTTCTCTCCACTCTCTCATAATAAGAGAGACACGAAAATAAGAGGTAGAAACCTAATCTCTCATTTTATATAAGCATCCTCATTAAGTTAAGATATGGGCTTAATGGGCTATTAGTGGGCCTTAACAGCGTAATACGAAATCACGGGAGCGGGGTGTTACAAGTTATTTGAGGGTAATGTAAAGAAAGTTCATTTTTTCCTAATGGTTATGGAAATGATGCTTCTTTGGATATGATGAGGTATATTATTTTTTCTGCATTTGTGTTTAGTAGACTGGTTTTTTATTTGTTATTTCGAATGTTTTATAGGTTTTGTCGTTCTGCAGGTCAAAAGATGTTGCTTTGAAGTATGAATATAACCCTCAGCTCTCTAGGAGTGTTAATGATGGTTCAAGGCTTAAGATTGGTATTGTCGGGTTTGGAAACTTTGTACAGTTTCTAGTAAAAACCATGGTCAAGCAGGGTTACAAAGTGTCAGCGTATTCCAGAACTGACTACACTGAACAAGCTGCAAAGCTGGGTGTTTCGTACATTGATGATTTAAGAGAAGCACTCTTTTTTGGATGTGCTTTCTGTAAAACAGTTCCCGAGGAATTTATTTCTTCAAGCGCCCTCACAAGATTTTGATATTTTGTGTACACATCCCATGTTTTTACCGGAGAGTGGTAAAAATGGTTGGAATGGTCTCTCCTTTGTGTTTGATAAGGCTAGAATCGGAATGGATGATAGAAGAAAATCTAGATGTGACAGTTTTCTTGATATCTTTGCATGTGAAGAATGTAGTATGGTGGAAATCTCATGTCCTGAACATGATCGTCATGCTGTTGGATATTACACACAGTGGGAATGTGTAACATCCCAGTTTTGGTATATGGTGGTGCATGATTAGAGGGTTAAAAGATTTGATTTGGCTACCTGTCACCAAAGTGCATTTATCTTTTCCGTCACTTGTCCAGTTAGAACTCCAAGGTTAAGCGTGCTTGGCCTGGAGTAGCACTAGGATGGGTGACCTATCGGGAAGTGATTATTGATACCATGTGAGTGAGGCCAAAACATGGGGAAAGATCATGTGGTGATTTGTAGAGATAGTAACAAGTCTTTAGAACCTCTCAAAAATAACGTACCGGCCGTCGGATGAGGGTGGGCCCAACGGGCCTAGAAAGGATGTAGGGTCTATGGGCCTAGAAAGATGGTATGTGCCTACATGCCTAGAGAGGATGTGGAGATTCACGGACGGTGGCAGTCGGGGCGTTACAAGTGGTATCAGAGTTCTAGGTATGTCAAACCGGTTCTGATCCGGAGGCAGTCCTGGGGGCGGTGGGTGTGCACCGAGGACGTTGCACTATGTTAGTTGGGGTGATTGTAACATCTCAGTTTCTGATATATGGTGGTGCATGATGAGAAGGTTAAAAGATTTGATTTGGCATCAAAGTGCACTTATCTTTTCCGTCATTTGTCCAGTTAGAAATTTAGGGTTAAGCGTGCTTGGCCTGGAGTAGCACTAGGATGGGTGACCTATCAGGAAGTGATTGTCGATACCATGTGAGTGAGGCCAAAACATGGAGAAAGATCATGTGGTGATTTGTAGGGATGTTAACAAGTTTTTAGAACCCCTAAAAAATAACTTACCGGCCGTCGGATGAAGGTGGGCCCAATGGGCCTAGAGAAAATGTAGGGCCTATGGGCCTACAGAGAGGATATGTGTCTACATGCCTAGAAAGGACGCGGGGGCTCACGGACGGTGGCGGTCGGGGCGTTACATAAGGATTCTGGAGAAGCTTATAGAATCTACTCCTGTCAATACCAAAGGTTACGAGACATTGCTAAAATTGGTGGAGAATACCGCTACTGATAGCTTGGATCTTTACTATGGACTATTTTTAAACAATCCTAATGCAATGGAACAGCTTGAGAGGTTCCATTTGGCTTTCGAATCATTGAAAAAACAGCTCTTTGGGCGACAACATTATCTTCTGCATAAGCAGGTGTTTGGAAATGATACTCAAATCATGTTGGAATCAACTGGCTTATCAACTAAGCTATAAGATAAAGTTAACGTTCTCTCAGTCTCCCGCATATTTATTTTTCAATACCATCAACATGGTTGAAATTGGCGTTTTTGTTTTTGGTCTTTGAAAGGTTTTGGTGACTAAGTTTGTTTTTGTAGCTTTATTTGACCCTCTAGTGGGTCTGTTGTATATTGTCTTCCATAGGGGCTTCAGAGTCCGGATTGGTTTCAAATGTTAAAACAGAGATAAAATGCAAACGAAATTTTGGGTTTTGGAAATTGTTTCACTTATATTATTTGGTACCTTTTTTTTATCTTTAATCAAATAACTGAATGAAGAAACTGCATTTAGTTTCATATGCAGCTCTCTAAGCACATGCAGGTACAACAACGCTCCGCATATGCAGAAACACAATGGAATATGGAGCTATTGTTATTGGCTCAGTCGAATTTACATATATCGGTTCCAGAGGAGGTATGTCACCTGTAGAATTAACCTGCAGAGCATTTCCATTGAGTAGCATAATCTGACTATGTAAATTTCCGTCCTTTGCTGTCAAATGGTACTCTTCTCTTTGGATTTCCCCATTAGAAACCCAAGGCAGCTGGGAAATTACATTTTTACTAGACTTCATGTGCTTTATATGTCTCAAGCTGAAAGTGTTATTGAACTCTACTTTTACTGCAACTGTTGTAGTGTTGTCAAGGTTCATCAGTAAAACTGTGATCCCTTTCTGCATAATGAAACAATAAATTCATTTGAGAATACTTCCATTTGAGTTATGTCTACGGAAACCGACTAGACTTACCGATTGTCTTGCACAATGGGTGTATGAACGTATCTTTTTGGTTCCGGAAAAGCTTGTGAACAATGTCTTTCTTCCCATAAGTCTTCGCCAGATAAGAGCACTGCAATTTAACAGGTAGAATGACTTATGATACTGTTTAAGTACTCTTTTTTGTTTATTACCAAATTAATCTTTTGTAACCTGTAATAGTCTGGATTGGGTGTGAAATTAGTAGTATTTAGAAGCCCATAGTTTCCTCCAATCAGAGACTGTCTACAGTACGTTTTTGTATCATAAAGCGATGCCATACCAAGCTGGTCTAGGTACCTACCATCAGGATATATAATCAGTATAATATATGCTTATATTTTGCTGTTATGATTATCTATTTCTTACCAGAAACTATACACGAAAGCATTAGAGACAAGATTACGCCCGCTGTTGTAGGCACCTCCAGACTCACCAACCCATGAAACAGCCTTGGTTGAGGAGTTTTTAATTACGTTCTTGAGGCTACGAAATGTTATTGCCTCTTGGTCCAGATATGAAGGGTTTAGGATCTTTTCTATCAGATGTTCGTCGACTCCTAATCAAACAAATATAGTTTTCTTTCCATTCAGGTGATGAGCAAGGACAAGAAGAACCAAACCAAATATAGTTAGAGGATTCATGATACCTGGACCGAGATCGTAGATGTGGTGTGTAATAGCATCGAGAGAGTTTTCTGTTTTTTCCAAGTATTCTGTGAACCAAGCAGCATCAAAGAAACCACCCGGGCCTATCACCAGCGGCATGGGGATCACATTCTGGTAAACAAGGTTCACAATGTTTCGTAGATTTGCAGTGTCTATAGCATACTGATTTGCTGAAACACTTGCACCAATACCGCCTCCACAAAGCTCATTGCCTATTAATGAAAACAAAACCAGCTAGGAGATATGGCTTGTGCATTCTCTTTTGTGTTGTAAGGTAACTTACCGAGCTCCCAACCGTCGATGGTGTAGTTATTCTGTACTGTAAACCGAATGAATGATTCAGCATTGGTGTAATCCCAGGCTCCTATGGCGACGCCGTTAGGTTTTACTAAACGCCCGGAGAGTGCATTCAGCCCAAAGATGACTTTAGCTCTGATTCAAACCACAGGCAGGTAAGGGAAGAGTGAGAGTAAACCAAAGTTGGAAGGATAGACTTTGAAGGTACCCGGTTTTGCGAAAGAAGGCATTGAGCTCGTCCCATCGGCTCATAGACAAACATCCTTGTGTGTAACCAAAGAGAATGGAAGAGTTTTTGGTGAAAGGAAGACAAGGTTGCTTCTGATCTGGTGTCTCATATATCACCAAGTCTTGTAATGTTCCTCCTATTCTTATTTTAAGTGGAGCAAATGCTGTATTTATTGAAAAGAAAAAATGTCAAACACTGGCATAACAACTATAACATAATACATAATGAATGTGATTTGGTTACCTTTGATTGCATTTTCAAGAATAGTGTTGTTCAAGTCCTACAAAAAGACCAAGACAACTAGTTTCAGACGTTTGCAAAGGATGTTTCATACTTGTTTAGAGAACCAATTTTGCATTTTCATCAATTGCTAATATTGCATACCAAGATTTTTAACAAAATAGCTTAAAACTATAACTTGAATCTCAATAAACCAATTTCTATACTCCTAAATCCAAACACAAAACTAGAAATCCTAATTCTTAATACACAAATTAATTAATCAATAAAGAAAACTAAAATATAAACTACAAGATAATGTATTTCCTTAAGTTATCTTTCCTGAAAAAAGATTTTTTTCTTCTTCTTAGTTGTCTTTTTCTAATAATGTTTCCTTTTTAATAAACGAGTTTTCTACAATTAGTATTATTGTACAGTTGTACTAGTCAAAATGCATTAAACCTAGGCAAAATTCCAATAAATGGCTGTAACGAAAAATACAAGTTGCAATATTTTTGCCGGAATATAAATAAAAATGAAAAATTGAAAAAAAAAAAAAGAGAGGAAAGAAAAGAGAAACCAGATTGAGAATGGAAGCATGGTCCCAACTACAAGTGCCGTAGTCACATTTCTCAGGCGGCCACCAGTCTAAAGTGGCACAAATGAAGTCTTCATCTATTGTTCCCACGGCGGCTCTTCCGTACACAAACACAGTCCCATTCTCTTCTATGGCGGAGCTTACGGAGTAGTCTATGAATTGGAACAGCCAAAAGAATGAAACTGTTAGCCAGATTTGACGACAACCCATTCTCTCTCTCTCTCTTTTGTTTTATTTACAAGAAAACAAAAATAATTGAAGAGAAATGGTGTTTAAATAATATACGGAAAGAGAAATGGAAGAAAGACACCATACTGAAAAAGTGAAATTGTTTTATTTTATTTTAGTTGCTTTTGTTATTTGACTTGTTTACCTGACATTTAATCAAAAGGTATTTTCATGAAAAAACAAAGGTGAACTAAAGTAAATGAAGTAGATATCTCCACATGCACAACATTTTATTGTCGTTTTAAAGTTACATGAAATTTTACTTACATGCATTGGCTTACACGCACTCAACTCTTAAAAAAATCAAATTAAAAAAAAATCAGTAAAAATTACAAATCATTGGTATAAAAAAATAATAAACTATAATGTGAAAGACTGAGATTATATATATATATATATCAATGTTTTAAAACTCGCTAGACGCTAGTCGGACGGCGAGGATGGGTCTAGCGCCTAGGAGATTAATCGGGAAGTAAACAGAGATTAATCGGGGATTAATTTTAGATTATTTTAATATTTTAAAAATATATTTATTCATTATATTAAACTTTTAAATAATATTATTTTTAAAATTATAGTAAATACATGAAAATGTAGTATTAATAATCTATTTTATGATTTTTATTTATAATTTTAACCTAATTTATTATAAAACATCACAAATTCTAATATAAATGTTTGAATATACTTGAAATTTTAAAAATAATTGGATTATACATGATTACACGGAAGATAATCGGATTAGGCGGGGATTAATCGGATTAGGCGGGGAGTAATCGGTTGACTGACTTTTTCGAGAAATTAGTCATTAATCGAGCCGGAAAGAATGGGCCTAACGATTAGGCAAAGTGGTGTATTCGGAACTATGCAGAGATTTTTAGAACATGGATATATATATATATATTAACAATCATATAGATTCGTTGGTCAATAATACAAAGACGAATAAACTATTAATAAAGTATTATATAAATAAAGATAATATTTTTTCCCAAAAATAAACAAATAAAGACAATCTAATCAAAACAAACTTTGAGAGGAAAACTATATATCTACCTGCTCAACCTTGGACGAACATAGACGGGTCCACATCAATATATATTTAAAAATAATTTATTTATTATTCTAGTTATTCATTGATATTTGACCGATATAGATTGTATACTTATTTTTTTTTTTTGACAGATCTGGATACCATGAAAGTTTTAGATAATTCTACAAAATTTTGGATATTCAATCCGTACTCAAACCTAACATAATATTATAACATCAAACAAATATTAAATATTATTTCAAATTTAACAAAATTTTATCTTGATATATTTTTAAAATCTCTTAGATTATAAAAAAATCTTTGATAAACTATTTTTATGTATTCAAAAGTATTCATGAGTTAACAAAACTTTCAATTTATCATAGTCATTAAAATTTTACGTAAGTTATAATTGAATAAACCCATGTAGTTAACAGTGTTTTCACATTTAATCCAACTCAGTTGGTCCGACAATTAATTTGAGAACTGTACAGTATTCCGGTTATGATTTACTAATAAAACCCGCTAATAATAAAATCGGAAACCTCAAAAAATCCTGCCATTAACTTGGCATCTGGTCGGTTGAACTGGTGTATTGGGTTGCGGATCCCAAGAAATTTTCATAAAATATTTAATAATTTTGATTTAATAATTCATTTAATATAAACAAAATATTTGGTTTTGAAAATAAAATAATATCATATAGTTATTTTTATAATTTTTATATTTATCTTAAAGCCCATACACTCAAATACATCTCTTGTTTTTTTTGGACTCATGCACAAAAAATAATCATTATTTATGTTTCTAGTTTTTCTTATGTTTTTATGTATAATATTTATGATCATGTTATGTTATATTATACATTAATTAAATCGGTTCTATATTTTTGATTTTTTTATTGCAACATATAACATTTCAAATGCTCTTGTTATAGAATAATTTATTCTCCTCTCAGCCTCTGAGTCTGCTTTTTCGTTTTGGTTAAAGCCTCTCAATATATTTGTTTAGTTTATACGTATACCAAAAGAAAATGAAAAATAAACACTATGTACAAGAAATCGAACCAGTCTAATGTCAATATCAACAACTCTATTTTCGTTCACCTAACATGCTCATGATGCAGATTCCAACAAAAATAAAGATAATCATTAAAAACCATTATTTGGAAATATGTGTTTATATATTTATTATTATTATTGTTATTATTTTATTTTATTTTATTTTATTTTATTTTATTTTATTATTATTATTATTATTATTATTATTATTATTTTTATTATTATTATTATTATTATTATTATTATTTTTATTATTATTATTATTATTATTATTATTATTACTTATAGTAATTTGTGTTTCTGAAACAGAAAATATGTGTTGCTACAGATAATTGAGTTGAATAATAGATTTCAATAGCTTTGTTGTAGAAAATGATCACTTAAGTTCAATGTTTTAAAAATCGCTAGGCGCTAGCCGGTCGGAAGGCTGGGCCTAACGCCTAGAGGATTAATCAGGGAGTAAACGGGGATTAATCGGATTACGCGGGAGTAATTGGTTGACTAACTTTCTCGAGGGATTAATCATTAATCGATACGGCGAGGGTGGGCCTAGCGACTAGGCGGAGTGTAATCGAAGCTACGCTAAGATTTTTAGAACAAAGCTTAAGTTTAATAGTTTTCCAAATATTTAACCAAACAACAAACTGGATTTGGATGATACATTCTCTTGACTATAACCTAGAACTCTAACAAATATTTAATTTCATTTCATTTCAACTCTATTTAGTCACGTTAACTTAATTTATTTTACAAAATCTAAAATTACATGTTCATATTTTTCATGTTAGAGAAACATTTAGCGTTTTAACATAATATTTAGATGAAGTGTTTGTTTTATCTCTAAAATTAGAAAAACCTTTAGGATATTGTTTTTGCATCGATCTAAGCTCTACTATCTGAGTTCACTGCTTGGTAATAATTAATTTTAACACTAAGAAAATAGTTGAAATAAATTTAAAATAAAATATATATGAGGAAGATTTTGTTTAGGTATGAAAATTAAAGGAGACCAACAGTTACATAAATAAAATGTAATGATCCTTTTTGTTGATTTACAATACTTTAAAAATAATTTGCATTTGGTTCATATGGAATTTTTAACTCTGTTTATAAATATAATTAATATTATAATTTTTAAATTAATATAATAATATAAATATGATTCATATATACTGGTTTCAGAGTTTAATATAATATTATGTTCAAAAGAAAGAAAAAGAATAATAATATACTCTCAAAAATTTAATATAATATTATCTCTCTATATCTTTCTATTTATCTCTTGAAATTTTTTACCTCACTATCTCTCTCTAAATTCTTTCTCAATAAATTTTCACTCTAAATCTCTCTCTCTCTTTAAACATATTCTCTCTAAACTCTTTTTCTCAATAAATATTTAAAATCTATCTCTAAACTTTCTCTATCTTAACTCTTGCTCTAAATTATCTTTCTCTCTCCAAACTCTTTTTCTCAATAAATATTTAAAATCTCTCTCTAAATTTTCTCTCTCTATATTTTCTCTCTTAACTCTCTCTCTCTCTAAACTATCTTTCACGTAATTAATTTAGTTACTGACAAGATTTTTCCAGGATAATTTTGGGTATTAAATGTCTATAAATCACATTACTAATTAAAAAAGTTATGTTTATTTAGTAATAAATGTATAAAATAAAGTTTCCTTTATAATATAATTAATTTTCAAAGATAGAAAAATTTTTACTAATAAAAAATGAAAAACGTAACGTAATAGGGATTCGTATTGAAACGTACTTAAAAATACAAAAGCCTAAACAATCACATCCTTTCACTTATCTTATCACTTATCAGTACAGTACTAACTAATTGACAAGCTAATTTTTGTTGTTCTTCTATTTGTTCTTTTTTTTTTTAAAAAAACAATTCATTGCATAAAATTAGAAGTGGCAAAAGTGCTCTGTATTTGTTCTTGTATTTGTTAACAACGAGCTTGAATCGAAGTGGTAAATTATATGGGTTCCACAATTAGAAAATCCTGGTCAATGAGTTGACCTCCACATCCTGCCAAAAACCTTCCTAACTAACCTGCATGAGAAGAAAATGGTAACAGGGGAATCACTCAGTGAGGTATGAGATGCTAGGGGCAACACGCATGTCGAACCCGGCTTAACCCACAACCACAAAAATTCAGATCCAAACATGTAACAAATACGGCACCTAACGCACCAAAGAAAATACACACAATGGTCTCTAAACGAGATAAGTGATCGTCCACCCTCCGAAGAAGTTTAACTCTATGGGATAGTGCTCAATCACACTGCCCAGTGGACGCTTTATCGACCTTAGGATGCTGCGTCAGACAGATCGACTTGCCCTCCGTACCCTCTGCACACATAGCCTCAGGTTATACCGCAGAATCCAGCCTAAGTCACCTAACACAGCTTTACATATATATCACACACTAGCACTCAACATGTGGGTCAAACAATATGTGAAATCAACTAAAACACCTAAGTTCAGTTTAACAAAAAAGACACAGACTCGATCAGAGAGACAATACACATTTAGACACTAAATAATCATAGAAGGATTTAAGGCAAAATAAGAAATGCGCGGTTAGCCCTCACTTTAACCACTTCACGACGAAGACGACTATTCTCTTACTCTTTCCGAACCTTTCCTTTTCTAGAATTTCCTTTAAAAGAAACTTTAAAAAATTATAAACTTTCTAAAACTAGAAATTAGGGTTCCAATTATAACAAATAGGGTTTTCAGACACTAACTCATACCAGACGTATCTTCAAACTCGAATTCCAGGCGCAATTTACATCAAATCCAGATCTACTAGTGGCTATGGAAAGCTGACATTCAGGGCTTTTCGGTGATAGATTGATCGTCTTCTAACTCCTTTCGGTGCACCGGAAAAGTTCTCTTGAAGTTGGACAGTGACAAATTCGGATCTGCACATATCCTCCTCAAACAAATAGCTATAACTTGCTGATCAAAACTCCTAATTACAATCCGCTTGCGGCAATGGCTAGTTTTTGATGTCGCACATCTCTACATGATTTTTGAAAAGCAAGAACTTGATTTACTCCTCCGTTTCTCCTTTCTCCAAAAACTGGTTGGAGCTGTTTTCTCCTCCTTCTTCTTTCTCTTTTCTCTCTTTTATCTCTTTGACTCTTCTTCTTTGACTCACAAGTTGTAGATGAAATAGGAAAAGCTTGTATACAATGTTTTCCTAGTACACATGCTTCACACACTACTTTTTCTTGAATGAGATTGGGTAAGACCATCTTGAGAACTGCTGAACTTGGATGTCCTAGCCTTTCATGCCATAATGGGCTATCTCCAATATCTTTCCTACCAAAAACCTCTACATCCGCCTTCATTCCAAGAGCCTTCGGATCCTCTTGATTATTTGCTTCCAAAAAGTAAACTCCATCCTCCACCTTCCCTTCTCCGAGCACATGACTTGTTTTAGGGTCCTGAAACTTAACAAAGTCAGACCCAAACAATGCTACACAATCCAAATCCTGTGTAGCTTTATGAACTGATAGAAGATTAGATGAAAAACTAGGCGTGTATAATGCTTTTGTTTCCTTCTTGAAAAGTTCTAACTCTCATATCCCTTCAATCAGAACTGAGCTTTCATTGGCTATTTGCACATTTCCATGATAAGACTCAAGATTTTTAACATGTCTTGATCCTTGATCATGTGATGAGAAGCCCCTGAATCCACAATAAGTTTACCCTTCTTTATAGAGCTTTTAGAACTGAGGAAGCTCTTACCGGATTCTGTAAGCTTTGCTAGGCTCTTGATGAGAGCCTCAAACTCGGACCTCTTGACCGTATCCTCAACTAGTTGTGCAACTCCCATGAAGGCCCTATGTCCACTTCCACTCTCCCTTAGTCGCTTAGGCCTCAAATGCGGATGGAGAGTCCAACACTTCTCCTTGGTATGCCCTTTCATCTTACAATGCTCACATTCCAAACCCCTCTTATCTCCAAATGTTAGATTCCTCTTTGCAAGATGTGCGGATTCACTTGGCCCACGAAATAGGTCTGTTGACCCCTCCTCCCTTTGTATCATGCCACATACTTTCGCTAGACTTGGCAGCTTCTCAAATCTAAGTATGTTTTTGATAAGATCCTTGTAAGATGCATTGAGTGCCAAGAGAAGCCCAAACACTTGATCTTGGTCACGCCTTTCACCTAATTCCTTGGGGTCTATAGTTTGTGGCCTCAACATCTCTAACTCGGCCCACAAACTTCTTTACTCCCCAAACATTTCTTTGAATGGCTTCTCCTCTTGTTGAAGCTCATTCAGCGCCCTCTTCACTTCAAATATCCTTGATATGTTTGAGATATTTTCATATACTCCCTTGAGTATATTCCACAGCTCCTTGGTAGTATCCGCATATGAGTAGGCCGCCAATATGGATGGTTCTAGTGAGCTTTGAAGAAGAGAAAGAGTATATTGTTCTTCTTTCTCTTCCTTAGCTTTTTCCTTTTCGTTCTTCACTACGGCTTCCGCTTCCTCCTTTGCTTCAACATACCGCCAAAGTCCTTGGCCTCTAAGAGTGGTCTTAGTGGTTTTTGCCCAAAGAAGACAGTTGTCTCCCTTGAGCATGACTGAGATTGCTACTCTATTTGTCTCCATTTTCTAATAATAATACACAATTCTAGTTTTTTCACAACTTGAAGATCCTATGATCCCAATAATATTAATCACAGAGTGAATAGAACTTAGAAAGGTGTATTGTTATAGATTAGAGGATTTGTAGATTACTAAGAAGATTATAAGAGAGTTAAGTGTTGGAAAACTCAACCCGTTCTGATATCATGTGGAATTTAAGTTTTAGAGATGATAGAATGATGAAGAATGGTGAGATAAGAGAAAAGAGTTTCTGAACTTTTTTGTGTTCTTATTCTCTTATTCACTCACTTTTCATTTACAAGAGATTTACATGGATATATATAGACTTTACAAGATAGGAAAAAAGAAGAAGGGGGCGTAAAGAAGAGAGAGGAAGGAGAAGAAGACATAAGGTGATGGTGGAGTCTGAGCTACTCCAACAGTATCTCAATAGTAAATGATGCCCATACCTCCCCATGCTGCGCCCATACCTCCCATGCTGCACCTCTTCCATTTAGTTACTTAACTAGTTACCTTCTAGTTCATTTCTAACAGGTTCTCTTTCCATCCTAACTGATTCTTTTCTTGTTCTCTCCTTCTTGTCATTTGAATGTTCTCTCCATGATTTATGAAAAGAAAAAAACTTGATTTACAGCTCCGTTTCTCCTTTTTCCAAAAACTGGTCGGAGCTGTTTTCTCCTCCTTCTTCTTCTTTCTCTTTTCTTTCTTTTCCCTCTTTGAGTCTTCTTCTGATCAGGTGGCCATGAAAATAGTGCAAAAAACCCTAATATCTTATTTATGTAATTTTTCTCATTAAGTTAAGATATGAGCTTAATGAGTTTTTAATGGGCTTTAACACTGAAATCCGGAATCACGGGAGCGGGGTGTTACAGAAGTATTACAACAAAATCAGCTACCAACACTTGGTCTGTAAACAAGAAAGGTTGATGGCTCCTGGACCTCCTTAAACAAACATTGGTAGAAAATTCCTTGATTAGTAGTTGGCATTCTCATGAAATAAGAGCTTGAAATCCAGTTGTTCTGTGATCTTGACTTGGAGATGATTGTGTATTTGATGCCATACTTTGATAGTTGTATATTTGATGTTACTTTTTTGTGGTTAAGTGTTTTTTAGATTATAATGCATTGGTCTTGTATATGTGGCTTCTCTCTGTATACCGGAGTGAACTAGATATTAATTTTATTTAAGCTTTTTAATTTTATTTTTATATTTAACTGCTTTTAATTTTGTACCTTAATTTTTCTTTATTATTAGTATTAATTATATTTGATTGTTAGTCTTTGACCAATTATTTTATTTTACTGTTTGAGCATTTTTATGGAGATTGTAGTGACCTTTTTTAGTTTATTATACATTACCTCATATGTTTTTGAAGAATTTCATTTGCACTAATTATATTTTCAGTTTTGTTATCTGGTTTTATTTTATGATTGTGATATTTATTTTGAAACTGATTTTATGTTGTTTTATTAAACTGACCAGATATATTTTAGCATATTAGAGTGATTTTAATAGACTCTAGTGGAAAAGGGGAGTACTAAGCCCAAAAGCCCAAAAATAGAAGCTGAATATTCAATTGATTCTGACATTTGCATTTGTTAAACATTTGTATTTGTTATCATATTTTACCTTTTTGAGTAGAATAATCAAATTTTTCGGGTTTTTTTTCCTTTTAAAGATTTATTTTTCAGGTTTTACTAGCTGAATCTTCTCTCAATGTTACACAATTTGGTTTTCACATGAGTCTTTTAAGACTAGATTTGAAGATATAAACTAAAAAAATGTACCTAAGCGATTTTATAAACATATGTTGTATTGACTTGTTTTTGTGTGCTACAGAGCTGAGTATGACCCAGAATATGATCTCTTTCAAAAGTATTTATGATGAAAGGCAGATTGTCTCGGAGAAATGATTTTGAGGTAAACTTACAAAAATCAAAACTTTTGTATGTTTGCGTGGAACCTTCTTTCTTCTCTAGTTATAAATGGTGTTGATAAGAATGGAGCTTCCACCTTGGGATTTTCTTGTAAAGTTAGATCATTTCCAATAGTTTACATCATTTTTTTCCTTCAAAATGAGTATAAGTTTTTCTTGAATGGTTTACACCATTTTTCCCTCAAAAATGAATATTTCAAGTATATCCTTATTTATTACCAGTTATTTATTTTCAAAAACCTATTGTATATTCTATTGGTCCCGTATTTGAGGGAAGACAAAAAAAAGGAAAAATCACCAATCTCTTGGTTAATCTAGCATTAAGAAAAACCTAAATGAAATATCTAACAATAAGCTACCTAAGCAATCATCATCCAACCATCAATTGCACCTAATCTAGTATAACTATGATCCAACAAAAGACTAAAAAGCTAAGTGAGTAAATAATAAAGCTGAAGATAAAATGATGGATTTACATACAAAGAGTTGAAAAAATCTTTACTAGAGTGGCATATAAGATGAAAATCGATCCTAATCAACCATAAGAGAGTTTGGTTATCAATCAAGCCTAAACAAAAGAAAACTTATGGTTTACAAGAGTTAAGAGATGTATTTATAGAAAAATGAAAAAATTATTCAGGTCAAAAATAAAAATCTTCATTCATCATTTTCGTCAGAGATGATATGTGTCCAGTAATTCGACCACAGAACTCTTGGAGTACAATCCCAAATAACTCGAGACCCTTTATATTGGAAACTAACACAATTTTCTATCTTGACACCAAATTTAAGATTAAACTGGGCACAGAAAGATGTTAGTTTGATGCCATCTTTCAGATTGTCTCTACATGATCATCTCTCTTGTTTGCATTTTCTTCAATTCCAAAATCCTCCAACTCTCATTAGCACCTAAAAAATTAAAACCCTATGCTAACATCTAAACTACGAGACTATGTGAATGCAGGATTCAAATGCATATTTACAATGCTATATGATGTGAAATGGCAAGAAGAGTGATCAAAATTAATACGTAAAATATGTTGATATCAAGGACATGGCAGATTTCCCATCTAATGCAGAGGAAAGAATGATTGTTGGACAGTTTGTGCATTTTGTTTATTATATGTTCTTTGTCCTCTTGTTACAAACATATAATGATTCAGTTATACCCTATTACCATAGATTTTTATTAGACAAAATTAGTGTTCAGACAGTAGCATTCAGCTTTGTCCACTTCCGGAAAATTGTCATAAGCAAGAATGATGAAGTTTGGCTAAACATCCCACATATCAGACCAATCCACAAACCCTATTTCACCAAAAAAAAAACAATATCAAGATATTGAATTAAAGAGAACTACCAAATCTCATACGCGAGTTGAGTATTTACCTTGGCATAAAACTTTAACTTGAAACCACATAGTACTGCAATTGGCATTCCAATTAAATAAAATGATCCCAAATTTATAACCATGACTAAACGTTGCCATCCACATCCTCTTGCAACTCCTGTAAATAAATCAAATGAAAATGAGTTTTTTTTTTCGCGCTTAATAATTCAAAACGAGAAGAAGATATCTTGGATTCTTTTACCTGATAGAACACCTTGGACTGAATCAAGAATTATAGAAGCAACAAGAAAAAACTTTAATGATGCAAACTTCTCTTTAATCACAAGGCTATTGGTGAATAACCTAACCCAAGCATCATGGCCTACAAGTAAAGCAATCACTACGCCGAGAGCAAGAACTAAAGACAACTTAATGGATACAGAAGTCGCCTTCTTTGCGCCTTTTACATTTTCAGCTCCAAGTTCGTTGGATACACGCGTACTACAAACATTTTCAAAACAATATTAGTATGAGATTAATTTAATGTATATTGATATATGTGATTGATGAGCTGAACAAACCTTGCAGCTGCGCTAAGTCCGTATGTTAACATGTAGCTAATAGTTTCCGCGTTGACGCTGAATTTATATAACATTTACACACAATGAGTTATACTTTTGTTGATGTGAAACAAAAACATCAATTAACTAAATGATGATATTAAAAAAACTTACCATATAGCTATCAAAGAAGTGTTTATTTCCGGATTTGGCATCACTCCCGCCAAGATCACAAGAATCTCGAACGCCCAATATTCCAAACTGTTTCAATAAGAATATGTAAACAACTAGACTACCTGCCCTTAGTCAACAGGCATATGAACTTAATTAATAAGGTTATTGATCTGACTTACCATACCATAACAGCAGAAGGGATGCTTAATTTCAAGTTAAGTACGACATAACGAAATGATTTCCATGAAAAGCCAGTCCAAGTTTCCTTAAACTTGTCTGAACAAATAACATAAGTTCCGAGAGAAAGGAAAGCTATCCACAATGAAATAGATGTAGCTATTGGAGCACCAATGAATCCGAGCCCAGCTAAATGAACCAGAACATATGCGGTTCCAATATTAATCACCAGAGGAACAAAGGAGAAGATAACTAGTGGAATAATGATGGATTGTGTTTGGCAAAATCTCAGAATGTTTTGTAAGAAACCAAAAGCAAGTAAACCAGGAGCTTGATACTTCATATAAAAGTGCAGCTTGTTTTGATATGCTAGGATCTTGTTTGGCAAGTCTTAAAACCGATTCTGTAAAGAACCAGAAGATGGTGATGAAGATTGTAAAGACAAGTGAGACAATACAAGATGATTGTAGATGAATTCCCAACATTTTGTAACTTTTAGCACCAAAGCCTTGTCCACACAATGTCTCTAGTGCTCCACTTAACCCAATCTGAAAATTTAGCAACATAAATCGTCTGTGATAAACAAACACACAATGTCTCAAATGCTAAGCATATGTTCTTGATCAGATATGTTGTTTTTTTCATCGAAGGTGGGTAAAAAATCAGAAAAATTCATAAACCCATCTACTGATCACTCTAAACATCTTAAGTAGTAAGAAAATTGTTTTTTTGGAATAGACTTGTGTTTTAACTGGTTAGGTACAAACTCAAAAGCCACAAAAAGTTAAGTAGACAGAGAATCTTGAATCCGAATATGAATCATCACTAAGACAAAAAATGGATTTTAATACGTAGTTTATGCTGGTAATAAAAAAAGAAGACTAATATAAAGCAAAGGAGTATGGAACAAAATAATGGTACCATGAGGGCAAAACCGGTGACGGTGGCCCAAGAACTAGCAAGTGTGGCACCAGCGAGCTCAAGTTGGCCGAGATGAGAAGCAAACATCACAGAGGTTAAAGGGATACCATAGTAAAAAAGATTGGTGAATATCATTGGTAGAGAGTAAATAATTTGAGCCTTTGTCTCTTTAACATCGATTAGTTTTTGAAACCAAATTGATGATTTTTTATGTTCTCTATCATCTCCTCCACCTTCATGATCATTTATCGTGGGATCAGCCATTAAATATTTTTGTTGAATCATGAATGAGTTTGGATTTACTAAGGAAATGGAAGAGAAGAAATGTTATTGGTTTTATTAACAAAAGTAATGCTTATCTAGTTATCAATGTTTTCTTAGTGGAACTAATACTTTTTGGAAATAATTGGGAGGCTTTTTTATTTTTATTTTATATTTTTTGGGTCAATCTATTGGAAGGAAATTGAACACTTTTAGTAGTGTGCATGTTCTTATAACTCAGTAGTCAGTATTTTTCTCTGTTTTGTAGGCTTGGCATAAAATTAGGTATGATCAGTTAGTGCTGATGAAATAATTAATATTTTTTAAAAATCAAAATCAAAATCCAAATATATGTGATGGGCATCCATACTTTACCTCTTTCTTCTAGATCTGAATTTGCTAATGGAGGCTCAATAGAATACTAAATTGAAAATAAACAAATGGTCATCTTGTATTAATTAAAAACGTGGGCACTACGAAACCCAATAAAATTTCATTCAGATGGTCATGGGGATATCATTCACATGGTTATAATCCTCATGGAGATATGTTTTAAAGATATGTTCACAAACGTGGCTATCTTTTTTTCTTTTCTTAAAGATATGTGTATCTTCATATCCGATACTCTAATCCTTCTTTTTGTCAAAGGGTGACACTCTAACTTACGAGAAAAAAAAAATCAAACATTATCCAGTAATGCTAAAATATGAGATTGTGGTAGTTGGAGAAAATCGGATGTTGTTTGACAAAAAAAGAGGCGCTGTATTCTTTAGTGGTATATGATCATATTACTTGTTTGTGATTTTGTTACAAGAAATCTATCCTACTAACTGCTCAATTATGAAATTAGACATATATATATATATAACTGGGGTAGCTGTAAATATATTGATTATTTAATTCTTTTTTTTGGTTGATTGTTTGATTGCATTTGATACTTGCTTTAGGGCTTTGTTCAATTTGGTGATGAATATTATGTTATTCAGAACCATATTTGGTTTTGTAATAATTGAACCCAACAAAAAAGGGGATAACCTTTTTATATTTTGACAAGTAGGCGTGTTAGCCTGGTAGGTGCATGTGAGAATGAGAGCATCTCGTTAGATTTATGGCATCAACGTCTCCTAAAAGGAGTCGAGATCCATGTCCTATTACAGATATCATGTTCGTATAACTGTCATTGGCGACTAGTGGTACCGACAACGTTCATGTGCTGTTGTTCGTTTATTAGTTGCTGGCGACTGATCGTTGGTCTGTTCGTTTGCTTGTTGCAGTGACTGATTGTAGGGAGTGATCGATGGTATGTTCGTTTGTCTGTCGCAGCAATTAAAAATTTTAGTTGTATTGTTTTATCTGATTTTGTTTTATTTTTATAACATTGAACATTATATCAATTTTAACAAGCAAACAAATTAAACAAAAAATTGAATGTATTTTACAAATTTCATAAATATAAATGATTAGACAGAAAATTATAAATCATCCATAAATTATAGAATAATATTATGATTTATATTAGTAAATCAAGATGAATATCGATATTAGCATTAATTATATAATTCCGTATCAAAAGTTTTAAAGAAAAAAAATATTAATAGAACTAAATAAAATATGAAATAATAATATCAGTTTCAATTATAAGAAATAAATACTCTTATAAGATTTTAAAAATCTCACAATAAAAACAATTTATTAAGGTAATCGGCGTCCTCTACTAACCTTATCCGTGATGGTATCACACAAGGCTTCCATAGTTCTATCACCGGTTGCTCATATGGAATAACATAATTTTCTTCGTCTTCTTCTTCACCACCATTAACTTATACTAGTCTATCCTTTGCCAATGTACAAAGTCCTAATCTTCTCGATTTGAATCACGTTTGAAGTTATGTAGTGCCATTGTTGCTGTTACAATCTTCTCGATTTGAATCACTCGTGTGTTTGTTGGTGGTCCTCTCCTAAGAAAGTGACCACGATGGTATCAAACCCTATAATGTGGACCAAGATATCCTGTTCATGTGGGATATCCAGAGTCGACCAAAACATATTTCCCATTAGGCGGATGTGGATAAGAAGCTTCATTCTTTGCTCAATGAGTCAGTACCTTGGGATCGTGTGCTCTACGAGGGACACCAACATATGCATATATGAACTTCATTTTGAAGTTACATATAGCAAGAACATTCATCGTAGGTTCTGTTTTCCTACCTCTATATGCATCAGCATTTCTCCTAGGAAGACGAACTGGGATATGAGTATCATCAAGTGCTCGGATACAATCTTTTAAAAATGGCCAATACCGATCATCATTTCTTAAGACCGAGCTTACTCTAGTGAACTCACCTTCTCCAGGTTTCAGTATCCGCTGCAAATCTGACAATAGCACTTAACGCTTCATCAAGTTTCCTTTTCACTGTATCCACTGACCATTGGTATCTTTTTGCACTACTTCGCACAGTTTTTTCCTGACTCACCACCTCAAAAAATATTGCGACCTCTTCTTCGACTTAAAAGTTGTTAGTATCTTGTAGACCATATCCTTCCTTAAGCATCCGACATAAAACTTCAAAGGATACTTGGTGCATTCGCATAATATCGTAACGTTGTTGGTCTGACCCATTCATTAGTTGCTGAACATGACACCATCATGCACCTCGATTTGTTCTGTGGACTATCCTCTCATTGTTAAGCGTTTGTAACAACTCAACATCATCATCCTCATCATCATCCATCATCCATCTAAGCATCTACAAAAACCATGATAAAAGTCCAACAATAAACGTAAGATTTTTAATCACAATAAAATCCTTTTATAAACTAAACTGCACTTATTATTAAACTTGTATCATAATCCAAAAGGAAGTATAGTCATAAACAAAAGTAATTAAATTTATGGGGTGATTATGATACGAGTGCAAGTAAAAACAAGATAATTTTGTGGCAAATGATTTCTGCCATTTTCGTTTTCATTCTCTTTAAATAGAACATAACAGAAACAAATACGTTTGGAGTCACACACGACTCTTCACCTTTAGAGAAGGTGGAAAGTGGAGAAATGGATTCCTAAATAATAGGATGACCCAATCTCTTGATAACTAAATTAATTGCAACAATAAAAATTAATCCCGATAGCTGCGGTTTGGGATCTTGGTTCGATCGGATGTTCTTCGGTTTGGAGCTGCATCTACTGTGACTGTATCATTACTCCCGCCGCCAGAAAGAACCTTGTCCTCAAGGTTCATCTCTGGAAAAATGATCTTAAGTTGATCTGCCTCTTCCCCAGTTGAATCCTCCAGCGGAAGCGAGCGCCATTGCACCAAAATCTCCCTGACTTGCTTCCTGTCTTTTAACACGGTTCGTTGATCTCTGACCCATTCAGGACTTATCCGCAATGTTCCATTCATTCGGAGTGGTGGTAAGGAACCTGAAGTTGGCGTGTCTTCACCGACTCGTCCCTTTGGCTTAGAAACATGGAACACTGGATGTATCTTAGACCCTGCCGGCAATTTAACATGGTACGCAACTTGTCTGATCCTAGCTTCGACCTCAAAAGGTTCATAATACCTCGTAGACAACTTCTGGGATGTGTGTTTAAAGATGGACTTCTGACGATACGGTTGGAGGCAAAGAAATACCCATTCACCCACCTCAAATACGACATCACGCCTCTTCTTATCTGCTGCTTGTTTCATACGGTTAGTTGCTGCCGCCAAGTGCTTCTTTAAATCCGCTAATACTTCATCTCTCGCAACTAGCTGCTTGTCAAGTTCTTGAACCTGTATGGAAACCTTGTCGAATCCCGCCAATGGAGGAGGATCCCGCCCATATACCGCATGAAATGGCGTCATTCCCGTAGATGAGTGGTGAGTGGTATTAAACCAATACTCAGCCCATGGAAGTAGTGAAGACCATTGCTTCGGTCGCTCGTGAACAAAGCACCGCAAAAATTGCTCAATGCAGCGGTTGACTACCTCTGGCTGGCCATCACTCTGAGGGTGATAAGCGGACGACATACACAATTTGGTACCCAATAAATGCCACAACTCCTGCCAAAAAGAGCTGACAAAAAACTTGTCCCGATCACTTACAATAGATTTCGAGATGCCGTGTAGCTTGACCATGTATGCCAAGAACTTTGCGGCTACAGATTTTGCCATGTAGGGATGCGTTAACGGAACCAAGTGAATCGACTTTGTCAATCGGTCTACTACCACCATGATGGATGTATTGTTATTAGAGGCAAGCCGTCAATAAAATCCATAGAAAGATCTTCCCACACTTGATGAGGAATCGGTAATGGTTGTAGTAATCCTGCTGGCGATAAGCTCTCTGTCTTTGCGAGCTGACACATGTCACAACTCTGCACAAATGTCCTGACCGACTGATGCATTTTCGGCCAATAAAACTGTTGAGCTAGACGCTTTTCATAGGTAAAATTCCCGAATGCCCCTCTAACATTGTCCCATGGAACTCGTGAAGAATTTCCTTTACCAGTGCCGACATCGGTGGATGGATGCATGTTAATGGATGCATGTTAATGGGAACACAAAGGTCCAAGGTTATTGTGATGCGGATTGGGCTAGAGATAAAAAGGATAGAAAGTCCACATCTGGTTTTTGCACATTTGTAGGAGGAAATCTAGTAACCTGGAGGAGCAAAAAACAGAAGGTCATAGCCTTATCAAGTGCTGAAGCAGAGTACAGAGCCATGAAAGAATTGACAAAGGAGTTGATATGGATAAAAGCGCTTCTAAAAGACCTTGGAATCCAGGGAGATGAAGAAATGCTGTTGTATTGTGATAATCAAGCTGCAATGCATATAGCATCAAATCCGGTATTTCATGAAAGAACCAAGCACATAGAAGTTGATTGCCACTTTGTGAGAGGGAAGATACAAGAAGAAATTATCAAAACCGCATTTGTAGCAAGCAAGGATCAATTAGCTGATATCTTCACTAAGGCAACTTCAACTATTACTTATGATCACATTCATGGCAAGATCGGTCTTAAGGATCTCCACCGACCAATCTTGAGGGGGAGTGTTGAAATATGTGATCTCAAGAAGAATAATTCAAACATAAGAGAAGGAGGGAAAAGGAGAAAACTAGTTGAAAAGGAACTAGAAAGAGAACAAGTTAAGAAGGAACTAGAAGAAAAGGAAGTTGTTGGATCTCAACTAGATGATCTAACTAAACTAAGTAAGGAAGCAAGGAGAGGCATGTACACAAGCATGGGGCGCCAGAGAGAGGCATGGAGCGCAATACTGTTGGAGTAGGTGAGCTGCTCCCTCCTCTCTTCTTCACGCAAAACCTCTATTCTCTTCTTCCTTCTTCATGCCATTCTTTTCTTCTTCTGCGCCTCCTCTCATTCAAATGTCTATAAATATATGTGTAACCTCTTGTAAAAATGTATGACTAAGAGAATAAAATACATACAAACTTTCATAATCCCTTGCTATTCTCACTCTTAGTCTCTAAACGTTCTTCAATCTCTTTAAACTTATAATTTCAACAGTTGATGACTTTGAGATGAGTTTTTTCATACAACCTTATGCCAGATAATGCTACACCAAACAACACCTTATCATTTACACTCAGCCCACTTTATTTTTTTTTAAATATTGATTTTGATCACTTTAATATTGAATTTGAATGATAAAGTATCCGTTGTAATGAGTTCATCATACTTTTTTTATCACTAGAAACTATTGCTATCGAAATAGATAGTGATCACTCAGAAAATCCCAAAAAGCAACATTTTTTTCCCAAAGACCACTATTGAAACGTGCAGCCAGAGTTTGACACAATTAAAAATACAAATAATTCACAATCTAACATCTAAAAATGATTAAAGAGAAGACACAACGCAGACAGAAATTGAGACAAACCTTCAATGAATCACAAAGAGATTTATAAAACATATTTTCAAACGATGGTTTCATGAAAATAACCAATACTTTTATCAAACAATTCCTAAACTCAACTCCCAGTAAACAAGCAAGATAAGTAAAATACCTATCAGAAAATACAGTAATCAAATAAAGGAATGATTGGAAATTAGAGAAATTACTTTTAGTGTGGATTTCAATGACCTAAAATTTAGCTCCCAATTGCTGCAAAATCTCCTTTACTCTCACACAATGCGGACACTAAGTCTTGCTGCAATTTCAAATACACCACTTCCACAAAATTAGGTCAAAGAAATATCCAAAGAACACATTTATCATTACACATTGAGCTACTTAATAAAATCAGCTAAGATTTATCACAACGTCGTTAGTGAATAGAGAAGGTCCTGCGATTCACGTAACAAACTGTCTTGTCTACTTAACTAATCAAAAATAAACTCTGGTTATAAGCTTTACATCAAAATACTTTATTAAGTATTTAAGCTGTTCAAAAGGAAAAAGATGTTACACCTAGGGATAAAGATTTACCGTATTGTTTGATTACGTACACTGAAACAATAAGAATAAGTAGATATAAACTATGAACATTGAATTTGAAAGACGCCATTAATCAAAAAATTCAAAAATACAAAACCTACATAAAATACTTCATATTACTGGAAATAATGTTGAATTTTGAATCAGTCTCAACAGATCCAAGTATAGGATCAGTTACAAGAAAATAAAATTCTAAAATCATAGTAAGAAAGACTTAGCAGAGATTCAAGTAGAAAATCCTAAAAATGGTTTGATTCGTTTGGAGTAAAAACAAGAGGAAAAGAAAAGCGGAGGACGAAGTGTTCTTGAGAGATCGAGGGAGCAAAGAAGAGAAAAGAAGTGACGAAAATAGAAGTGAAACAAAGGAGGAAGTGTTCGTGAGAGATAGAGTGAGAAGAGATAGAGAGAGAAGAGAAGGAAGAGAAGAGAAGAGAAGAGAAGAGATAGAGCGAGAAGCAAAAGAAGAAGTGTCGTGGTTCGAGTACTAGGGGTCTTTGATAATTTTTGAAAATAGTAAGTAGAAATTGGTAATTTTATATGTTTTGTCGATGCGATTAAAAATCAAACGCTCTATTTGTCAGCGACTAAAAATACTAATTGCTGGCCGCTGCGATCAGTTTTTGGACACTGTGACAACCAAATAAACAATCGTTAGTCGCTATCACTAGCGACTGGTAAACGAACAACACTAGAGTAGTGTATTCATTTTCCTGTCTTGTATGATGTTTTGGTATATTTATCAATATGGGTATTAGTTTTACCACTCATTTATCTATTATTTATTATGTGAAACTTAAGTAGTTTTAGACTAGGTGCAATGGTTCACTTTAAATATTTGTTAAAACTTAACAACATTTGAAATCATTACAGTCATGTGTTGATAAAAAAATGACATGACAATTTAGGTATTGGCTTGAA